>CAUYUJ010001858.1:498111-568111 GCA_963575745.1 Prorocentrum cordatum | reverse complement strand
GTCCGCGCGTGGCGTCAGTGTGCTGGGCCCCCCAGCAGGCCTCGAAAGCGGCTACACTTTCACAGATCGCAGCCCCCCGCGGATGGCGAGGTCCAATTTGAATCCGCCCGTGGCGTGCCTGTGCTGGGCCCCCCAGCAGGCCTCGAAAGTGGCGACAATTTCACAGATCGCAACCCCCCGCAGGCGTCGAAAGTGGCGACCGCTTCACAGATCGCAGCCCCCCAGGGATGGCGAGGTCTAATTTGAATCCGCCCGTGGCGTCACTGTGCTGGGCCCCCCAGCAGGCCTCGAAAGTGGCGGCAGTTTCACAGATCGCAACCCCCCAGGGATGGCGAGGTTTAGTTTGAATCCGCCCGTGGCGTCAGTGTGCTGGGCCCCCCAGCAAGCCTCGAACGTGGCGACAGTTTCATTGATCGCAGCCCCCCAGGGATGGCGAGGTCTAGTTTGAATCCGCCCGTGGCGTCACTGTGCTGGGCCCCCCAGCAGGCCTCGAAAGTGGCGACAATTTCACAGATCGCAGCCCCCCGCAGGCGTCGAAAGTGGCGACCGTTTCACAGATCGCAGCCCCCCAGGGATGGCGAGGTCTAATTTGAATCCGCCCGTGGCGTCACTGTGCTGGGCCCCCCAGCAGGCCTCGAAAGTGGCGGCAGTTTCACAGATCGCAACCCCCCAGGGATGGCGAGGTTTAGTTTGAATCCGCCCGTGGCGTCACTGTGCTGGGCCCCCCAGCAGGCCTCGAAAGTGGCGACAATTTCAGGCCTCCCAGGAGACCCATCAACCATCCGATTGGCGTCAGCCCCACAACCCAGGCGCGGTGGCGGGATGCCTCCAAGCCCCTCCCGGAAATCCTCCGACGAGACCCCGTCAACTATACCGCGGGCCTCAAACCCGCAAGCCAGGCACGGTGGCGGGATGGACCGAAGGCCAATCGATGATCATGCGTCCACGGCGAACACAACTATCCCACTGGCCTCGGACCCACAAGCTAAGCACGGTGGCAGGATGGACCGAAAGCCATTCGATAATCGCGCGCCCATGGCGAACACTGCGAATGTCAGCCGCGGTAAACACAATGATCCTAGGAGTTTCCGTCTGGACTCTGGCACTGCCCCCGCCCTTCGCCCCCCGACAGCGCTCCGACAAAAACCGGCGATGCATCCCCGAGACTCTGACGCGCAACAGGCTGGGATGGACCGAAGACTATGTAAGACTTCGCTGTCAAGAAACCCGCGCAAAGTCTCCAGATCCAGGGTGCACGCATGCGTTCCGGGGGGTGCCGGCATAGCCCCTAGCGGCCCCCGGAGGCCCCAGTTAGGGCACCAAGCCTGAATCCTCACTTTTCGTTCCCCTCTCGCTCTCCCTTTTCTGGCCGTACTTCGACGAACCGCAGAACGGGCGCTCGAATGCGCATCATTTGCACGTCTCGCACTTCAGGGTGCCCTTCTTCTCGTCGCGCGCGACAGTGTCAGGTCTCACGGAGAAAGCCGACTTCTGTAGTTTTCTCTTGCACGTGCCGCTGCACTGACACGCCTGCCAACTGCGCGCCGTGAAACCAAAGTCCTTGCAATCTGCGCACACGACTGTCACTTCCCTCGTGAGGTGTTCCGTCTCCTGCGCGCCACTGATGCGCCCCTGCCGAGAGAATTCCTTCTCGAAGCAGCCCCTCACCCCTATCCGCATCTGCAGGGGTGACGGAAATTATCAAGTGTCGTGGTTCTCGAACACGACCCCGAAACCACGACTAGTCCAAAACTCCCTACTCATGAAACCACAAACCGCCGCCGAGAAGGCGTCCAACAGAGCCGGCGATAAAGGCTATACGAAAATTAGCCCTGTGCGACCCTACCTAGGAGTTGGAGCCTCTAGGAAAGCCTCCAAGTACATATATATATATACATATATATATATATATGTATAGCAGCAGCAGCAATAGTGGATGCTGTGCTGCGCTATGCTATGTTATGCTATGCTATGCTGTGCTATGTTGCGCAATGGTATGCTGGGCTAGGCTAGGCTAGGCTATGCTATGCTGCGCTATGCTTTGCTGCGCTATGCTATGCTATGCTATGCTTTTGCTTTGCCTCCGCTTTTGCCTTCATTTTTGCATTTGCGTTCGCTTTTGCTTTTGCTTGGCACCCAGGGAGCGCAACTGGGGGAACCGCGCGTTTGCTTTTACCTTTGCTGTTGCTTTTGCTTGGCTCCCAGAGGACCAGGGGAACCGCCCGGGGCGGGTTCCACTGCCCGGCCCTTTTAAGCCAAGCGAGTAAGAACGCTTCTAGGCAGAGCCTAGGTAGGGAACAAGGGGTCGGCAGATGTGGCGTAAGCCTATTAAGTCTACATTGTTAAGCTACACTAAACCGAGGATTCCTGATATTTGTTCAAACGGTTCTGAATGTTCGTCCTGCCCCACTCCCCATATGTTACATGTTCCCATATTTTCATGGATATCGAAGATTATTTGTGTCTGCGTGTTTTCCCTCCTTAGAACAAGAGGGGGCCCAGACATGCTCGCGCCATGGGAAAACAAAAAAACACGGCGGGAGGCTTCTGGCCATGTCTCGGCCTCCAGGGGCCCTTCGCTGGGCATCAACAAACGACTGAGGATGAAGAGCTGATCCGTGGGAAAAGGGCCGGCCAGGGGCAACCCCAGACACGATCGCGTCGTAGAACACCTGCCGAGATGTATGACACAGACCCAGCCCGACACTTCTCCGAAAACCTGCCGAGAACGAGCACTGTGTGCCATCCGCGCCCAGAGCTGGTGTTGAAACGAACCAGGGAGAGAATGGTCGACCGAATCGCCAATGGATTCGTGGGCGGCCGAGACGGGGGTGATGACTAGGGGGGATGGTCGGGCGGGGCTAAGAAGAGGATGAAATCGGTCCATGGGGAAAGGGCCGGTCAAGGACAACCCGAAACATGATCTCGCCGTAGAAAAATCACGACGGGGAGGTTTTCGGCCATTCCCGGCCTCTGGGGGCTCTCGCCGGGCCCAAGCACCGTCCAGGGACGACCCAGGAAGAAAAACTGGTCCCATGGAACGGGTTGGGTTTTTCGGGGACCGCGTATTGAAAAAATCAGGGCGTCGCATGGCTGGGGGACGGGGATCAAATCCGTTCCAGAGCGCTCTGGAACGCTCTCAGAAAGCGTTCCGGAGCGCTCTGAGAAGGCCGCGGCTCCGGAGACATCCTCCAGAGCCGCCAGATCTCTCAGATGCTCTCGATTCCTTATCCTCATCTGATTTTTCCCGGAAAGGGCGTCGGCCCAAGGTTCTCTTTTAGTGGGTTTACCCCCGGTTTTAACTTGAAGGGGGCCGGCGAAAGTATTCGGCGTAAGTAACGAAGTAAAGTGCTTATTTTCAGTCGAAAAAGTGCGTTTCGTGCGTGCCCGCTCGACCCCCGGTTTCGACTTGAAGAGGGCCGGCGAAATTATTCTGCGTAAGTAACGAAGTAAAGTGTTGATTTTCAGTCGAAAAAATGCGTTTCGTGCGTGCCCGCTCGAGGAAAGTGCGCCCCCCATCTCGGATCCTCAATCAAAAACTGGGTCCGCAGACCCCCGTTTTCCCTCGTAAAAAAAGGGTGCGGAGCGTTTCTCGCAGAATCCTCGACAAATAACGGGGTCTGGAGCCCCGACCGCGACGCGGAAAAGCGCCCCGCGCGCAGGAATTCCGAGGATGTCTCGCGCGTGCCGCGTCCCGCGCGCAGGAATTTCGAGGATGTCTCGACTAATTCGTTTGGTTTTGCATGATTTCTTAGAATGTTGGCAGGATGTCTCGAGCGAAACGTTTTTTTTACTTAGTTTGTTGAGGATGTCTCAAGGGAAACGCTGGTTTTGCAAAATTTGGGGATGTCTCGAGCGGGGGCTTCGTGGGGGGCCAGAATTCAAAGGATGTCTCAGGCGAAATGCTTGTTTTCGTGTCCCGCTCGCAGGAATTCCAAGGATGTCTCGCGCGTGCCGCGTCCCGCGCGCAGGAATTTTGACGATGTCTCCACTAATTTGTTTGTTTTGCTAGGATGTCCTTGGATTTTGACCAGATGTCTCGAGCGAAACGCTTGTTTTTCATAATTTGTTGAGGATGTCTCGAGCGAAACGCTGGTTTTGCAAACTTGGGGGATGTCTCGAGCGGGGGCCTCGTGGGGGGCCAGAATTCAAAGGATGTCTCAGGCGAAATGTTTGTTTTCACGTCCCGCTCGCATGAATTCCGGGGATGTCTCGCGCGTGCCACGTCCCGCGCGCAGGAATTTTGAGGATGTCCCGTAGCGCGTCCCCTTGGCACGTCCTACGGTGCGACCCCATGGCACGTCCCTTGGCACGTCGCCTGGCGCGTCCCTTGGGACGTTTCGCGGCGCGTCCTCCTGGCATGTCCCCCTGTCAATTAGCTCTGGGGCAGCTACTATGTGTTCAGGCAGCTCGAGCTTCAGATCCAGATCAGTTCGGTTAGGACTCGGATGCAAAGGAAGACTCGATCCACGACGCTATAGAGCACAACCGCGGCATGGCACATCGCAATTCAGCACGGTGCAGCACAGCACAGCCCTCGGCACGGTACATCAAGATCGATACAATCAGCATTGCACTTGCCCGTCACCCAATCAGGTGTCTTTGAAAACGTTGCCATGCGTTACATTTCTATATTCCTTTCTGGGTCCGTGGGTCGATCATGTTTATCCTCGTCCTGGCTTCGTCTCACGTGGGCCTGTCAGGGGCAGCCGTAGGAAGGCTCCCAGGGCGCCACTGCGAGGCGGTGAAGGGAGACAGCGGGGGCGTCCAAGGGGGGGGCGCCCGAGTGGAGGGGGGGCGCAGAGCATGGCCGGAGGCACGTGCGCGGCCCAGCGGGGGGTGGGGCGGGGAGGCATTGAGTATGTTTTTCTTTAGATCGAGGCAAGGTTACCTGCATGGCGTTCACCCCCGCCCCCCCTCGCCCCCCTTCAATCGAACACGAGCGTGCAAGTGCCTTTCGACCTGCGTGATTTCCGCATGTCCAATTGTTTTCGCCTTGCTTCAGGCTCAGCCCCCCCCGTCCATGCAAATAACCTTGCCCGGTTCTAAAAAACAGGATCAATGAAACGAGAAGAGGCGCCATGGAATCTGGGAGATATCATGGCCCCCGCCGCGTGATCCACCCAGGACGAAGCCACGACGAGGATACATTCGGGCGAGGACCGATCGAGAATCTCTGGAATCCGGCGGCACTGGACGATGTCTCGGGCGCCGCGGCCTTCCGGAGCGCTCTGAGAGCATTCCGTGTGGCGGCAAGCCTGCCCTCAGGGCCTGCCCGTCTCGGCAAAGCCCCGATAAGCGCTCCCGCCTCCTGGCCGCCGCCGCGCCACAGGAGGTGCAGCAGATCGTTGGATCTCCGGATGGGCCTCACCCTGATAGGGCCCGCGAGGCGGAGGAGGAAAAGGAGGAGGAGGACGAGCAGGAGGAGGAGGAGGAGGAGGAGGAGGAACGCTCTGGAACGGATTTATCCTCGTCCTAACCCCGCCCGACCATTTCCCCTAGTCATCACCCGCCTCTCGGTCGCCCACGACTACGCTCTGGCGGTGGACCGATTCGGTCGACCATTCTCTCCCCGGATCGCTTTTCCACACCAGCTCTGGGCGCGGATTGCACACACTGCTCGTTCTCGGCAGGTTTTCGAAGAAATTGCGGGCTGGGTCTTTGTCAGACATCTTGGCAGGTTTCGGGAAAAAAACAGGGCTGTGCAGTTACTTGTCAAACGTGCACACATTCGAGTGGCAATACTCCTGAGGAGTGCGCTTGATTTCCACCGATGCATGTTTTCCCCCCCACCCCGCCGCTCTCACCTGGCTGGGGACCGTGTGTCCTCCTCTACCCCCCCCACCTGCACCCCACCGCCCCAGTGGCGCCTGCGTTCCACGGGCTACGGCTATTTGTCATTCCACCTGGACCCCGTCTTTTCTTTCTCCTCCCCTCCCCTTTCCCGTATTCAAGGATCTGGGATTTTGTGTCCCACCTGTACCCATATGCGATGCGGACTGGAGCATCGACGACTGGCGTGGCACGCCCTGTCTTTACCTGCAATGGGACCTTGTGTTCTACCTGCACCCATATAGGGGCTTGCCCTCCACGTGAGCACCCTCGGTGCAGGCTGACGCGACTTCGGCTGGCGCGAGATGCCGGCCTCTCTCCTCCCTGTTCGCTTCGCCCCCCCCCGCTCGCTCCCCCCCCTCCCATGGCGGCAGCGCCCGGCACACCTTGCCGCCTCGGCGGCCCCGCTCGCCTTGGCGCTGCGCGGCTCAGGCCCGGCCATCGGCCACGCGGACGTCAGCGCATCGTGTGTGGCACCTGCCCGTCTTCACGCGCTGACTGTGCAGGCCAGGTTCCCTCCCTGCACTCCACCGACATCCTGTCGGACACGGACGGCCCTGTCTCTGGCCGCACCTCTTGCTGGCTGCTCCCAGGACGTGGATTGGACTACCACCCCAGGCCGCTACAGACCACCCGGTGGCACAACGCTGCACATCGCCTTCGTGGTCCTCCTTTTCTCCTGGGCCCCCTCCTCACCATCCGGTGGCACGACGTTGCTCATCGACTTCATGGTGGATTTCTCCACCCTGGACGTCGACCTGGTCGCGTACAACGTCTTCTTATGCAGCACTTGACGATGGTGTTTACGGAGCGCCGTTGACGGCAACACCACACCGCTCACCCTCCGGATCTTCGCCTCCGGCTCCTGTCCAAGGCGTTCCTTTTCCTGTGCAAGCTCTTCTGCACCGCCTGCACCCCGGCCCGCCCTCTGGCCGCCTGAGGCCCCGCCCGCCTGTGCCCTGTCTCCCCAATTAGAGCTGTGCGTAGCCCGCCTAGCTTTTACCGGAAGAGGTTCGCTCTCGCCCCGAAGACCAAACAAGTTTTCCTTACTGCACGAATCACGCCGTTCCCACAAGTGGAACGATACGCCTTACGGCGCTCGATCGGACGTCTACGGTTACTGGCGGTGGACGTATCCTGAGAGCCGACATTGCGAACAAACAGCGCAACATCGCGAACAATCAAGACCGGAACCCTGGCCCATCTGTCTACTGCGTTTCTCGAGCTGGATCGATTCGAAGACGGCCCCGGGGCCCGAAAACGAGCGTGAGCGCTTGGCGTGACAAAAACAAGAGAACGCCGGTACATAACATGGTCGTGCGGGGTAAGTGCCGCAATCCTAGGGGTACGAACAATGACATGAACAAAACAACTCTTAGGTCCCCGCGGTCTCCTCATCCTCATCCCCCCCTCTTCCTCCTCCTCCTCCTCCTCCTCCTCCTCCTCCTCCTCCTCCTCCTCCTCCTCCTCCTCCGCATCCCTCGTCATCCTCCTCCTCCTCCTCCTCCTCCTTCTCGCTCGCCACGATCACACAGTGATGCAATATGGGCCGGCGGAATGAGCAAAGCGGGCGCCTCCAGCGCCGATCCGAGAAATCTGCGCGGACCTTCGAGTTGTTATGCTTATGTCATTGTTCGTTCCCCTATTCTAGCCTGCCTGCACCGCCGACGAAACCACAAAGCGGAGGCTCCAACAAGTGCGCGTTCTGTTACTCTGCTTCGCACACGCACCACGGCACATGGCATGACTGACCGACTGAGTGAGGCCATGGCCAGGGCCGCGGGAGAGAGGGCGGAACAGTGCAGGGTGGTGAACGGGAGCCTGGCAGACACGCGAGGGGAGACTCGAAGGCGAAAACGAATCGGAACATGGCCGTGCAGGAACGGCATTGGCCATGTGATGGGCCTGTTATCCACCACCACCACCATGGGTTGGAGGGGGAAGGAGGTGGAGGATGAGGAGGAGGAAGAAGAGGAGGAGGAGGAAGAGAGAGGCCTCCTACTTATGGTGATGGTGGCGGTGGTGGAAAACAAGCCCACCAGGCCACCCAGCGGCTCTCCTCGAAGCAGCACACGGTGGCTGCGCCAGACCGCCCAGAGCCGGGCTCGCAGATCATCGGCGACATGAAGGTGACGTGGTGCACGCCTGGGATCGGCTGGCTGGCTGAGAGCCCGGAGGAGGAGCAGGAGGGGGGGGAGGAGGAGGAGGAGGAGGAGGAGGAGGAGGAGGAGGAGGAGGAAGAGGAGGAGGAGGAGGAAGAAGAGGATGAGGAACAGGAGAAAAAATAAAATTGCCCTGGAGGGACTCCTTCCCCTCCAGGCCCTCCTCTTCCCCTGCCGGCCCTCCGAAGGGCCAGGCAGGGGCTCCCTGGAGGCAAGCAGGGTGTTTCTTGGCATGGGCTTCCGAAGTGCCTGCATGCTGGAGCAGGGCTGAACCATCGCGGATCTGGCGACCGCCTAAGCAAGGGGTTATCATGGCGGGGCGGGAGGGGAGTTTCCCTTCGCTCTCCTCCCCCAGCGTTAGGTCGGGCATGTACCCCTACAGACGGAGCTTGAACGAAAAATCCAGCATACACATTCAAACATCACCCTAAAGTAGTATAGTTTGAAAGCATCGTCCCCTGACGATTTGTTTTACTATTTTTGGGCATTCCTCCTGTAGGGGGACAAGCCCGACTTAATCCTGCACGGACCGAGCCACGAGGACGACCCTCCTCCCACTCGCGCTCTGTTGCGCGTGTCAGGCTACCAGAGCCGAGGAACGCAAGACGTCTGAGGTCGTGGTAACTACTGCAGATTCGTGTCGTGTGTTGGTTCCTGGTACTGAGGGGATCATTCAACTTTGAACGATCGGACGTTTCCGTCATATCGCGGGACATCGACCGATTCTGGTTCGCCGGCGGCGTTCCACGATGAAAGCCAGCGGCGTGGTCGCCGTCAGTCGACACGAAGCGAACATGCCGTGGGCCGTGGGCGTATCCTCGGGGCCGCCGCCCAACGAGCCGCAACGGATCCGCCACAGGTGCGTGTTCTGATGCGCGTGATGCTCTTCAAGTCTCTGAACTGGTCAAGTACGTAACTTATACGAGCTCGTCGTTTCCTCCGCTTTTGCGCACGGATCTCCTGCTGTATAAGTTTGGTCAACTGCTTTCGAGTGTGATGGTCGTTGATTGGTGTCTGCTTACGCTGCTCCAGTAGGGAGTGCACTCGCTCATATCCTCTGTCTGGCGGGCGGTCTCCAAGTGGCTCCCCGGCAGTGCTGGCAGCAACGGCCTCGATGATAACGTTTTGGATGTGGTCGCTCAGTGCTTGTGGGCCGGATGGTAGCTCCTTTGGGTGCAGTCGTGGACGCTGGTGTTCGTGGTAGACGCTTGCGTTGGTGATTTAAACCGTCGGCCGGGGTGCTGAGTGCGAGCGCTGTCGTTGCTTGTCGTCGTGCCGTGGCCGCTTCGTTATCATGGATTCTGGTATCTTCAGGTCGGTGAGAACAGCCACAAGTCCCAAGTCGGACGTGTTGCTGGCTTCACCGTTCGTGCAATGTCGGAAAAGCTTGCGGCTCAGCAATATGTAGTCGAGCTGCTTCTCGTTGTCGCCGTTGGTGTACGTTATTTGCTTGTGAGCCGGCTTGCGGAAGAACGTGTTCGCGATTACAAGCCCTTCCTGTGTTGCCCAATGTCGTAACCAGGTGCCTCTTGAATTTTCGTTCCCATAACCGTGGCGGCCAACGTATCTTGAGGTGACACTGTCGTCGCCGTCGTTGTCGTTGTCTGCACAAATGGCTTGTGCCCCAACCTGTGCGCTGAAGTCGCCGGCGAGAATGATGTGACGTCGTGCTTTGATGCTCTCTCTCTCTCTCTCTCTCTCTCTCTCTCTCTCTCTCTCTGTGGATCTCATGGATGGCGTCGTACATGTGCTGAACGTGCGGGTCGCTGTAACCAGAGTGTGGACCAGTTGCAGTTTCAGCCGCCCCTTCTGCAATGACATTGTGGCTAGTCTCGGCGAAAATGCTTGGAATTTCTGTATCAGTTTGCCTCAGCGCTTGCGCATGAGAAATGCAACTCCGTGACACGTCCGGTCGTTGCCTGATCAAGCGAAAGTATGTCCCTCTGTGGTTGTCCATAGCTCCGTCGCCTTCGTTCTCCACGTCTCACTGATGAGCACGAAATCCCAATGTACGCCGTCAAGCTCTGTGATCAACTCTTGGATTCGGACGTCCGTCGTGAGCGACCGGGCGTTTTTGTGAATGACCGTCATGACATTAGGGGGGAGGGAGAGGGGGAGGGAGAGGAAGGGAGAGGACGGGAGAGGGGAGGCGGGGGAGGAGGGGGAGGGGAAGGAGAGGGAAAGGGGGAGGGGGGGCAGGGAGAGGAGAGGAGAGGGGAGGGCCAGGAGGGGGAATGGGAAGCCGTTGGAGCTGCCTGAGTTGGTCGGTGGGGTCGCTGCTGGTCGGTGTGGGTCAGTGCTGCTTGCCGTGGTGCTGTTGGTCGGTGGTTGTCGTTGCTCTGTGGTAGTGGTTGCTGGTCGGCTGGAGTCGGTGTTGCTTGTGGTGGTGCTGCTGGTCGGTGCCGGTCGATAGTGGGTGGCTGCTGCTGGTCGGTTGGAGTCGCTGCTGCTTGTGGTGGTGCTGCTGGTCGGCGCTATTCGGTGGCGAGTGCTGTCTGGCGGTGTTGGTCGGTTGGGGTCGGTGCTGCTTGTGGTGCTGCTGGTCGGTGGTCGGCGGTGGTCGGTGGAGTGTGCTGGTCGGGTGGGGTCGGCGCTGCTTGCGGTGGTGTTGTTGTTGGTCGGTGCTGGTCGGTGGCGAGTGGCGCTGGGAGTTGCTGGTCGGCTGGAGTCGCTGCTGCTTGTGGTGGTGCTGCTGGTCGGTGTTGGTCGATGGTGGGTGGTTGCTGCTGGTCGGTTGGAGTCGCTGCTGCTTGTGGTGGTGCTGCTGGTCGGCGCTGGTCGGTGGCGAGTACTGTCTGGCGGTTTTGGTCGGTTGGGGTCGGTGCTGCTTGTCGTCAGGCAATCCCAAAGTGAACCACATCCGTCTTGGAGGCCCCTTGGGGTCGTCACTGGCCGTCTTGGGCCATCCTGAGGCTATCTTGGGCCGTCTTGGGTGCATCTCGGGCCGTCTTGGAGACACCTTGGGGCCATCTTGGGCTCTCTTGGGGCCATCTTGGCCGTCTTAGAAACAATCTTGGGCGTCCTGGGGGTCACTTGAGCCGTCTTTGGGCCCTCTTAGGGCCGTCTTGGGGGCCTATGGGGCCGTCCTGAGGCCATCTTGGGGCCTCTTGGGGCGCTCTTGGGGGCCTCTTGGGAGCCCTGGAGGGCCTCTTGGGGGCCATCTTGGAGGTGGTCGGTGAAAAGAGGGGAGGTCCTCGATGTATCCCCCCCCCTGGGGGGCCACGATCCCTGTGAGGGGTCTCAAAAAATAGCCCTCGCATGGTCCGAAAAAGGACCCTCTAACCGATCGCGAACCCCCCGTCCAGGTCCAGGGGAGGGGGTCGGGGGAGGGGTGAACCCTCCCCGAAGGGGAAGAGGGGTTGTTGGAACTTGTTGGAAGAGGGGAAAGAAAACTCGTTACTCCTGTCGCCCAAAAGGCTGGTGAGATTTCCGAGCTCCAACTGCGCAAGGGAAGCGATGCTTTCCAGTGCTTTGCCCCCGCCTCTTGTTCCAGCAGTTACACAAAGATCAACGTGAAACGTTCGTGTCGTCACTTCTGGGTGGCCAAGACGGCCTTGCTGAATTCTGGTCTACGCCAACTGGGAAGAAGCTCGTTGCAGATCATCCTGTCCTTCGGCGTCGCGGGAGGGGAGACCTTTCGAGAAGTGTACCCATCGGCGTTCACGGAGATGGTGGGGAGTTTAGCCACCAAGACTCTGTGAACGTCATTGCTTGTGGGCTTGGGTAGTACGAAAACAACGAGGC
The DNA here is from genome assembly GCA_963575745.1 of Prorocentrum cordatum. NCBI lineage: Eukaryota > Dinophyceae > Prorocentrales > Prorocentraceae > Prorocentrum > Prorocentrum cordatum. The sequence continues at coordinate 556,373 of CAUYUJ010001858.1, read as the reverse complement.
GAATATTGGCATTGATAGAGAAGTCATAACTTCGGTCCGATGGTTCAACTTGGAATGCGTTGTTCAAGATTTTTGGGTGGTCAGTCAATGCACTTCTGACTGGTCGTGAACCAGATCGAGATTGGGAAGATAATGCTACTGGAGAGACGTCGGATGTGCTTGCTGATGGGTTCTCTGCAGCTTTGGTACACGTCCGGGGCGACTGGGCATTATATTCGGACATAATGTTTTTCCCGCGGTCAAACGAAGTGGACAACATGTGTTGGATGTGCACTGCAGGTATAACCAAGAACGTATATACGGATGCTTCAGACACAGCGCTGTGGAGGCGGGGGGTTCGGACTCACTCGTGTTTTGTTGCCGACCGTGCGAGGAAAGGCAAGCCAGAACCCCCGGTATTCAAGTGGTGCACTGGGCTGTATCTGCAGCACGTCATGATTGATGCATTGCACACTGTTGACATAGGAATTTGCGCGCAGGATCGATCATGAAAGAGTGCTCCGAGGCCATGGGAACAAACACCGACGAGCGCATGAAAGCAATGGCGGCCATGCTCGAATCAGGGTACTCGTCTCAAGGCAGAGACATCTATTGGATCAAGGGCAAACTTACTTCGGAGCGCCTGAAATCATCGTCCGGATGGGCGAAGTTCAAGGGAAAGGCCGCAGAGACACGTCATCTGATTGGTTTTGCTGTAGTGCTTGCTACGAAGTACTTTGATGCATCTACTCCTGCTGCTCGGATACATTCCGAGCACCGCCTTGCGTGTGCCAAAATATTGGAGCGATCCTAGTTGTTGCTTAAGCAAGGCGATCTGTTTCTCTCGCGCGAGGTTGTTGCTGATATTAAGCCAATGGTGAAGCAGCTTGTTGTTATCTTCAACGCATTAAGCGACGAAGCGATTCGAGGCAAGGTAAAAACTTGGAAATTCTCATCCAAGTTCCACCTTTTGGGTGCACATTTGCGAGGTGCAATCAGAACTATTCAACCCGATAGCCTTTTGGACCTGTGGAGACGAGGACATGGTGGGGCAAGTGTGCGAGGTTGCTGAACGCTGTCACGCCAATACGGTTGCCGAGACATCATTATATAAATACTTACTTCTTCACTTCGAGGTGTGATTTGCGCCGAAGGGCAAAGAAAACAATCATCGATCATCATCACACCCCACCCCCCTTCCTCCTCTCTGCCTCCTCCCTTTTTTTTTCCTCCTCATCCCCCTCCCTCCCTCCTCCCCCTCCCTCCCTCCCTCCTCCCGCTCCCTCCCTCCCTCCTTCCCCCTCCCTCCCTCCTCCCTTTCTTATTCCTGCTTCTTCCTGCTACTCCTCGGGGGAACGGACGAGGGCGAGGACGGGGGAGACGGCGAGGACAGCGGATAACGAGGAGGACGGAGGAGAATGAGGAGGACGGAGAAGGCGAGGAGGACGGAGGAGAATCAGGAGGTGTGCGACTATTTCTTTTGTAACACAAACAACGCATTACACGTGGGTTGCACAACGAACAGGTCCGCGCAGAGTGACCCACTGAGCGGCTCGCGCGGCGGAGGGGCAGCAAGATGGCGGCTTGAACCAAAATGGCCATGGACAAATCGGAATTCCAGCCTGTCCACATTTCGGCTCAATCCACAACGACACATCTCTAATTCTACATAATTATGCTCTCATATTCTCTGGAGAATAAGCCCTCTCCTGGGTTTAGACTGCGCTGGATGGTTGGGGTGGGGGTGCCCTCGGGGCCGTGTGTCGATTTTGCGAGGATGTCTCGAGCGAGGGCGTCGGGTTGGGACACGCCCGGCGCGCCCGGTGCGCCAGCTGCAGCGCCAGAAATGGTCCCTGAAGGTGCTCTAGGGGCCCGTGTGGCGATTTTGCGAAGATGTCTCGAGCGAGGGCGCCGGGTTGGGACACGCCCGGCGCGCCCGGTGCGCCCGGTGAAGCGCCGGATATGGTCCATGGGGGTGCGCTGGGGGCCCGTGGGGCGATTTTGCAAGGATGTCTCGAGCGAAGGCGCAAGGTTGGGACAGGTGCGCCCGGTGCAGCGCCAGAAATGGAGGTGCGCCGGGGGCCCGCGTGGCGATTTTGCGAGGATGTCCTGGGGATGCGGTGGGGGCCCGTGGGGCGATTTTGCAAGGATGTCTCAAGCGAGGACGCCGGGTTGGGACACGCCGGGCGCGCCTGCTGCGCCCAGTGCAGCGATGGAAATGGTCCGCTGGAGGCCCGTGTGGCGATTTTGCGAGGATGTCTCGAGCGAGGGCGCCAGGTTGGGACACGCCAGGCGCGCCCGGTGCGCCCGGTGCAGCGCCGGAAATGGTCCCCTATAGGGGCCCGTGTGGCGATTTTGCGAGGATGTCTCGAGCGAGGGCGCCGGGTTGGGACACGCCTGGCGCGCCTGGCGCGCCCAGCGCAGCGCCAGAAATGGTCCCTTAGGGGCCCGTGTGGCGATTTTGCGAGGATGTCTCGAGCGAGGGCGCCGGGTTGGGACACGCCCGGCGCGCCCGGTGCGCCGGGCGCAGCGCCGGAAATGGTCCCTTAGGGGCCCGTGTGGCGATTTTGCGAGGATGTCTCGAGCGAGGGCGCCGGGTTGGGACACGCCCGGCGCGCCCGGTGCGCCCGGCGCAGCGCCGGAAATGGTCCCTTAGGGGCCCGTGTGGCGATTTTGCGAGGATGTCTCGAGCGAGGGCGCCGGGTTGGGACACGCCCGGCGCGCCCGGTGCGCCCGGCGCAGCGCCGGAAATGGTCCCTTAGGGGCCCGTGTGGCGATTTTGCGAGGATGTCTCGAGCGAGGGCGCCGGGTTGGGACACGCCCGGCGCGCCCGGTGCGCCCGGCGCAGCGCCGGAAATGGTCCCTTAGGGGCCCGTGTGGCGATTTTGCGAGGATGTCTCGAGCGAGGGCGCCGGGTTGGGACACGCCCGGCGCGCCCGGTGCGCCCGGCGCAGCGCCGGAAATGGTCCCTTAGGGGCCCGTGTGGCGATTTTGCGAGGATGTCTCGAGCGAGGGCGCCGGGTTGGGACACGCCCGGCGCGCCCGGTGCGCCCGGCGCAGCGCCGGAAATGGTCCCTTAGGGGCCCGTGTGGCGATTTTGCGAGGATGTCTCGAGCGAGGGCGCCGGGTTGGGACACGCCCGGCGCGCCCGGTGCGCCCGGCGCAGCGCCGGAAATGTTTCCCTGGAGGTGTGTTGGGAAGCGACTCTTCCGCGCGCCCAGGGTAAGGATGACGTGAGTTCCACAGAAACTACCTCAAATGATCGTGAAGATGGCGCCGTCAGAGAACTTTGGAAGCATCCTGTCTCTATTTCCACCTTCCAGGACCCCCCAGCACGCCAGAGGCTGGGGCGCTGCCACGACAGCCATTTTTTCTGTCTAGGGAAGAAAGAAGTCGAGGAGGACGAGAAGGAAGAGGAGGAGGGGGAGGACGAAGGCGGAAGGAGACGGAGGAAGGAGATGGAAGGAAGAGGAGGAGGGGGAAGAGGTATAAAGTGATGGATGGCAGGAGACGGCATCAACAGCGCTGTTTTGCTGATGACTCAGTGGGCGGGGACGAGAACCCGATCGCCACCACTGCGCATTGAGCGGTTTGGGCCAACACGGCCATGGGTAACGCAAACTGCTGAGCAAAGCGACTGACCACCACCACCGCCCCAACTCGGAAAGGGGAGGAATGATAAGGGAGAAGGAGAGGGGAAGGAGGAGAGAGAGAGGAGAGAGGAACGAGATGGAGGAGGGAGGGGACGAGAAGAGGGAGGAGAGAGGAGAAAGGCTAGCGAGGTGCGCTCGCACCAAATCTGGCATACTACACCTCCCACCCATCCCTTCCCATTGTGTTGTTTCTCTATCCGCCGACGCGTGTCGCGTGTCATAGCGGATCTGGAACTCCAAAGATGAGCCGATGGCATTACGCACAATTGGGACGAATCTAACCCGGTCGTCGCAAATGTCAAATCAGCAAGCATCGGCTGCGGGTGGAATCGCCGGCGCAATCGAATCTGCGAACAACGGCAAAGCCAAACCAAGTCGAGTCGGAAATCGGACCGCGTCAAGCCGAATCGGAATCGAAATTGGAAGGAAGGGGGGACAAGGAGAGAAGGTTGTGAAGGTGATGAGCCCGACTTTCGTCGTCGCACGTCGTTGTAGACATCGTCGGACGCACGCCGTCGTCTAATTACGTTTTCGTCGCACGCCATCGTAGACGTCGGCGTTCGCGTCGTCTCGCCTTCGCGGCGCGCGTCGACGCACGTGTCGTCAGATGCCGTCGATGTCGGACATCGTCCCCAGGAGATCGGTGCGAATCAACCCAGCACAGTCAGAAAGCGCCCTGAAAAAGTGAGCAGCGCACATTGGGGAAGGAGGTGGCAGATGAGCAGGAGGCTGAGCAGAAGGAAAAGGATGACGAGGACGAATAGGAGCAGCAGGAGCTGGAATGAAAGGAGCGGGAGGAACAGGAGCAGGGGAAGGAGTAGAAGGGGAAATCAAGGGGGCGACGACGACGACGAAGGGCCGGGATCCAGAAGAATGGTCCGCACTGGGGCGAAGGCGCTGTGCTGAGCGAGCGGAGCAAAACCACGATCCGAAAATGAGGCCCACGCTGCAGCGGGAACACCACTTTGAAACACAGAGGAGGGAGGAGGGAGGAGGGAAGAGGGAGGAGGGATGGTAAGCACACGATTGAAACATGTTTGAAATCTGGCGTAAAAACACGCGAAGAAGGCCTACCATCCTCCAGACATGGTCAGGAGAGAGAGAGAGAGAGAGAGAGGAAAAAAAAGGAGAAAGAGAGAGAGAGAGGGAGAGTCATATTCGTAATGTGCCACTGTGGAACGAGAAAGAAAGGAGCAGGGAGGAGGGGAGGGGAGAGGAGACGAGGAGACGAGGGAGGGAGGGAGGGAGGGAGGAGGCGAGGGAGGATGACGAGAAAGAAGGGAGCAGGGAGGAGATGAGGTAGGGAGACGAGGGGGTGAGGAGAAGGGGAGAGGCGAGAGGAGGGAGGGGAAGATCCCTTCCTTCTTTCCCTCCTCCTTCCTTCTCCTCGCCCCTCCCTGGGATCCGACGCTGCAAACAAGCTGCAACATAGAAAAACATCACGACCAGACCCCCAAACCCCATCACTCTGCGCAGTTCCTCGAGCCGGATAGATCTGTGAGAACCCACCGACCCCAAGTTGAGCGAAAACGCCCAGCTCTAAAAAAGGAGTCACCATGATCTCAGACGAGGAGGAGGAGGAAGAGGAGGAGGAGGAGGCGGAGGAGGAGGAGGAGGCGGAGGAGGAGGAGGAGGAGGAGGAGGAATAGGAGGAGGAGGAGGAGGAGGAGGAGGAGGAGGAGGAGGAGGAGGAGCGCCACTGCCAAAATGAAAGAGAGTGCGGACAAGAGAGCGAACGAGAAGAAAGCCCGTCCAGAGGCAAGGGAAATCCGCATCCCCTCCAGGGGGCTTTCCACAGGGCGCATGAACAAGCAGAAGCAGCGACACCAAGGGCGAGGGAAGGCGCCCCAACGCCCAACCACGCCCGCAGCATCTCAATACTCAAAGTACCACGACCTAATGCCTTCAAAAAGTGTCCTCTCAACCTCAGTCCGTGGCCTTCGTCGCGATCATCACCGCGACCGAATGCCTTCAAAAAGTGTCCTCTCAAGCTCAGCCCGTGGCTCGAGACTCAAAGTACTATACTACCTATACGACCACCCTGCGGGTGATAAGGAGGTGAGGGGGGAGGGGGAACCAACGTCTCACTCAATCGATCTCGCTATCGATCTCACAATCGATCTCACATTCGATCTCACTATCGATATCACTATCGATCTCGCTATCGATCTCACTATCGATCTCACAATCGATCTCACAATCGATCTCACATTCGGTCTCACATTCGGTCTCACTGTAGATCTCACTATCGATCTCGATCTCAGTCGATCTCACATTCGGTCTCACATTCGGTCTCACTATCGATCTCACTATCGATCGCACTATCGATCTCACAATCGATCTCACAATCGATCTCACATTCGGTTTCACATTCGGTCTCACTATCGATCTCACAATCGATCTCATTATCGATTTTCACTCGACAATTTTCACTCGGCACCATCATCATCATAATCATCATTACCATCATCATCTCACAATCGATCTGACTATCGATCTCACAATCGATCTCACTATCGATCTCACAATCGATTTCACATTCGGTCTCACTATCGATGTCACAATCGATCTCTCAATCGACGTCATCATCATCATGATCAACAACAACACCAACATCATCATCATCAGTATCATCATCATCATCATCGTCGTCATCATCATCATCATCATCATCATCATCATCATTGTCATCATCATCATCATCATCATCATCATCATCATCATCATCATCATCATCATCATCATCATCATCATCATCATCATCACCATCATCATCATCATCATCACAATCATCACATCATCATCGGGACACCGACGGGACACCGACGGGACACCAGAGGGACACCGGCGGGACACCGCGCGCCACTGGCCGCCCGGAAGAGACACATTTGGTCTGGCCGCGCCTCAGCCACAGGGACACCGACGGGACACCAGCGGGACACCGGCGGGACACCGCGCGCCACCGGCCGCCCGGAAAAGACACATTTGGTCCGGCCGCGCCTCAGCCACAGGGACACCGACGGGACACCAGCGGGACACCGGCGGGACACCGCGCGCCACCGGCGGCCCGGAAGAGACACATTTGGTCCGGCCGCGCCTCAGCCACAGGAGACTTTCCTTTCGCCCGCCCACGCAGCTTCGCCTCGCCCGCGCGCACGGCACGCACGAACACGAAACCGAAATCGATTTCCCGGTAGGGGGGCTCTCCGTTCCACTTCGATCTCACCCCCTCACCTCCGATTCAGCCGAAGGGCACGACGGATATGCTGGGCCAACCGAGCCGAGGCGGCACGGGCCATTCTGGAACCCCGAAGACCGCCCTTATGGCGGTAAGTGTGGTAGCTAGAACAAATCCAATCGTAGAAAATACTAATCGAGACAAGCTGAGGGAGGGGGAGCGAGAGAAACGGGACAAAACAGCGACGAGCAAGACCAAGACAGGAGACAAAGGAGGGGGGGAGACGAGGAAGAAGGGGGAAAACAAAGAGGCTCAACGAATCATTTTCATTCAAGGTAGTGCTCGAGTCGGTCGGCTCTCGGAGACCCACACATGATGCACGGCTTCATGGGGTCAGAGAAACGCCCTGAGCAGCACCATCCATTCACAAGTGTGCGCACGGTCGAAGCAACCACACACGGAGGGACGTGCTGGGCGACCCGAGACAGGGACCAGACAGGACAGTGCAACATGCTATCTGTGCAGGGCATATACTTACGAATGCGTCCCCCGAGGATGTCGGCAGCTCTAATGTGCTCACCCGCCTTCAGGGCAGCGGCGGTCGTCCTCTGAAGCCCGCGCTCGATAAAGGCAGGGACCCCCGGAATCGCGGACAAAGCCTCGAAGTTAGTTAACCGGTGAAAGAAGATCGAAGACTGGAACCACGCATTCTGCCGATAGGCTATGATACAATCGCCGTCGCCAGCAACCGACGCAATCAAATCCCGAATGCGAAAGAAGGCGGGGGACGCAACTGCACACCTTTACTGGGCAGCGCGGGCCTCCCGCCATAGACTCCTCACATCCACAGGAAACCCAACCTGAGACAGGGACATCAGGAAGTCAGAAGAGAAAGCGTTCCAAGGCGCAGCGCGTAAAATCTGATGCGCGGCAGCTTCCTGTTTCAAAACGTGGCCACCCGGGCGGTAAAACTGCCCAGCGGACAACAGAGTCGAAAGAAGCAAACACATTGAACCTCGAGATGCTGCGCGCGAGCTCAAGGTCCAGCGCGCGTATCGCTCGAGACCGAGCGAGACACTTCGCACCTGGAGGGGGCCAACTGAATTGGGCGCCGCCAGATCCCAGAGACAGGCCAAGATACTGGCCACGCGAGCCGAGGATGCAAGACTTGAGCGAAAGGCCACGAGGTTGCAAATTTGCCTCGAACTCGTCCCTCGACGGGCAGCTAAGGACAACGACCTGGGCCCCCTTCACCTCGAGGAAGAGCCCAACTGCTTTCGCAACAATCACAAAGACGGGGACACTACAGACAAGGGCGTCGTAAACATCAGCAGCGCCGATGCCGACATCGTCGGCGAAGGCCCCAGGAGCCGCCAGGTCCCTGGGAAGCCTAGACCCCAGAAGCCTGAGGACAAGGTCGAACGCGAGAGCAAAAATACTGCCGCTGAGAGGGCAGCCCTGTTTGATGCCCCTCAAAGCGGAAAAACTAGCCCCCACGGTCCCCCAAAAGAAAGCTGAATCCAAATATTCCAATACAGCGCTTTCGCTGCACGACGCAACCCCTCGGGAACGTCCATCATGCGAAGCACCCAGCGTATCTCGTGGAGGAGAGCGAGGAAGGCGGCGCGAATATCGTAGAAGACGACCCCCGCGGGAAACCTCTCTGCGCACACCATGAGAGAACCCTGCCCTGCCCTCCAGTTCGACGATGTTGCACGCCCCCGGCCTCTTAGGAATGAACCCCCGCTGCCACCCGACTACGCGCACCTGGCAGCTATACCGAAGAGTTCTGTTCAGCGCAATCGAGACCAGTGTGTTGGCAGAGTCTGAGAGGCAGATCGGGCTGGTCGCACCCTCAGTCCGAAAGAGCATCCCCAAGACATCCTCGGGCACCGACCCCTTGGCCAGAAAGACCGCGATGGCAATGTTGAGCCCGTCAGGAGTAGCACCCAGGAAGAGCTGCCGGTAAAACAGGTGCAGCGTCCTCAGACCACACTCCCCAGACCGAAGCCAACTGGAGTACGGCAGCCCATCAGGGCCGGCGGTGGAGTCCTTGACCCTGGAGAGGCACTCGACGAACTCTTCGCACCACAGCTCCCATTCCACATGGTCTGGCGCCCTTTGAACATGCGGGGCAAGCGCGAGAAGGGCGTCAGGGTCGCACCTCCTTTCGCTATGGACCTCCCCCCCGTAGGCAGCCAGGCGATCGCAAACCTGTTTCGCATCGGTCACTTTGACCCCCGAGGGGTCAGCAAGGCCAGCAAGAGAGATCCGCCGAAGGTCCGAAGGGTGCCACGCCGAATAGTAGTTATACAGCCTGGAGCGAAGGGCCGCCTTCCGAGGGGGAGGTAGGTCCTGGTCAGCTTCCAATTCACGAAGTCGGGCCTCCAAAATGCTTTGTCTGTAAAGCCCCCAGACACAGATGAAATCCAGGCAGGTCTTACCACAAAACAGATTGGCCATCACAGAAGGCCTCCAGGGCAGGGTAGGCACGAAGGGCACGACAAAACAGGGCCGAATCCTCCCTCCTCATCGCACGAAGAAGGGCCATGCACCAAGAAATACGCTCTGCGTCGAAGTCAGCCCAGAGTCACCGAATAACTAACTTGGAAGCAGCCCTAAGTACATCACGAGAACCCTCAAACGTTCAGAGATGTCTTCGGAGAGATCGATGTCCGCGAAGACCTCCGCACACGCCTCAACATAGAGCGGATGATTACTGACCCAGCTGGGAACACGAAACATCGACGGTCTCGCATTCGGAGTGAGGCTAACACAGACAGGAACGTGGTCCGAGAGCCCAGACATGTCAGCCGCAGACCCAAGAACCAGGCTGTTCGGTTTGAGGCCCAAGATGTTTTCCAAGATGTCGGCCGAAACCATGTTGACCAAAATACGATCCAGGCGGGCAAGAGACGCCAACTTCCCTTCATGGACAACCCGGTGGGTGGGCTGGTCCTGAGCAATTTCAGGAGGAGGAGGAGGACGAGGCGGAGGAGGAGGAGGAGGAAGAGGCGGAGGAGGAGGAAGAGGAGGAGGAGGAGGAGGGGCCGCCCCCCCGGGCTGCCGCTGTCAGGGTCCACGGCGTAGCCGCCGTCGTGGTCGTGGCCGGCCAGGACGGCCACCACGCTGCGGCCCTCCCAGGAGCGCAGCAGCTTCAGCACCTGCCCTGCCCTCCAGGTGTTCCTCCTTTGCCTCCTCGCCATATCATTGTTCGCCTCATGTTGCCCATTACCACTACTCGATCGCATTCTGATTATCATTGCGCCTATGTGGACGCTTCTGGTTTGATGTGAGTACTACTCTTAATGGCATTGCTGTTTTTCCTAATTCTACGTGTGAGGCTTCTTAACTTGTTGTTCTCTTGGTCTTACTGCGATGATTGGTATTATTACACATCCTCCTCCTATTCCTCCTCCTCTTCCTCCTCCTCCACCTCCTCCTCTTCCTCCTCCTCCTCCTCCCCCTCCTCCTCCTCCTCCTCCTCCTCCTCCCTCTTCCTCTTCCTCCTCTTCCGCCTCCTCCTCCTCCTCCTCTCTTCTTCTTCCTCCTCCTCCCCTCCTCCTTTTCCTCCTCCTCTCCTCCTCCTCCTCCTCCTCCTCCTCCTCTCATCATCCTCCTCATCATCATCATCATCATCATCATCATCATCATCATCATCATCATCATCATCATCATCATCATCATCATCATCATCATCATCATCATCATCCTTTCCTCCTCTCCTTCTCCTCCACCTCTCTCCTCCTCCTCCTCCTCTCCTCCTCTTTCTCATCCTCCTCCTCCTCCTCCTCCTGCTCCTTCTGCTGCTCTTCCTCCTCCTCCTCCTCCTCCTCCTCCTCCTACTCGTCCTAATCCTGGGCTTCGCTGAGCAGGAGCCCAAAGGTATCGCGAACAGACTGATTGTCGACAAAGATGTGGACTGGTCATTCAGCGGTAGACACCAAGTGGAGGAGGGCTAGGGTCTCCGCGCGCTGGGCGGACTGAACCAGCGCGTGGAGTCTGGCGGAATGTTTTGGGTGGTCTGTCCCGTAGAAGACACCGAAACCTGAACTCGCCAGCAGCGGGTGGGCCTGGTGTGAGCAGGGCCCGTCAGTGGCCGACTAGACCCATCGAGCGCCGTCTGGGTCGGCGCATTCGTGCCAAGCGTCCTGCTGGAGGTCCGGCCTGCTGCAGGTCGAGTTTGCGGGGGTCTTCAGGTAGTAATCCGCAATGGCGAGTGCGCGGGGGGAACTGGGCCCACTGGCGTTCGGAGACCATGGCGGTGAGAGCTCGGCGTTGGTGGGCCCAGCACGGACATCGCCTCATGATGTGTTCCTGCGTCTCTTCCCCTTGATCACAAAATCGGCATCCCGGGGAGTCGTCTGCATTGCATTTGGCGCGGTGGAAGCGTTGCTGCGTGCGGTTTCCTCCAGCCATGTAACCAGGAGCCCTGCTTGCCTGGGGCACGCACTTGAGTTGGACCTCGCAAGAGGTGCGCGGAAGCGCACATGTCGACCCCTTGGGGTACCGACACGAGAAAGCCGAGGTCGTGGCAGGATGGTTTGAACCTTCGCAGGAAGGCCCACCTTTGGGACGCCCGGAGCATATGGGCTAAACAGCTGGGCGGGCGGGATGCGATGGCGGTGCCCTAGTCATCGTACATGGTGCCTTTGGTTGGCCAGGTCAAAGCTGAGCTGGCCGAGGGTCTGGAAGAATCGGCCAATTGGACCACCGCCGCCTTGGCCAGTTCGAGCTGCCAGGCGAAGGTCGTCCACAACGCGGCTGGGCCAGTTATCGAATTTGACCTGTCTTCGGACAACGAATGGGACCTCGCGCTCCACGATGGCCGCAAGGTCGAGGGCATGGCCTGGCACGCGGATGGCAATTGTAGCCCAGTTAGGAGAGCCGCGAGCGTCCACGGGGCCCGAGGGCGGCAAGAAGCGCCTTGCTGAAGCCACGTGTGGCGCCCGTGGACGGCGCCTGGACGTCGGTGCCCGCGGTGCAGACGCTGGCAACAAGTGACCTGGCCGCGCGCGCTTCCTGCCCCCATGCCCCCGTGAAGGTTTGCGACCCGCGGTCGGCGTTCATGGGCCTTGCGGACTCGGGCGTCTGCAAAGGCCGAGAGATTGAGCCGGTCAGGGGTGGGGTCAGGAATGCGTTGACGCGGCTGTCAGCCAACTTGAATTTGTCGTGCATGCGAAGAGGTTCGCCACGCGGCGTCAACTGGTTGACCTGGCCGAGGACCCATCCGAAAATTTCCCCCGGGTGGACCAACAAACCAGAGATTTGGTCGAACCAGTCGGTCTGCTTGAGCGCCTCCCCGAACTCTGCAACCGAGGGAGCAACGGAGTTGCTGTCGTCGACGAAGGTGACGCTGAACGACCTCGGGACATGGCGGCGTCGGCGGCTGGTCCCGACGCACATCGGGAGCTTGATATCGTCAAAGGACCAGGAGCTGCCTTGAAGGTGTCCGCCCGCCAGTGCGGGCCAAGGGCCGCGAGTAGGCTCCCCCCATGCGAACGTGGCGCTTGAAGGGTGCCCGAACGATAGTGAGCTCGCGCGGGCACCCCGTGCGCTTGGCGAGTCGGAGACACGCGTCGGCAACGAGGTAGCCAAAACACTTTTGGCGGTCGAGCGCAGCTCCAGCCAGTGGAAAGGCGAGGGCTGGGGACGCAACAGTTTGCCCCGTTCCACCGGACGGAGCGGAGCGCGGGACCTCCGGAACTGGCCCCCCAATTGCCGCTGGAGGATCCTCCGTCGGCAGCCGCGCGCCGCCGAGACGGGGTCAGCGCGCAGAACGCGCGGAACCACATATCCCTATGCGAAAATAATTTTCTCGGCGCTGGTTTTGTTTAGTTCTGTTTCACGCGATGACGAAATATGCGATTCCTGATAATTGTTAAATATATCGCAATTGTTTTCAATTCCAGCATGCCTTTGCAGAAAACAAGGAATGCATCAACATATAACCGTTGGACAATTCTAACGCGACTGAGCGTTTCTTTTTGTTTCTTCCTCCACGCGTCGCGCATTGTCCACCCACCCCAAGAACAGTGCGCCATCGCATATAACCTCTGGAGAGTGCATGCGGTTGCGCGTGTGTTTTTGTGTATAACTTGCAAGCATAAATGTTTTGAAGCATTCCTGCGCGCCTCTGCCGATGTACTCGCGATTTTTGGGCGGATGACTTGAAGCGCGCATGCCGCGCGCGGCGCGTAATATCAATGGATTTGAAGCTAGATTGGGCCAGGTGCTCAATCGCCGCGCCCCCCGCCCTCGCCGCGCAGAGAGGCGGAGGGGCAGAGGAGCAGAGAGGCAGAGGCTAGCGGACTGCTGGCACCCAGATCCGACGTCCTCGGGCCTCTGTCTAGGCCCCCTGGGCGCAATTTCGAAAACCCGGGGCCCGTCGGACCCCGGTGCCTGCGGCGACCCCGGGGGGGCGCCCCAAAATATCGCGGCCCAACATCATGACCCTGACCGACAGGAAGCCGACGTCGGAGCTAGGCGACGGGGGCGCGACGGGCCGACTCGGACAACTCTAACGACCCGCGCCGACGTCGAATTTCTCGGGCCTCGGCACTTGACGTTTTTAGCTCCGCCGCCCCCAGAAAAACGCGCAGATAACGTGACTTTGGACCGCCAGGGGCCCGCGCAGTCGCCGCCGCGCCGCTCCGGGCCCGCTGGCCTCGGGCAGGTTTCACCATATCGGGCCTCCGACGGCCAGAGAAGACTTCGACGCGACGACTCGACGACCCGACGACTCGATGACTCGACGACTGACGAATGGCGACGCGGCGACGCCGCGATTCCCGTGGATCCAATGGACCCCCGCGGACCCCAGGACCGCAGCGCGGAGCGGAGGGCCCTGGGGTCGATGGCCCGAGGTCGACGAGCCGACGACGGGTCGAACCGTCTCGAGTTGACGGGTCGAGTCGAGTCGACGAGTTGACGATTCGGCGACGACGAAAAGGAAGACTTGAGCAGCGGCCGACCGCCCCGCACTCTGATTGGCATACCACGATATGTTCTTAGAACTCGAAAAAAACATAATATCAAAAAACGTTGTTCTTCGAACATTAGCCCGATGTACTAACCAAGACAGTCTCGACAATCTATTTTCTAAGACTATTTCGTGCAAGCCACAAAAGGCTTCTCGAACCTTCTTTGGTGGGCATATGGGCTTGACGGGACGCTCTGTCACTGCTTGCAAGAGACGCCCGCCGCTGCCGCCATTGCCGGCGACGCTTCGGGCCGCCCTCCACGCCGCCGCCGCGGGAGGGGGGCAGGGGGGCATTGGTAGAGGCGGGCAGAAAGCGACGAATGAAAAAAGGAAGGGGCGTGGAAGTGGAAAATGGGACTGGATGCGACGTCGGTCGCAACCGGTAGAATGCGCAATTGCATTATTCAATTTGTTGCGCACGCGCTGCAGAACTGAGGCGCAGACAGGGCCGTCGCCACGGGGCCAGCGCAAGGGCGCGTGAAATCAGGCTGCAGAGCGAGGCGTCGAGGCAACAGCTCCGCGGCTCGGACGAACCGGGCCCATGCGGCGACGCAGCGGCTCGAACGAGCAGCGTCTGCGCTCGCGTCGCCACCGGCGCTCGACGAATTGCAGCGACGCGACCCTTGGACCCTGCCGAGCAGCCTGGCCGCTCGCGCTCGCCGCGCCTGACGCATCAGCGAGATGTCCTCGCGCCGCCGCTTCTCGTTGTGCCCCCCCGCCTCCGCGGCGCCATGCTCGCCCTCGTCGTCCGAGACCTTGGCCGAGAAGGCGACGCCCGCGGGCCTTTTCCCGCCGCCGCCGTCCTCGACTGGCGGCGCCAGCTCCGGCCGCTCCGGCCCGAGCGCGGTCTGCTGCTCGGCCTGCGCGCGAGCGCGACCCACGTCGAAACCACGACGACGGCGACGACGACGCCTCCGCGCCCCCCCCCGCCCTGCCCGCCCACAGACCCCCGCGCCCCCTCGAGGGGAGGGAAGTCGGAGGGCAGCAGGGGCAGGGGAGGGAGAAGTGGCGTCGACGTCGACGACGCGTTTAGACGCGGGTCTCCTTGCGCGCTTCCAGGAGCGCGCGGCGCGTGACCTCCACCTCCTCGCCGTAGCTAAACTCGCATCCCCACTCGGCAGACTCGCTCCCGTCCCCGCCGAACGCGTCGCGATTCATGCTGAGCGCCGGTAAGTAGGACGAGAATGGGCCAAGAACCGACGGGTCAGCCGCGGCCGCCTCCTCATACGGCCCCTCCCCCTTCGCCTCGGTCTCGACCGCGCTCGAAGGTCGGCGCGTTGAGGCCATGTCCAGGATCAGACGGGGCGGTTGCCCCTCGCGACCCACTTTCACCATTCCGGGGCGCAACTGGGGGAGAAACCGTTTGCTCGCCCCGGACCTGGTTGCAAGAAGTAATCCATCACGAACGAGCCCGCGGGCACTGTCTTCTCGCCTGCCGCCTCGGGGTCGCCGGCGCTTCGCACCTGCGCGCGCGGCGGCTTTGCAGACAACGCTTCGACCCAAGTGGCGCGCAGAGGCCCCCCCCCCGCGGAAATGCTTCTTGACGTTGTCGCCGTTCTCGAATTTGTAGACCCGGCCTCGGCGGACTTCGCCACGGCCGTGGCCCCCCCCGATGCCCGCGTCGGGTGGCGCGGCGAATTGCCATCAGCGAGATCCGCGCGGCGCGCGGTGGAGAACGCGGCCGCGACGCAATTGCTGACGCGCTCGGACGCCCGCGCGCAACTGCGGGCGACCTCGGTCGAGAGGGACGAGAAGGGGCGGGCTTCGCCGCTGCAGCGAGCCAGCAGTGCATGAATGTTCGGGTTTTCGAAGACGCAAGCAAGCTCCTGGATGGCGTCGGGGTCGGCCGCGGGCCCGTCGCCGCCCGCGCGGCGCGCGGCGCCAGCGGCATCTCTGAGGGCGTTCGTGGCGAGCTCGTTCCATGACTGCTCCAGTTTGACCCCCCCACTTCGAGCGCGCCACGCCTGCCGGCGCTGGAACCACTGCGGCGCTATCCTTGGTCAGCTTGTCATGGTTGCCGAGGGCCGTCAGCTCAGCGCAGGCCGCGTCGACGTCGCTGTCTGGCTCGAATTTCCCAGCGACAGCTCTAGCCTGGGCGGGAGAATGGGGGATGCGATGGCCCCATAGTACGTCTCCGAACTTCGCTCGCGGCGCCCTGCGACGCGCGGTCATTTTCGCGCCCCCGCGACGCCGCCCTGGAGCAAAGGGGCCGGTCGCAGCTCTCTTCTGGCCCAGGCCGCGAGGCGCGATGAGTCGGAGATCCTCTTTTTGAACAGATCCGAATCGTCGCGCCCGACCCCCCGGCCCCCCCTCCTCGCCATTCGCCCCATCTTGCATGACATCGATTGCTTGATTGGCAGTTGCCCCCCCCCCCCCGACCACGCGAGACATGCGACGCGCATTCAGCGGGATTGCGCCCGTGGTGTCGAGAGTATGCCGCGCCTGCCGTTCACTGCGAATCCTACTCGTATGTCCAGGATATTGCGCGTCATGGGCATGTGCGCGATGCGCGATGCAGTCAACGCGCCAGGCGCGCACTGGCGTTGCGCGGCGCGCCAATGAACGCGCGCATGCGGGCGGCTGCGCGCAGACGCGCTTCTCGCGCACGCGCCGCGCCCGCGTCGCGCGCGGGCAGGCGGAGGAAGGGAGAGGGGAGGGGAAGAGGAGAGGGGGGGGGGGGGGGGGGGGGGGGGGGGCAGGACGACGCGGGCGCAACGCGGCAGGGAATAACACAAGAAGCTCGCAAGGCATGCGGGGAAACAACCTATATACTATGATTCAGGTTAGTTTCGGGAAAACGGCTCAGATCACAAAGCCTTTCCGGACCTAGTACTTCCGCCAGATCCGAGCCGCGTCTGGCCGCGGCGACGACGGCGACGAGGCGGCGATGGGAGGGCGCCGCCCCCCGTCGGTCCTGGGGCGCCTCAGCCCTCGCCTGCCATAAAAGCGCCCCCCACTGGGCGGCCCTGTTGGGTCCGTCGCGCCGCGCCGCCGCGACAGGGATCTGGCCTCGAGCGCCGGGGCGGCGGTGGCGATGCGAAGGGCGAGCGATGCTGATTCGGCAGCTTCGGAACTTGCGGGGGCTCGCAGGCCGATGCGGCATCCTCTCTGTCCTGGCCTGCGACGTGCCCCGAAGGCCTCTAACTTGACTGAGTCAGCAAATGCCGCGGCGAGGTCTGGCCTGGGGTCTGGGTGCCAGACGAAGCCGCACTCGTCGGCGATTTCTGTCGGCGGGGTGCCTCGACCGAAGGGGGCGTCGACGGTCGCCCCTTGTCGGCCAGAGCACGTCGTGGGCGCGAGCAGGCTCGATGCTAAAATGGCCGACAAGCTGCGCTTGCCTGCCTGCGCCCCGCGGCGGCGCAGAGGCTTGCAGGGCTCGGCGCGTGCCGCGCAAGGGGGAAGTCGCCCCCCGCAGAACATGTCAGCCTTGTTGGAGCTCTGCGTCGAACTCCAGCTTCCTAGGGTTGGCGCTGGCTCGGCGGCGCCGCTGCGTGACTCGTCGCTGAGCAGAGCGGTCACCTGAGCCAGGCTTGCGTTTGATTGGGGCGCCGCCCCCGGACTGCAGGGTGAACAGATCCGCGAGGGCTCCGTCGGTTGCGGCGGTAGCGTCGTCTTCCCAGATGGTGCCATGTACCCACGTAACTTGCAACGCTGGGTCGAGTTCCACTTCCATGGCATTCTGGGCGCATTGGACCTCGGTGCGTCCGACCTGGCAGATGGCGGCGTCGGGGCGGGCGGGTTGCGGCCGAGTGGGGCGCGGCGTCTGCCGTGCGACGGGGACCTCGCGCCCTGCGCGCTGCGGATCCTTTGGGCCGAGAACGACCGCGGCGAGAGGTTCGTCCTGACATTGGAGCGCAGCCGGGGCGGCTGGTGCATCTTCGGCCGCGCGCAGAGAGACTGACCTCTGCGCGAGGTCGCGCCCGTGTCCGCGTCTACCGCCAGCTCGGGGGCCTCGGAGACAGGGGCGCCCTCCCGGCCCGGGCCCAAGGGGCAGCAAGGGGAAACGACCGAAGCCGTGGGCGGCAGTGGCTGGGCCTCGTCGCCCGTGGCATTTCTGGCGCGGGTGGGCCCGTGGCGGATGCGGGCCTAAAAGACCTGGTGAAGTGGTGCGCAGAAGGTAGAATGCGCGACGGAAGTCTGCCGGGGGGCACCGCGGTGGGACCAGGCCCAGTGCGTCGCTGGCTTTCTGGGCAAGCTCATCGTAGGCGGGCGCTGAGCGGTCGCCTCCGCCTCGGCGGAGAGTCTCGACGCATGCGTCCTTTCGCGCGAGTTTGCTCTCGGGGTCGAGCGCTGCGCGCCAGGATTCTGGCTGCTGAGCATCCGCGCGGCTTCGCGGGCGTGGCGGTGCCATTGCCCGCGCTGGCGGGAAGTGGAAGAGGCGATTCAGTTGCCCTGGCTGTCCGGCGGGAACAATCTCACCGCGCGAAGGTATCATAATGGCTCGCAGCCTCCCCTGAGACTTGAGCCGAGACTAAGAGAAATAGAGAGAGAGAGAGAGAGACGCACGGCTATGGCGCGCTGTCGCTTGTAGGTTCGAGGCCAGAGCTCGTGGTCCGGTGTCTCTTGAAGCCTCGCCTTTGGGTGCCTCTTTTGGGCCTTTTGGCTCTTGGGCCGTTTCTGGCGCTTCTTGGGCCGTCTTGGGCCCCTCTCTGGTAAGATTTTTGGGCCGTCTTGGAAGCCGTGAAGGCCGACACGTAGCACAGGCTAAACATGCATGTTCCCCCACAAACGAATGGGACGACGCTTGCCCCTGGGAGCTCTGTTGGGGGGACTATTGGAGGCCTCTTGGGGTGTCCTGGAAGCGTCTTAGGCCGTCTGTGGGTCGTTCGTTCGGCGACCGTCTGGGAGGCCGTCTGGGGCCTTCCTGTACAGTCTGAAGGCTTCTTGGAGCCCTCTATGCCCGTCTGGAGGACCTCTTGGATCTTGGAGCACTCGGCTGCCTTTTTGCCCCATCTTGGGGCACACTGCGGCCCGTCACAAGGCCGCCCTCTGGGGGGACTCTGGGAGCCATCTTGGCCCGCCTGGGGCCATCCTGTCGGGAGCGGCCAAGAGGGGGGTGTCCAAGAGGGGGGGTGCAAATCATGACCAGCGGCATGTGCGCGGCCCAGCGGGAGGGCCAGGGACGTAATGAAATAACAAGAGGCGCCATGAAATCTGGGGAGATATCATGGCCCCCGCCATGATATCCACCCCCCCTAGTCATCACCCCCCTCTTTTCCTGGGAAATCCAACAGCAACTTACCCACAAGGCCGCCAGAACTCAAGGCAGATCCGTTAAGTGTAAATGGTACTATATTCAAATTCTCCCCAATCAGAGCTTGCCTCTGTAAGGACCCTAGCAGATTCATATGGTAAAGTGAGGTGCGTCGGGAATTTTCCCGGGTGCCCGGGTGCCTGTGTCCGGGGTGGATCGGGAATTGTCCCGAATGCCGGGGTGCCCGGGTGCCCTATAGCCCTATAGTCCTATAGCCCCACAGCCCAATAGCCCTATAGCCTCGTAACCTTATAGCCCTATAGCCCTACAGCCCTATAGCCCTATAGCCCTATAAACCCATAGCGTTGTATCCCAGGAGCCCTGAAGCCCTACAACCTTATCGTTCTATAGCCCTATAGTCTCATAGCCCTATAGCCCTAAGGCCATACAGCCCTACAGCCCCTTAGTCATATAGCCCAACAGCCCTCCAGCCCTATAGTCCCATAGCCATATATCCCTATAGCCCTATAGCCCTACAGCCCAATCGCCCTGTAGCCCAATCGCGCTATAGTCCGGTAGTCTCCTAGCCTTATAGCCCTACAGTTCAATATGCGCATCGCCCCAGAGCTTTATAGCCGAATATCCATAGAACAAAAAATGGTTGGAACTTTCTCCGGTGTCATCAATTAGTTTAATGAAACACTTGCCAACTATGATGTTTTATAAGAAGATGGTAGTAGGAGGCACTCGAATGAAACATGTGATATCATATACAACAACGTAGTACCATATGTTCGGTGAAATAAAATGGGGAACTGCCAGATTATGATGTTGTACGTATATGTACAGTCTATAGAAGTGGCACGTGTGTGCTCAGGCTCATTATATTCATGTATACATATATATGTAACAACTGAAAGGTCGCTTGGAGCAGGAAGACACCATGACGGCGGGATCGGAGACGGAGAAGGGGAAGCTGGCGCGGCGCCGCCAGGGCGGGCCTAAGAGAAGGGGAAGTGGCTAGCACGGACATGTAGCACCATTGATGCAAGATGGGCTGGCGGAGTGAGCGAAGCCATTCACAAGAGAAGTGTAAGCACGATGTCCGCCAGCCGATTTGTTTCGCTAGATGTGGAGAGAAAGAGAAGGATGAGAAGAGGAGGAGGATAGCTGCTGGGAGTGAAATGCAACAGCGGGGTCGCACTCGAGCGCAAGGGGGGTTGCAACACCTTGCGATGTGTGTACCACGGGCCCCCAGGAAGCCTCAGGAGGCCCGGCCAGGATGCCAGAACATATTCCAGGAGGCCCCAGGAGAGGTCGTCTGGGATCGAGGTTGCGAGGATGTCCATGGAGGCCTCAGGAGGCCCGACCAGGAGGCCGCAAGAGGCTCCAGGAGGCCGAAGGAGAGTACGTCTGGGCTCGAAGTTGCGAGGATGTCCACGGAGGCCGAAGAGGCTTCAGGAGGCCCGACCAAGAGACCGCAGGCCCAAGGATGCCCCAGGAGGCCCCAGGAGGGTCCAGGAGGCCCCCAGGAGGCTCCGAGGCGGGGTCTGGGGCACCAGAAGGTGCGTCGGGGCTCGATTTTCGGAGGATGTCTCAGGCGAAACCGCCATTCTTTGAGAATCGGGGTCGAAATCGTCGAAATTACATTGTGTGTTTGAAGGTTTCATGTTAGAATGTTGAAATTCCCATGTATGTTTGGACCCTGACGTCACGATCTGTGTGAAGGGTGCCACCGATGTTTAGAATTTCGAGGATGTCCTTAGCGAAACGGCCAGAAGCATCGCGGAGGTAATCCATATAAATATATACATCTATATATATATATATATATATATATATATATATATATACTAGAACCACGCGCGCGCTTCGCGCGCGCTTAGGTTCTGTCGAGTCACAGACCCAGGAACCGTTGTGAGAAGAAATTGGTGACGCGAAGCGTCGTGGGGGCGTCCTTGGACGTCTGGGGTCTCCTGGGGCCTCTTGAGGGGCCTCCTGGGGGCCTCCTGGCGGCCTCTTGGGGCGGAAGGCTCGAGCTTGCGGTTCGTGGTCCCCCTCTGGGCCCCCTCTTGGGCCCGTCTTGGGGCCCTCTTGGGCCATCTTGGGCGCCTCTTGGGCCGTCTTGGGGCCCTCTTGGGCTGTCCTTGGGCCTCCTTTGGGCCTCTTGGGGGTCTCCTGGGGCCTCTTGAGGGGCCTCCTGGGGCCTCCTGGCGGCCTCTTGGGGCGGAAGGCTCGAGCTTGCGGTTCGTGGTCCCCCTCTGGGCCCCCTCTTGGGCCCGTCTTGGGGCCCTCTTGGGCCATCTTGGGCGCCTCTTGGGCCGTCTTGGGGCCCTCTTGGGCTGTCCTGGGGCCCTCTGGGAAACTTCTTGGGCCGTCTTGGGGCGGTCTTGGGCGCCTCTTGGGCCGTCCTGTAACGTCGGAAAGCCCAAAAGGCGACTTTGTTAAAAATGTACGTTTTACGAAGGGAATGGGCCAATTCTTGCGTCTAGGGGCCCTCTTGGGACGCATGTTGGAGGCTTCTTGGAGCCTCTTGGGGGCGTCCTTGGACGTCTGGGGTCTCCTGGGGCCTCTTGAGGGGCCTCCTGGGGGCCTCCTGGCGGCCTCTTGGGGCGGAAGGCTCGAGCTTGCGGTTCGTGGTCCCCCTCTGGGCCCCCTCTTGGGCCCGTCTTGGGGCCCTCTTGGGCCATCTTGGGCGCCTCTTGGGCCGTCTTGGGGCCCTCTTGGGCTGTCCTGGGGCCCTCTGGGAAACTTCTTGGGCCGTCTTGGGGCGGTCTTGGGCGCCTCTTGGGCCGTCCTGTAACGTCGGAAAGCCCAAAAGGCGACTTTGTTAAAAATGTACGTTTTACGAAGGGAATGGGCCAATTCTTGCGTCTAGGGGCCCTCTTGGGACGCATGTTGGAGGCTTCTTGGGGCCTCTTGGGGGCGTCCTTGGACGTCTGGGGTCTCCTGGGGCCTCTTGAGGGGCCTCCTGGGGGCCTCCTGGCGGCCTCTTGGGGCGGAAGGCTCGAGCTTGCGGTTCGTGGTCCCCCTCTGGGCCCCCTCTTGGGCCCGTCTTGGGGCCCTCTTGGGCCATCTTGGGCGCCTCTTGGGCCGTCTTGGGGCCCTCTTGGGCTGTCCTGGGGCCCTCTGGAAGCTTCTTGGGCCGTCTTGGGGCGGTCTTGGGCGCCTCTTGGGCCGTCCTGTAACGTCGGAAAGCCCAAAAGACAACTTTGTTGAAAATGTACGTTTTACGAAGGGAATGGGCCAATTTTTGCGTCTAGGGGCCCTCTTGGGACGCATGTTGGAGGCTTCTTGGGGCCTCTTGGGGGCGTCCTTGGACGTCTGGAGGCCATCTTCAGCATCTCGGAGCCCTCTTGGAGGCCTCTTGGAAGTTTCTTGGGCCGTCTTGGGCGCTTCTTGGGCCGTCTTGTCTGACTGGGGAGGCCTCCGGCAAGCCCCGACGAGCCTCCGGGCCCCCCGGGGTGCACATTTGTGGTCGAGGTCCCGGCCCCGGGCCCCCGGACCCGGTGCGCCGTTATATGTATATATATATATATATGTATCATTACAACAAGAACGTGTACAAGGTGAGGTTATACAATATTATACCCGATAAAACATACTCGAGCAGGATTCAATAGAAGATACTACGCTAGGACATGATAGGGCTGAGAGAAATTATATCGCGATGGATATCTGCACTGATGGTGGCAAGAACCTGCAACGGCAGCGGGCTCGGGACACGGGCGAGGGGGGAGGAAAGAGGAGAAGGAGGACATACACGTATGCATATACATGCGCATGTACAAATACACGTACACGACGACCTATACATACACAGGTACATATACATCACGTATGCATAGACGCGTCGATTGACACATGTTTGTACAAACACGACCGACTACATATCGACATAAAGACTGGGATTTGCCAGACACACAAACTGAATGCATACATGTATACAGTGTATACATATATACAAACTTACATATACAAACACACATTTGTACACAGCACATAGATACACATACACACATGCATACACAACTACACCGAAACGTGGGCACAATACATGTATATATACATATGTGTAAACATATTTGTAGATGAACACCGTAAAACCGTGAAATGAGGACGCACGACCAGGATGCAAGGGCATTAGAAAGGCCATGTCGAACTGTTGTGAGCGGGGCGCGGCCAGCGAAAGCGGAAAAGAATGGACCGAAGGGGGGGGGGGACGCAATGCTAATCTTGGGAAGTCGCTCATCCTTGCTAGGCGGGTTGGCTGTCTGTCCATGAAAGGCGGCCAGAACTTGCCATGGCTCCGGGCTCGGGACACGGGCGGAGGGAGTGTAGGAAAAAGGAGGAGGAGAAAGGAGGAGGAAGGGTGAGGAAGGATCCGATGTGTGGGCGTGGCTAGCATGGAAGGGAAAGCGGGAGAGGAAGGAGGAGGAGGCAGAGGAAGGAGGAGGAAGGAGGAGGAGGAGGAGAGCATATACATGTAGACATCTACAGATACTTCTACTTATATGAACGTGTCCATGTTGACCCTGCTCCAGCTCATCCCCCAGCCCGGCGGGGCTCCTGCTCCGCATTCCAGAGCACCGTCTTGGGGGTCGTGCTCGCCTCATGCCGGCAAGGATGCGCGGGGCACGGGGCTCAGCCACGCCAGAAGGGGAGGCAGGCGGGCAGGCAGGCAGGGAACAGGGAACGGAGGCGGGTGGAGGATGAGGATAGCAGGGCGGTCACGGAGTCAGGTGACACATCCACACGCCAGTCGGAAGAAGCAGGTGAAACTAGACAGCAGAAGGACGGATAACGCAGATGGGGTGCAAGCCCTCCCAGAGAACAGCAAACCCACAGCAAGAGCACACATCGATTCCTGTAGTAGGATTGAGCTTGAAACTGACTAGAACGCAGGGATGTAAAAACGGTGTTCATCGACTGGTCTGTATACGCACACACATATATACTTAGCTGTATGTACCTAGTATGTATATATGTAGAGAGAGAGGGAACGAGAAAGAGACAGAGAGAGAGAGCGAGAAACAACAAAACTACATACAGGATTTATAATAGAGACAGAGAGAGAAAGAGAGGGAGAGAGACGGAGAGAGAAAGAGAGAGAGAGAGAAACATAGAGAGAGAGATAAACAACAATCAAACACACACATAACATGCAAAACAACATAACCTTAAATCGGGCATGCCCCCCTACAGGCTGATGTTGGGTGAAAATCAAACAACTACCCAATACATGCTCAAACATACAAATAATCGAAACATCGTCCCCCGACTCGTTTTTACTATATGTTGATATTCTTCCTGTAGAGGGACATGCCCGACCTAAACATAGAAAGCGCGAGAGTTACGGAGTTACGGAGTTAGTCCACGCAGGTGACGATTAATAGGGAGAGGGGGAGGAGGGGGGGAGGGCCGTCTCAGGAACGACGACGGGCGGCCCTCACGCCTCTCCTCACACACCTCCTCCACGCCTCTCATCCCCTCGCCCGCGGGTGGGGTGACAGGGACACCATCAAACTCAGGAGCAAACACAAAATCGGGGTCCCCCTGAGCTCCCTCGTGTGGGAAGTCGGGGGCCTCAAAATCAGGTTGGGGAAGGACGGCGTACCTCAACTATTCATCCAACCCCACGGGCACAGGCGCATCGCGGGCCTGCTCGCTCTCTCTTGGCACGGGCACTCTGGGCCGAAACCTCGGCCACCACGACCGACAAGGGGGGCCCACGGTACGAAGGAAAAGGCCCCCGCGAAATACGAGACAAATTCTCGATGCCCTTGCGAGAGGGCGGCAGACAGGGCTTCGAGAGATTGCGGCCAAGCACCGTCGCAATGAAGCCACAGGTGGCACAAAACTCGAAGCCATAGCGGGACCACTCCCGAAGACTATGAGAGGGGTGGAGGGCCACACCTCCAACCTCGCAACGCCCGCTCACCGCAAGGAAACCGTCACCGAGGAACCGCACCGCGGGGGCCGAGGCGGGAGGAGACGGGCCAGCGGCAGCTGGTCCAGGGGCCAGACAGGGCGTGGCCGCAAACGTCAGAAGCCTAGCCCTGGGAACAGTAACCCGACAGAGCTCACACATCCGACGATTGCTGCACTTCACGAGGCGATGCGGCGAGGAGTCAAGCGCACGGACGAGGGCAGACTTGGGCTTAGCCCTGACGACAAGTGCCCCGCTATCAATAAGAGCGCGTCTAGCACGCCTCCGCACCGGGAAGGCAGTGACATCCCAGCGATCGGTAAACGGGATCGGCTGGCAGACTGACGAATCCCACCCCCTCCTCGCCGCCCACCCTGCCCAGGCATCAGCACAAACGTTGCCACGAGAGAGGAAGGCTTGAAAAGGGGGAGGTGGTACGCTCTGGCTCTGCCTCTGCCTCCATACGGGAAGCAGCCCACACGACCTCGACGGTCCCAAGGTCCCGATGTTGCCCAGCCTGCCTCACGCGGACCCAGAGATCCGCGTTGGGACGCAAGGGCCTCTGCGCGCGGCCAGACCTCCAGCCGTCAGCCAAAGGCTTGCCATCGCAGACGTAAACGAGATCCCCCGAAGAGCGCTCGACACCCCGGGCCAGCGCGAGGAGCTCTGATCGGGGCACTGTCTGACGGCGTCCTGAGAGGCAGGCGGCCAGGCCGCAGACGGGGGGCCACATCGTGTCAGGTCCCAGTCCAAGGCACGACGCTCATCAGAACTGTGCGCTCCCCCCGACCCGTCCCCAAACAGATACAAGGGCGGGTGACCAGGAGGGGCCGAAGGCTCCTTCAGCAGGCACTGCCCGAGGAAAATTGGGTCTCCAAATCCAGGGCGATCCACGCACTGGGGCACAGTAAGCGAGACAGGCTGAAGGCCCCTCAGCCAGAAGGACGGATCAGCGTCAGCATTAGCAAGTGCCTGCGGGATAAGAGCATCAGTAGACGAGTAGTCCTTGTGATAATAATTTTTCACACACACTCCCAAATGCGATGCCGCAGCGTCTCGGGCGCAGCACGGCATCGAGGGCAGAGGCGGTCCACTTCGTAGCCCGAGTCGTGTTGCCTCTGCTGCGTCCACTGGCCACCTGAGATCACGGTCAAGGTGGCTCCTCACAGTTCCATGTCGCCCTTCATGGCACAGGAGTCCAACTCACGCTGTATGACATAGAGGTCGGTTCCTTGACCGAGCTGCTCACCATCATGATGTCGTGAGGCCTCCCTCCAAGCTGTATCGCAGCAATCCTGAAGAAGGTCATCAATGAGCTCGCTGAAGTCCTCGAGGACGGCGTCGCTGTAACCAGTGTCGCCCAAAGAGAGGAAGGTATTGTCCTCAGGCCCCTCAACGCCAACGCGGCGCCAACGGGTCGGCTCCAGGGGCTCCCAGCCGAGGACAAACACGGGCGACGCGAGCACGCAAGATCGGATGAGAAAGCCACATCCGAAACCACTCAGTGAGAACATCTCGCCGAAGCTGAAGGGACGGGTCAGCCGAGCCCAAGGTAGCCTGCAGCACAGACTGCAAGCAGCGACCACGCTTGTGCCTAGCGATAGCGCCAGCCGCCTGTCGGAGCAGAGAAGTGAGCAGCGACGGCGGCGCGCCCATGTTCTGGTGCCTGAAGGTCGCAGACGGGAGCACGCCTGTACGCCACAAGCCGTTGGCGACCTTGTGGCTGCCAGCAAGCCGCCGCAGCCTTCCGGATCTTGGCGTGGCGGGATGCAGCGCGAGCCACGCGAGTGCGAAACTTGGTGCGCGCGCACCTTCTGGCACCGGCCGCGTCCACGCCCAAGTCGACCGCAGAGGCCGTCAAGACCACAGGGATAACATGCGCCTCCTGGAGGAGGCCGTGCAGCATCACCTTAGCCATTGTCCACCCCGCGCGGGGAGCCAGCCACGATGGACTTGCCAGGTTCCAAGGCGGAACTGACCAACATGCCGCGCTTGATGAGGCGGTGCGCCGCATACATCCCGACCTCCAGCACCGTGATGATAGCAGGGTAGTGCAGAGTGCGGCCGGCCTTCATCTACAGCGCGAAGCTGATCGAACCATAAAACTTCTGCGAGTCTAGAAACAAAGTAGCGTAGCTGACGCCAAGCTCCGTGGCACACTCATCAAGGATGGCGCTGGCCAAGGCCGCACGAAGAGCGGAGGACCCAGCAATAGCCGTGTCCCAGAAGGCTCCTTGTTTCTCCGTCCATAGGAAGCACGAGAGTGAGAGAGCGGGAAAGAGAGAGAGAGAGAGAGAGCGAGCGAGCGAGCCAGCGGCTGGCGAGCGAGCGAGGGCGGGGCGATCAGGGGCGGCAGGGCGAGGGAGGCGGCGGACGGGGGTGGCCTGTCCTCGACGGGCTCTCCTGGGCCGACATTGGCCCCAAGATGGGAAGTCCTCCTCCTCCTCCTACCCCTCCTCCTCCTCCTCCTCCTCCTCCTCATCCTCCTCCTCCTCCTCCTCGTCTTCCCACTCCTCCCCCTTCTCCCCCCCTCCTCCTCCTCCTCCTCCTCCTCCCTCCTCCTCCTCCTCCTCCTCCTCCTCCTCCTCCTCCTCCTCCTCCCTCCTCCTCCTCCTCCTCCTCCTCCTCCTCCTCCTCCTCCTCCTCCTCCTCGTTTTCTCCTCCTCCTCCGCCTGCACGATGGCGCCAGATTCTCCTTTATGGCTCGAAGATGGCTTCCCAAGACCGGCCCAGGGCGGTCCCGATTGCCAACGAGGCCCCCCCAGGGACGCCCCCGAAGAGGCCCGAAATCGCGCCACTCTTCGGGGGAAGCGGTGATGGATACTTTACCTTCTTGCCCCTTCGCTGCAGAGGGATATCCGAGGCCGCAAGAACGCCCCTCGGCCTCCTCTTTGGACGACCGAGATGGGCACGGGAAAAATTGTACGATGCCCAACAAAAAGTTGTCCAAAACAATCAGCGGCCGCTGTTGGGCAGGCGGCCTTCTGTCTGAAGTGGAATCTGCTCATAATGAACAAGAGCTGCTGTTAGACTTTGTGTCCATTGTTTCCGTGCACAATTCGATTGTCCCAACCCTCTTGAACCTGACTCGAATCGCCATCGTGCGAGTTTGCTTCCCGGAGGGACTCCAAACGGCCCAATGAGGACTCGCTAGAGGTCGAGACTGCGGCGTCAGCCTTCGACCAAGCTTGCCATCGCTCGGACGTCCAGTCCCAATGCATTTTTGAACTTCGTGCGTGTCTGCTTTTGGCCAAATGATCCAGGATATCCTCGATGGCTTTCGCCGGAAACAATGCACCCGTCCGAGCGATGCCAAAGAGTGTGTTCGCTTCGTCGCCCCCTGTCCTGTCAGAGGGACCCGAGGCCTCTCTGGATGGCACCAGGATCGCCCGGCGGGTTCCGCACTCCACCCCCGTAGACAAGCGCGCTCCACGAACTGCGCACAAGGACACCTGCTCGCAGACACAACTGCTCGCAGTACTAGCGACTCGCGGGCATGTCCACGATCTGCTGCATCGAGGAGAACGTGGAGTCTGCGGACGGTCTGCGAGCAGTGGAGCGCGCTCGGTGGGATCCTGGGCGTGCGCAGGTCGAGGCCAAGCTTGGCCTTGACGGCTGACGCACCTGCCTCTTCCGCTGGACGCTCCGACGCTTCCCTGAGCAGGGCAACTCGTCTGGCGGTCGTTTCTGGATCGTTGAAGCAAAACGGAAGGATGTTCTCGAATGATCAGCCGCAGCGACGAGAAGCATGCACCAAGCCCCCCCCCCACAAAAACTGGAGACCCCTCTATCCTCAAACCTCCGCCCCATCCCCGTCGCGCTTCCCCGCATTCCTTCCCTCTTCCTCTTCCCTCCGGTTTCCTCTCCAGCTCTGCACTCCCTTCGATCACCGCGCGCGCCTCCAAGATCGGGATGTGGGAGAGCAGGATCACATTCTTCCCGGCCTCGCGAAAGGGAGGGGGGAGTCCGTGGCTGGTCGAAACGAAGGACGCGGTAGACGACGGAGGAGGGAGTGCAGTCGGAAGGACGCGGGGAAGACGGAGGAGGGGCAGCAGCTAACCCTACCGACCACAACAGAGGGAGGGAAGGATAAGAGTGGGGAAAAAGAGGATCGAGGTCTGCACGGTGCTGCGCCCTCCTTGAGGCTGCCAGCGGCGAGAGTGAGGGATGAGACGTCCCATTCCAGCATGGGCTAAGTTCTTCGTCGTCCGAAGTTGAGGCCACAGCCATGGGCTAAAGTGTCCAAGCGTTGGTCCATGCTACTTCACGCGGCCGTCTGGATCCTGTCTCAGACCGAAACGACCGAAGTCGAAACGAACAGACGCGAGGCCCTGGAAACAGGCAGACCAGAGTGGGGAACGATAGATAAGAGAGATAGAGAGGAGAGAGTGCAACAAAATGCGAAGCGCTCGTCACACTACTCATCTTCCTCCTCATCCCCCTCCAGCAACGCGCAAGTAACATGGAGGGCCATGGAATGTGGCGCGGAGCGCTGCTGCTGCACGCGTGCCCCACTTCTGCGCCGCCTGCACCGTCCACGACCTCACCCGGTGCCTCGCCCGTGTTCCCCCCATCCTCCTCACCTCCCCTCCTCCTTCTCTCAACACGCTGCCATGACTCTGTACGGAAACGGGGCCCGTCGCTTATCCCCGCGCCTCGTTTCATGTTTGCGAGTCCTTGACTCGTGCAACCCCCTCCTTCCCCTCCCCCATCCCGACCAGCAGGCTCGAGGAGTCCTGCGCACTGCCCGCTCATGAGAAGCGAGACGCGGCAAAGCCCGCCACAGACGCATGACATTGCTTCCGCGAGACGAGTCTTGTTCTGGCCATCCAGGAGGGTGGACAGTCGCATGCTCCCAGCTGCGCACATTGTTGCTCGATGTGGGGGCCAGGTCCCACTTGCGTCCTACGGCTGTAGCTTGACTGCGATCGGCTTGCTCGAATCGAATCGACTAAGGACTAGGGAAACGAAAATTGCATAAACGTAAAAACTCCGAGGTCCGCGCGGATTTCTCGGATCCGCGCTGGACCCCCTCCCTGGCGCGCGGAGCGCGCCAGGGGCGGCGCCAGGGGCGGCGCCAGGGGCGGCGCCAGAGGCGACGCCAGAGTATCCGAGAAATCCAGGCGGACCTCCAAGATATTTTTCGGGGGCACGCACACATGGATCGGGGGAGGTGCCCTCTCCAAAATGCGGCCGGTGCCGCCCCGCTCGGAGGCGGAAATCCACGATTTTTCTGTGGCAACGGGACCGTCGCTAATCAACGCCCCCTTGATCCATGTTTGCGATCGCCTGAATTATGTTTATGTCATTCTTCGTTCCCCTATCGACTCTCCCATCCTCGGAGGCGGCCAAGAGGAGGGCGTCCAAGAGGGGGGGCGCAAATCATTGCCGGCGGCATGTGCGCGGCCCAAGGGGGAGGGGGCAGGGACGTATTGAAATAAGAAGCGGTGCCATGACATCTGGGGAGATATCATGCCCCCGGCCATGCTATCCACCCCCCACTAGTCATCACCCCACTCTTGGCCAACCCCGACATCCCCATCCCCGTTCGCTGGCCGCCGCACCTCGAAGCAAAGGCCACCGCAGCGGCAGCCGGGCACAGGCCACGATCGGCGCCCGCCTCCGCGCAGGCCGCGAGCCGCTGCCTCAGCCAGGCCAGCTGGTCGTCGCCCAGGCCGCCGTTGTAGGGCACGAAGCGGTGCCTGCCGAGCTTTACGTTGGGCCCGTCCCTCTACAGGAGGAACATTCAAAAATAGTCAAGAAATCCTATGGGGATGAGTTTCTAAACATATGTGTATGTATATATAATATGTCTATGTATACAGTGCGTGTGTGTGTGTGTGTGTGTGCAAATTTTGAGCATTGCTAGGATATCTCCCATTTCTCGTCCAAAATCTGATTGTAGGGGGACATGCCCGACCTATTTAAGCCGAGTTTTGCCCTTCACCCTCGAGGGTTGAGGGGCAAAGCTTCGGACGCGTGAGCCTGTTTTTTGTTGGACTCGGGCAAGCTTACTTGGTGAGCGTTTTTTTCACTCGGCGTTTCGACACTGGGCGGAAGGTGGGCTTTTCTCGGTCTTCGTCTTCCCCCCCACTTCCCATAATTGTCCCCTGCTTTCCTGGGAGTCGACGGTTCATTGTGTCTGTGTTTTTCCCCTCCTGATAGACGTCATCGACCAGTTGGTGTCAGCTTTTCTCATTCGGCGATTCGACATTGGGCGGAAGGTGGGGGGGGGGGGAAGAGGGGGGGGTCTGGCTCCAGACCTCTGCTTAGTGCGACTGTTTGGGACCGTGCGTCCTCTGGGGGAGACTCTACCTGCTCGAAACAGGCGCCAAAGACAGCCAAGATCTACCCCACGGGGGGGGGGAGGGGGGGTGCGAGGGCCCGCGCCGATCGGCAAAAGAATTAGCAAAAAAAGGCTAAATTGCGTGGACGGGGGGAGGGCCTGAGCCCGAAGCAGGCCGAAGACAACTCGGCGTGCGGAAATCACGCAGGTCGAGAGGCACTTGCACGCTCGCGGTCGACCAAAGAGCGGCGAGGGGTGGAGGGGGCGAACGCCATGCAAGTAGACTGGACCTGAAGAAAATCGGGCTCTGTTCGGCCCCTCTTTCGGCGGTGGACAAACCTCCCATCAGTAAACCTCCCTTTAGTGAAAGCGGCCCGGGACCGAAACCGACGGACCTGGACCCGAAAAAATGACGGCCGCCACGCCCTCTCGCAGACCGAAAACGGCCAGTTCGCTAATCGACGAGTCAGGGTAGAAGGCCTATCAACCTCCGATAGTGGGGCCTCTGGAGGCCTCCAGGGGTCGGGACCTCCGGGCACCTCCAGGATCAGGATCCGGGGCGGCGGCCAGACGCACAAGCGGTGCCTGGCGCGCCTCCTCGTGGCTTCGCCCTGCAGGCCGCCCCTCGAGGCCCTCCCTCCCCGAGGTGCCCCTCGCCTCTGAGCCCCGTTCAGCCGACGCCTATCCCCACTGGCGTGGCCTGGGCCCCACTGGCCGATTTACCAAGCCTGGATGGGTATGTAGGCTGCTTACTTCGGTATTCGAACGGTAGATCCCCCCAACTGGGTTGGTGGGATGGTGGGGGTCGGGATCGAGGAGGCGACCGACTACAGAAGCGATGTACCCTCAATTGCTTGTTCGTTGAATCTACGAATTAACATACGTAGAATGCTCCGTACATCTAGGGAACGGAATGTTCGACATGTGTTCCGTAGATGCGACCTGCACACAGTGCTGGGATAGAACATGATATAGTCGATATCCTACTTGAGAGGTGCCCCTCACGTCTCTGCCATGATCCCTCGCAGGCTGCCTCGGCAGACCAAAGGAGCAAATACCGTCTGCTTGCAAGAGGCAACATCGACACCCCATACCCGGGATCCCCCGTTTGGTGCAAAACTGGAGAAACAAACAAGCACCGATACTGCTACTCCCTGGGCCTCTCCCAGGATGCGTTCTGACCAGGGTTCCGATGCGAATGCAGCGGTTACGACGAGGGCCTCACAGGAGGTACACAAAATCGGGAAGACGGGGGAAGGGTAGCGGTAAGGGTACCTCCTCTTCCCCTGGTATTCCCAGGCTCCCCCCTCCAGTGCAGAACGAGGGCAAGGAGAGCTGCCTGGAGGAGGGGGAGGAGGAGGAGGAGGAGGAGAAGGCGGAGGAGGAGGCGGAGGAGGAGAAGGGTCTGCGGCAGCCGAGCTGCACGCAGCGCGCACCGCAAGGCGTGGAGCGCGATGAGCTGTCCGCGCCCTCCCGCCGAAGCGCTCCGGAGGCGGGCGCTTATCCAACCCGCGCCGCGGTGCGCGAAGCGCGGCGAAATCGGGGAGACGTAAGAATCGGGACCTGACGGGGCCATCATGGAAATGACGAGGCCCAATCTGAGATTAGACGCGAGCTCCCTCGCTGCAAGAACATCCCACGGAAACTGAGCCGTCAAAATCCGGGGCGGGCTCGTCAAAAAGAGTAGGCGAACTCGAGTTCCGAGGAAACCAGGACGAGGATAAGATCGGGTGGGAGTAAATCTATGAGATCCGTGCGCACGAAAAAATACAGGCAGCTCGTGAAGGCTGACGCGGGTGAACATGCGGCGGCAGGGCAACATCAACGATGCCTCTCATCCTCCTCTCGGTCCAGACGAAGGCGGGGCAGCAAAGGGGGAGTTTCAAGCGGGCCAGGGACACACACACACACAAATAAATGGACACGAATCCCATGAGTCCCCACATATCAATGTATTTCCTAGGTTTTCGTCTTCCCCCCAGTGTCCGCATTTCCCAATATTTTCCTTGGGATCGACGATTAATTGTGCCTGTGTGGTTTCCCCCCCCCATGAGTAAGACTCGGGTTCGGGGGACTCGGGTTGGCCTGACGGGGCCATCATGGCAGTGACGAGACCCAATCTGAAATTTGACGCGAACTCCCGCTGCAAAAACATCCCACGGAAACGAAGCCGTCAGCATCCAGGGCGGGCTCGTCAAAAAGCGTAGGCGAACCCGAGTTCCGACGAAGCCAGGACGAAGATAAGATCGGGTGAGGATAAATCGAGAATCTCTGAAATCCGGCGGCTCTGGAAGACATCTCGGGCGCGGCGGCCTTTTCGGAGCGTTCCGAAAGCTAGAGCGTTCCGGAACGCTAGAGCGTTCCAGAACGCTCCAGAACGGATTTATCCTCGTCCTAGCCCCGTGCGAAAGAATGCAGGCGGCTCGTGAAGGCTGACGCGGGTGAACATGCGGCGGCAGGGCAACATCAACGATGCCTCTCATCCTCCTCTCGGTCCAGACGAACGCGGGGCAGCAAAGGGGGAGTTTCAAGCGGGCCAGGGACACACAAATAAATGGATAAAAAATCCCAAGAGTCTACAGATATGGTCCAGGGTCTGCCCTCCCCCCCCCCTCCCACCAGATGGCATGGTGTCCAGCCCCCCCCTTGATAGGTGCCCCCTGCGGTGTGCTGTGGTGTGGTGTGGTGGTTTGCGCATGTACGTGCGTGCGTGCATGCGTGTCCCCCCGCCCCCCCCTGTGGGTGTGGCGTGGTGTGGTGGTGTGGTGGTTTGCGCGCGTGCGTGCGTGCGTACGTGCGTGTCCCCCCCCTGTGGGTGTGGCGTGGTGTGGTGGTGTGGTGTGGTGTGGTGGTTTGCGCACGTGCGTGCGCGTCCCCCCCCCCTTTGGGTGTGGTATGGTGTGCTGCGTGGTGGTTGTGTGTGTGCGTGTGTGTGAGTGCGTGCGTGCGTGCGCGTGCGCGCGCTTGCGTGCGGGTCTCCAGCGTAGTCGTGCAAAGGCAGCGCCGTCATCGTCGTCGCCTTCACTGTCGTCGTCGTCGCCGCCGCCGTCGTCGTCGTCGTCGTCGTCGTCGTCTTCGCAGTCGTCGTCGTCGTCGCCGCCGTCGCCGCCGCCGTCGCCATCGTCGTCGTCGTCGTCATATTCCCCGTCGTCTTCGCCGTCGTCGTCGCCGCCGTCGCCGCTGTCGTCATCGCCGTCGTCGTTGCCGTCGTCGTCGCCGCCACCCCCCTCCCCCGCATACCATCTGACGGGGGGGGGACGTGGGAACTCTGGGACCCATACCATCTGGGGGGGGGGACGTGGGCGTCCGACACCCTGGATCATATATCCATATATTTTCTAAGTTTTCTTCTTCCCCCCCGCTGTCTACATTTTTCTATTCTCCTGGGAATCGACGATTCATTGTGTCTGTGTGTTGGTTCCCCTCCTGAGGTTTAGCGGATCAGCTCGCGTGGCTGGTTCTCCCGACGCTTCCCTCCTCGAGGAAGCGCCTGGACACAGGGCCGAAACCAGCTGCATGAGGCAGGTTTCGTAACCCCTCTCCTTACCATCGGGGGCGGAGAAGAGGGGGGCGTCTAAGAGGGGGGGGCTGCACATCATGGCCGTCGGCATGTGCGCGGTCCAGGGGGGGGGGAGTATTGGAATCAGAAGAGGCGCCATGAAATCTGTGGCAATATCATGGCCCCTGCCATGATATCCCCCCCCCTTGTCATCACCCCCCTCTTTGCCGCTGGCGAAAAGCCACGCTTGCGCGTCGCCGACGAGGTAAGCCGGGAGGTAAGACGAAGCCAGGACGAGGATATAACATCGGGCGAGGATACATCGAGAACATCTGGGATCTGGCGGCTCGGGAGGAAGGCTCGGGCGCCGTGGCCTTCTCGGAGCTTTCCGGAACACGCTCTGAGAGGGCCCCCCCCCCCCCTGCCATCACCCCCCCTTGTCATCACCCCCCTCTCGGCCGCCCCCGAGACCCTGTCCCCCAAGAGCAATCCTCCTCGCCTGGCTCTCGGGTCAGATCTCGGGGGCCTCCAGCGGCCGATCCAGCCGACACCCGGGCACTCCCGGAGCTCTCCTGGCGACGCGCAGCTGCTGGAGACCACCTCGAGGCTAAAAAGCCGCCGAGCGCTGAAACGTCCGAAAACCTCAGACAGTGAGCGGGGATGCCAATAAGGTACCCATGAGCCTGTCTCCCTGATGGCGTTTGCCCCCCCCCACCCCCGCCCTCGCCCCTCTTCAATCGAATACGCACGTGCAAGAACTTTTCGACGTGCGTGATTTCCGCACGTCAAGCTGTTTTCGGCTTGCTTCAAGCTCAGGCCTGCCCCCCACGACCATGCAAATGAACTTGCTTGGATCAAAAAAAAGGATATCAAAGGTACCCATACCGCTACTCCCTGGACCTCTCCCGGGGCGCGTTCTAACCAGAATTCCGCGGCGAATTCAGCGGTGGCGACAAGGGCCTCCCAAGCCCCAAAACGGGGAAGCAAGGGAAGGGTAGCGGTATAGGTATACTTTTCCTCCTCTGAATGAGGAGCAATCAATCAATCGATAACGCTGTGTCTGCACGACACATCGGCTGCTGAAGTGCCGTCGGTTGGAGGCGTATGTCCAGACCAAGGCACAGCAAGTAGAGACAACTCAGACAAAAAGCGTCCCGGCTGGCGATTGTCTTCCGCGCGCGCGGGTTACAGAGTTCACCATTTGCGACATTGAGACAAATCCCTCTCCTGAGAGGGGGTGGCAGGGAGAGGGGGTCTCCTATTTCGTTTGGACCGATCCTCGTCCTGCCCTCCCCCCCCCGTCCATGGAAGTCAACTTGCCTGGATCTAGAAAAAAACAATCTCCAAAAGGTACTCATACCGCTACTCCCTGGACCTCTCCCGGGGTGCGAATCCAGCGGTGGCGACGAGGACCTCCCAGGAGGCCCAAAAACGTGCGAAGGCAAGGGAAGGATCCTCCGAACGAGGAGGGGGTCTCCCTTTTCGTCTGGACTGATCCTCATCCTGCCCCCCCCCCCAACTCGCTCCCCACCTCTCGGCCGGAATGCCCTCGAACCAGTCGGCCCCGGGCATCGCCGTCCTGGCGGGCGGAAGCACCACGGCGCGCGCACTCTGCAGGCACAGCAGCACTGCCGGGTCAGTAGCAGCAGTAGCAGCAGCAGCAGTAGAAGTAGTTGTAGCCGTAGTAGTAGTCGCAGTAGTAGTCGTAGTAGTAGTGGTGGTAGTAGTAGTAGTAGTAGTAGTAGTAGTAGTAGTAGTAGTAGTAGTAGTAGTCGTAGGAGTAGTAGTAGTAGTAGTAGTAGTAGTAGTAGTAGTAGTAGTAGTAGTAGTAGTAGTAGTAATAACAATAGCAGCAGCAGCAGTAGTTGTAGTAGTAGGTCGTGGTGGTGGTGGTGGTAGTAGTGATAGTCGTCGCAGTAGTAGTAGACATAGTAGTAGTAGTAGTGGTAGTAGTCGTAGTAGTAGTAGTTGTAGTGGTAGTGGTAGTGGTAGTGGTAGTGGTGGTAGCAGTAGAAGTAGTAGTAGTAGTAGTAGTAGTAGTAGTAGTAGTAGTAGTAGTAGTAGTAGTAGTAGGAGTAGTAGTAGTAGTAGCAGTAGTAGTAGTAGTAGTAGCAGTAGTAGTAGTAGTAATAGTAGTAGTAGTAGTAGTCGTAGTAATAGTAGTAGTAGGCGTGGTGGTAGTAGTAGTAGTAGTAGCAGTAGCAGTACTAGTCATGGTGGTGGTGGTGGTCGTAGTAGAAGGTGTAGTAATAGTAGTAGTAGTAGTAGCAGTAGTCGTAGAAGTAGACAATAGTAGTACTAGCAGTAGTAGTAGTAGGTAGTAGTAGTGGTAGTAGTAGTAGTAGTAGGCGTAGTGGTAGTAGTAAGAGTAGTAGTAGGCGTGGTGGTAGTAGTGGTAGTAGTAGTAGTAGTAGCAGTAGTAGCAATAGTGGTAATAATTGTAGTAGTAGTAATAATAGTAGTAGTAGTCGTCGGCCTTAGTAGTAGTAGAAGTAGTAGAAGCAGTTGTAGTAGTAGTGGTAGTAGTAGTAGTAGTGGTAGTGGTAGTAGTAGTAGTCGCAGGCGTAATAGTACTAGTAGTAGAAGTAGAAGCAGTGGTGGTCGTAGTAGTAGTGGTAGTAGTAGTCGTCGCAATAGTAGTAGTAGTAGTAGTAGTAGTAGTAGTAGTAGTAGTAGTAGTAGTAGTAAGAGTGAAAGTAGTCGTAGAAGTAGGCGTAGTGGTAGTAGAAGTAGTAGTAGGAGTAGTAGTAGTAGTAGTAGTAGTAGTAGAAGTGCTAGTAGTAGTAGTAGTAGTAGTAGTAGTAGTAGTAGTAGTGGCGTAGTAGTAGTGGAAGTGGTGGTAGTAGTAGAAGCAGTAGTAGTAGGAGTGGTAGTAGTAGTAGTAGTAGTAGTAGTAGTAGCAGTCGAAGTAGTAGAAGCAGCAGTAGTAGTAGCCGTAGCGGTAGTAGTAGTACTAGTAGTAGTAGTAGTAGTAGTAGTAGTAGTAGGCGTAGTGCTAGTAGTAGTAGTAGTAACCGTAGTAGTAGTAGCGGTAGTAGTAGTAGAAGTCGTCGTAGTTTGCAGTAGTAGTGATAGTAGTAGTAAAAAGAATAATAGTAGTAGTAGTAATACTCGTGTCGTGGTCGTGGTCGTAGTAAATGTAGTAGTAGTTAGTAGCAGTAGTAGTAGTAGTAGTCGAAGCAGTAGTAGTAGCAGTAGTGGTAGTAGTATTAGTTGTAGTAGTGGTAGTCGTATCAATAGTCGGCCGTAGGATTAGTAGTAGTATTAGCAGTAGTAGTCGCAGTCGCAGTAGTAGAAGCAGCGTCCGTCGTAGAAATAGTGGTAGTAGTAGTAGCAGTAGTAGTGGTAGTAGTAGTAGTAGTAGTAGTAGTAGTAGTAGTAGTAGTAGTAAAAGTAGTAGTAGTAGTAGACATTGTAGTAATCAGAGGTATACGTGGTAGTAGTAGTAGTGATAATAGTCGTCGTCGTCGTAGTCGTAGTCGTTCTCGAAGTAGTAGTAGTAGTAGTTGTTGTAGTAGTAATAGTGGTAGTAGTCGTAATGACAAAAATAACAACAGTAGTCGAACACGTAGTAATAGTAGTAGTACTTCTAGTAGTAAGTAACAATAATAGGATTAGTAGTAGTGATAGTGATAGTAAAATCAATAGTAGAAGTAAGAGTAATAGTAGTAGTAGTAGTGGTAGTAACCGTCGTAGTAGTAGTAGTAGTCGGGGTCGTAATAAGAATCGTAGTGGTAGTAATAGTACTAGTGGTAATCGTAGTAGTCGTGATCGCAGTAGTGAGAGTAGTCGTAGTCGTAAAAGTAATAGTAATCGTAATCGTAAGCGTAGTAGTAGTAGTAGTAGTAGTAGTAGTAGTAGTAGTAGTAGTAGCAGTAGTAGTAGGACTACTAGTGGAAGTAGCCGTATCAGAAGTACAGGTAGTGATAGTCGTAGTAGTCGTACCCGCAGTAATAGTAAGAGTAACAGTCGTAGCAGTAAAAATAGTAGTAGTCGTAGTCGTAGTCGTAGTCGTAGTCGTAGTAGTAGTAGTAGTAGTAGTTGTTGTTGTTGCTGTAGTAGTAATGGTAGTAGTAGTCGTCGTCGTCGTAGTAGTAGTAGTACTACTACAAGTCGCCGTTGGCCGTAGTAGTCAGCCGGCCCCCCTTGTGGGGCCACCAGGCTCTAGGCTCTGTTCCCTGTGCCAGTTCCAGCTTGCAGTTTCCAATGTTACAGTTCTGCTTCTTGTTGCTTACTGTTCCTTGTTGTAAACTGCGCGAGGAGGGGGAGCCGAAAACCGCCCTGGTTAGGAGGGGTCTCAGAATATTTTTGGGGGCAAAATTGTCACCCCTCACGCAAATCGGTGGGGTCAGGGTCCAAAAGCCAACGGGATTTGCTACATTTTTGAAATCCGGTGGTACCCCTCACGCAGATCGGCGAGGTCAGGGTCCAAAAACCTATCAGATTTGCAATATTTCTGAAATTCGCTGGCACCTCTCACGCAGATAGGCAAGGTCAGGGTCTCAAAACAAATGGAATCTGCCATTTCTGAAATTCGGCTGGGTCAGGGTCCAAAAACCAATGGGATTTGCAAAATTTCTAAAATTCGGCGGGATCCCTCACGTAGATCGGCGGGATCTGTGTATGGGGTTGAAGTACAAGAGTACAGAACCCCTGATCCGTTGGTAGAGAGATGGAGGGATAGATGGATATCTTTCCCTCCCAAGCGATCAAGGTACGATCGCTCCAACTCAGTACCTGAGCCCAAACGGCCAGGCGCGGGAGAGGTAAGGATAAGGAGTATATATGAGGGTATTACACGGGTTCCATACACACACCCCGTCCCGAATCCCGCCCGTGAAGGCGGGACTCGGGATCAGCAGGATGGAATCCGTAACCTCTGAACTCCTTTACCTTAAGTCTGAAAGGCAGCTGGGCTAAAAATCAGTGGAGCCCAGTTGCAAGTTGAGGTAAGAAGAGATACCTTGGGTCTCTTTTTCTTCTCCAGGCGGACTTTGCCGCCCCCTCGGTGCGCCCCCCAAAACGCTTCGGCACTCGAGGGAGGAGAAGAATGAGACAAAGGTAGGCGGAGAAAGAAGATCTGAGCACCAAGGCAACATGTAAACTGCCTCGCAAGATTTGCGAGACAGGTGTTGCCACCAGCTAGCAGATTATTCTCGACGCAATATTGTTAAATTGTTAAAATATGCATGTTAAGATCGTGTTGACGAACACAATCTTAAAATCAAACACAAGTCTGCCTAAAATCAAATGTATGCCAAGATCGTGTTGACGAACACGATCCTGAAAGAAATGCAAATCTGTGTTAAAGCAAGTACCTGGCCAGGAGAAAATGTCGTGTTGATGAACACGAAAACGATGTATAAAAATCTGTTTGGCGACTCCCGTTGGCGTTGCTCCTTAGGAGGCTGCCTCGGTGATCGCAAAAGATATCTATATGTGTGCATGGCCACTTGTGTGGATGATTGAAGTGGCCTAAAAGAATGTATTAGCCACCGCTCAAGGCGAACTTTGAGGAACGGAAGTTCTGCTCTTGAGCAGTGGGCCTTGCGGCCGACACACTACGCGTCGCCGTCCTTGTAGAACCTGCGGTCCCACACCCTCTGGCCGTTGTGCGCCACGTAGCTTGTCGTAAACGTTTCCCAAGTTGTTCTCGGGATCCAGTTGCGGAACCAATCGTTGTACGTGATATCCTGGATGTACACATACTCGTCGTTGTTGATCGCAATGTAGATCCAACATTTGATGTAGTAACTCCAGTATCGAAGACCCCAATCGCTGTCCTCGAGATTGTGGCGCCAGTAAGCAGCGCAATCAGATGTACGTGCTCTCTTGGCGCGCGGCATCGCGGGCATGTAGCCCTCCGCGCCTGAGGCGCTGGATGCAGCGGCGTCGCCAGGAGCAGGGCGCGGCGGCGGGCGCGGCGGCGGCCGCGGCTCCATGGCGTCATCGGACTGTTGGGAGTGTGTATCTGGATCGGTTCTCATCCCTGTACTACCCCCCCTCTGGTCAGTGTGTGACGGATCGAGGGAGCCTATCAGCTCGTTGGCAATCGCGGCAAGCTTGCGCTGGGTGAACTGTTCACGGGTTCCGTCCCTTCGAGGGAGAGAAACCGTAATCAGTCCGCGCGCCTGCCGCGTCTGCCTGTCAATGCGTCCCTCGTTCAGCCACCACTTTCTCCGACCAGCCTGTCCTGTCCTAATACTGACGTCAAGGATGTCCCACGCGTCGCGCATGTCCTCGACGCTCCAGGGCTTCTTGCCGACATTCACGCGGGCTCCTGTCATCTGATGATGGAATCTGAGGTCGTTGAGAAAGCGTTGAATGAGATTGGCGAATGGGTAGTACAGAGGTCGGTCGTCCTCGGATTCGCCCATTAATCTGCATTCGTGTGCAGGCGGGCTACCGGCTTCGACCAACTTCTGATACCTCTTTTTGGACGTATTGGCCAATCTCCGCAACTGATCTTTCTCTGTGCCTATGGGGGATCGCGCACCCGTCATAACGACATGTGCGCCATCCTTCATGTATCGCGCGACCTGGTCCTCGGACAACGTCGTCTTGATCCAGTTCGTCAACTTCTGGAGGTACGCGAGGACACTCTGTGTGGCGGTGCTCTTACCTGTGGCGCCTACGGCCACAGTGTATTGCCAACATATATCACAGAGTGTGCCGTTACCTGTGACGATACCGAGGGACAGATCTCGACCGCAATTGTTACAGAGCGGTATGGGATGCAAGATCGTCTCGGGGGCCCCTGCCGAAGTCAGGTGATCGCGGGATCCCCAGCGGGTGTCCTGACCGCGAGCGAGGCTCTGACCGATCTGATTGATCGCCTCACGATTGATCTCGGTGTTTGGTCTGGAAGCGATCGATCTGCTTAAACCCTCGATCTCGATCCGAGACAACCTTTCCCCTGGCAGTCCTTTGTACTCTATCTTGACGTTGTCGGTATCCTCAGTACCGCCATGGCATACGTTCTCCTCACGAAGACGGCGAGCCTGCTTCTGCAAGGTAGCCTCGTTGTCGCCCTCCTCGCGCTTGAGTCCCGTCTGCTCGGCTATGATACGTGCCATAGTCTCCTGATCGGGAGCTGCAGACGCAACACTGCCTGGGTCCTGGGGAATACCCTGCTCAGCGCCTTCCTCTCGAGGCGCAGCAGGTGTTTCCACCAGCTCTTCCCACGCAGGAAACTCTGGATCACCGTATGTCGCAGTACAATTTTTGTATAGGTCACGCAATGCCTGAAGTGCAGGATGATTGTCATGGATGACTTCCTTTGCGAAATCTGGTAGTTCCACAATACTATCTTTCAAGATGTTCTGGTATACTTTGGAAATCCATTGAAAGATGCCTGTGGTCGACTCCTCAATAGTCTCTGGGCCGAGGTAGTGTACCAACTTTTTGAAGAAATGATCTGCACCACAATTGGGTAAGTCACG
Organism: Prorocentrum cordatum; assembly: GCA_963575745.1. Lineage (NCBI taxonomy): Eukaryota > Dinophyceae > Prorocentrales > Prorocentraceae > Prorocentrum > Prorocentrum cordatum. Next base: position 514,231 of record CAUYUJ010001858.1, on the reverse strand, counting down.
TGCCCACTTGTGGGTATGATTGTAGTTCAAATGATATGACCCCGCGTTCCATGCTTTCGATCCAAATCGAATTTCAAATTGTAAATGTGACTGAATTTTGTCCATTACGATTCTGTCTGCGCCACTGTGTATCTCGATGATCTGCCTCATCTTGATCATAGGCGAATCCACCAATAACGCCGATGTCCAACAATACACGCGGCAATCATCAGACTGTCTAATCCATCTTGAATCCTCGTCGGGGTCGTAGTCTGGATGATCAAGGAAATTCGATGGCGGATCAATGATGTTATCGAGGATGCTTGCCTCGATCTGCTCTTCTGCTTGGATGTCTGCCGAGAGGTCTGCCCTCATGTTGTCGTTCGCAGCTTTCTCATCTGCAGTAAGAACGATATTTGATATGTCCACGATTACGGTGATCAGTGGATCATGCGATGATGCTGTACCCTGTCGAGGAATGTCGCCCGTCTGAGCGTGTCCTCGGCAGGTGTGGCCACCAGCTCGTCTGGATCAGGTGTCCGTGGAGCGGGCCTTCTTGGTGGTGTACGCGGAATACGTGGTCTATGGATGCTAGGCATTCCAAGGTATGGTAAGCTGCCGCTAACCTTGTGCTGCAGTATCTCCTCGCTGCATGATGTCGGGCCTTTCAGGGCAGTCTCCATCCATGTTGGATCGATGGCGTGTTCTTCGATACGAATCGGTGATGCAAATACAACGCCCTTGAGGGGCATGCTTTTGTCATTATACCAGATATATACCCATCGTAAACCGTAGTTGAGAATAGGTACTTGTACCGCAAAGAACTTGTCGAAGATGCCGAAATGGATGATTGGACCATATATGTGTCCCTTGGACAAGGCAATCTTGGTATTGTGATTGCTTTTGGGTCAGTGGTTGCCGTAGTGAAAGCATTCGGTAGAACCCCAATTCTTAATGACAATGAAGTCGCCCATTCGAACATCGTTAAATGCAGGACGACGATCCCAATCTTTTTGCATGATATTTGATGCGATTGGTCGAAGAGCTTCACGACAATGTGACAATGCAATTAACCATTCTTTATCATCTGCCGTGTGATTGGTCTCCTGAATCATAGCGCGTACTATTTGCTCGTCCAAGGCGTTCTCTGCGGATGTACGGCCAGCAGGGGTTTCCCCCGGCCTGGCCGAGGGTGCTGATGCTGGCGTCGTCCTTGGAGGCTCCATGTCGTGGTCGGGGTCGATAGGTGCCAATCCAGGTGGGTCGTCAATAAGTTCTCCAGGGAGGCAGGCGCAAATCTCGTACTTGCTCAATGGCTCTCTGGCTGCCAATGGCGGGTAGTCCCATGGGTCGCCGTCTGGCCACAACTGCTGGCCATGCATGTGGTGTGGTTTGAGGCGGCGAATTGCAATAATTGCCGCAGCAGGTACCACGTCCTCAGTCATGATGGCGCCCTGAGCACCCAACCAAAATCTGCAACCTGCTTTTGTGGCGATTTCCATGTTGATCACCAGCTCGACTTCGTTCTTGTAGCTGCTGAACTTGTACGATTCCACTGAAGTATGTGGGTTATTTTGAACGTTGTTCAAATATGTGCTAGAACTGAAGAATGCCTCAGATCGCTGCGATGGTTTGTAATTTCTGTCTCTCTGAGAATGTGGTTCAACATATCCAGGTATGATCCCTGCCTTCAATATGTTCTTACAGGCACGGGATGCTGTGCCATGATGGAGATACTTGGTATCTGTCCACTGTAAGCTCTCCCAACCCATATTCCATGGCTTTGAAGATGGGTTGACACAACTGCGACCACCAACGCACCGAATAGCAATAACGCTGTTCCAGTCAAAAGTGCTGGGGTCACCTCCGTGAGGAATCGGCTTGGCGTATATCTCGATTCTGTTTTTCTGCGGGTCAATATGCTTCTGGAACGCACGAATAATGAATATCGGATAGTAGTCGTTCCAATCAGTGTATCCATCATTTTCACCGTCTTTCTTGAAATGTGCCACTGCCGCTTCCATGGATGGTCCAGTGTGTCTTTCTTTGCGATCTCGGAATTTCCATTCGACCATTTCTTTGAATGATTTCCAATTGCTTGGAATATTACAATCATTCTTTGTTGTTTTGTCCCAGATATTAATACGTCTGTCATGACATTGGTTGATCCAAAACTTTGTATAGTGAATCTCGTGGCGTAACATAGTCGTGATGTCTTTGCTCATGTATTTGTTTGTTCCCAGCCATTCTTCATCAATTAGCTCAGGACCAGAACGTACATCGTCGTAATGTGGCAATGGTATCCATTTCCACTCTGGGAACAACCAGATTGTGCGATGTCAGGCGCATGAGCAATTACACTATCATCATGCAGTAGCTGATCGTACCACTCCTGGTCTTCGATGCAGGCAAATCCATTGGTCGCTTTCGTGCCCCGCAACATTGGGCACATGTATGGATGGTCATCTTTGACGCCTGCTTGTAGCTTCCATTCGCGAATAGTGCATGAGTTGTCGAAGATCCCGAGCTTGCTGGTATCCTCGTGCATGGAACGCTCACAGCTGTCCTGCCATGACAATATATTCATCTCATGTGGAGAAGGCTCCTCCTCGGCAGGAGTTGCCCCCAGCTCCATTGCCTCGAGGTCGGTGCCGTCATCAGGGATCGGTACCGCCTCAGCTTTTGGGAGCTGATCTGCTGGTTGTTGTTCTGCTTTAGGCTCTGGAGTCGATGGTTGCGACGCTTTGATCGATTGCGGTCCAGGTTGCAGTGGATCAGGCAATGGGCCTGGTGGGGCTGGCTGTGCTATGTCGTCAGCTGCCTTCCATACGGATGTAGGAACATTAGGGTCATGACCCAAAGCAACTCGATCCAGTGCATTCTGTTTGAAGAATGTTTTGCATGCCTCGATGTTCTTCTCGTTCTCGGCAGCTGGGCCGATGCGGTGAGAAGACAACCTGTTTTCTTCTGCAATGAGTCTTGATTTGGTCGCATTATCGTCTCCATCCAAGTCTTTGATCTGATGTAAGAATTGCTCGAATACAACCCAAGTAACTGCATGTGCATCTTCAACAGTTTTGACGATCTTGGGTTCGAGAAGTTCATCTTTCTCAAGAGAATGCCAAGATGCCCAAGCCCCAGGGTATTCTTTGATCAACAACATAAGGTACTGGAATAAGTCGTTGTATGCCATAACCCATGGATCATTATCAGGAAGAGTTTGGTCAGGATCGCCAGGGTCAGGTGCTGGCGTACGTGTCGACCTTCCAGGAGTTGGCTCAGTCGTGTCGCCCGTCTCGGCAGGCAGTGATGCCGGCAATGTGCCCTCGGCACATGACGCCATCCACGCACAATGAGCCATCTCGTTTGCCGTCTGTGTCATCAACGTTGTGAGGCTGAGGTCTCTTTTCCATTCGTTTGTCAACTTTTCTCTGAAGTCGAGGGCTGCCATGATTTCTTTGGCCTGCGTGTAGGCCTGGTTGTCCGTGACAGAAGTCAGCAATGGCGGCCTGAATGGATATGGCTGAGAAGGAAGAGACTGTATCAATGCGCAAAAATTGCGATAGCATACTGCGTCGCAGAATTGCGTTGTAAACATTGCCATGTTATGGTTGTTCTGTTTGGCGTGCCAAGCCTGTGGGGTAACCCTGTCGTACGTATCCACCCAATGGTCGGATGGAAGAACAGTGATACCACGGTTCTGCATGATAGTGATCAAGTCGCTCGTGTGGTGATCAAAGTTCGGGTGTACGCCCCATTGCGCTGCTTTTCCAGGTCCCATGACCGTGGGGCAGCGGAAATACTGCATCACATCGACAAAACGTGATACGTCCACGAGCACGTGCACGGGCATGAGCGTCGGGACGCCGCCCTCACATTCCATCTTTTGGAGCTCGTGTACGTTGGTAGGAGCACGACTATGATGTCGGCGCATGTCGATGGTGCTCTGTCCAGGATTGGCACATGCGATGTCGTTCGCACTCCATACTACCATGGCATTGAGTCCCCTGTGATAGTGTCTTTGTTTTATGGATGATGGGAAATCATTGGCCCAGTATTCCCAGATGGTCTCGTTCAGCTCGCGCCACTTCTTGATGGAAGCGTTGTCGCTTTGAAACATGAGGCCTCTGGCTTCGCGGATCTTCCTGATCATATTGCGCTGCTCAAGAGTGTTCTCAAACTGATTGTTGAGAAGAGCGTTGATACGGCTTTCCTCTTTCTCGAAACGTTGCTTGCGCCGTTCCTCCATTCATCATCGTACGCCTTCATAACCAGCTTCAGGCAAGAGAACGCAATCTTGACCAATCGGCGTATCATTCTGTCTGAACCATTCCCTGTAATTGCCAAAAGAGAATGCCCACATCATGATGTCGTCGCGGATCATGGTCGACAGGTGCTCAAGAGTAGCGCCACCCATGTATTCCGCGCGGTTAAGGCACGGCATGAACAGCGGTACAAGAACAGTATTTGATGCTTTGGCGAGGTCGACTCTCTTCTGGGCAGCGTTGAGCTCGTCGATGCCGAAAGTGGGGTACTTCTTGTGTTTTGCACCCTTAGCCCCTTTCTTCGGATGCATGATCCATGTTGAATCAGTGTACAAGTTGGTCCATTTGTACGCATGACCCGATGGCCCAAATGCATGATGTAATAGTAATCCCAAGTCCTCTTGCACGAGTGAGTGCCGCCCATTGTCTGACAATAGGGTAGAAACCAAGCGGCCACCACAGAAAACACTGTATTTTGCGTGGTCCAGCTCAAATGGGCCAACATCATTGCCAGGGGTCATGCCAGGGTCATTCGAACCCATGTGGTCAGCAGCGTCGCCGAAGAAGTCGTTGCCCTCGTTGTATGGTGTCCAACGATAGGTACGTTCTGTTTCTTGTGGATCATCCAATATCGCCACCCAACCATTCGGATGGTCGGATGGTGTTGCCACCGTCTTGGAGTTTGATCCGATACTTCCAAAGCCTCCGCGCGCAGTCAACCATGTAGTAAGCTTGCGGCGGAACTTCTTTGTTTGGGTAAGGTCGGAAAAAGCTCTCGTGTTGGTGACCAAGTTATCCTCGACGATATGACCGATGTGTCCAGATGTATCCGATGTCCTGGCGATGCCAGGTGGACGAGTAGGTAGCTTGGCCATTGCACGATCAATTTTAGGAGCATAGCATGGCGTTACCAATCCATTCTGGTATACATCGGATGGTGCACTCAGACCATTGTTGTAATAGTTTTGCGTATCCGTAACGCTGTCCTCGTTGTATTGTCCCAGAACTGCACTGCCAATTTTGGACCAATCGTTGCGAATCATCATCCACTCCGTCTTCAGTATCATTGTAGTAAAGTTTGATGGTGGACATTTGCGGTCTGATCTTGGGATCGTCGCATTCAAATGGTCATGTAGTCCACGAACACTGTCTTGTACTGAAGGATTACGATTGAAAAGGCTGGAAATCATACACATAGCACGCATAAAAGATAGCCACGGCGTAGCTGTGAACGTGTTGTACTCGTAGTTGGCGTTGCCGCCGACGGATCCACTCTCGGTACTGGCCCATTTCTTAGCCTCGACGGACGCGAAGCGGGCAAGTTCACGGATAGAAGACTCGTCGGGTACGCGGAGATCAAATTCTCCGCTCCGATCGGCACGCCGTTGATGTATGTATATGTAACAATCTTCGGGATCACGAGGACGACCAGTTTGAGCGTGGTACGCAAAGCCCACGCGGTCATCGTCCCTGGCGTTCGGGTCGTACTCCTTGTCGTAGCCGATGGGCCAGCCGACGAGGTTGAGCGGCTGTGCCTGATCCATCTCGTGGATGGAGGGGTCGGGATTAGAACCGATCTCACTTATGTTCGCCTCGCAAGCGGCAAACAGGATGCTTGTAAGCTTTGTAGCTCGAGTCGTAAAATTGCTGCGGTGTGAGCGAATAATCAATGTCCTAATTCTCTCTGCATCTCGTGGAGGTGAGGGAGGATGGCGGGGATGTCTACCGTGCGGTGAACGTGCGCGTGAACGAGGTGTGCGCGACGCAGTATCTGCGGCTGGTACGCCATAGTGGTACATGCATGCACATAGTCCCTCGTGGTTAGCTTGCCCAACACACTGAAATCCGCATTCTGATCCTACCTCGCCCCATCTTTCTTTTTCCGTCAGCAATATCTTGCATATTTCTGGGCATCCATTCAATTTAGGAGGTTCCGCTTCATGAGGTAAACCGTCGGGCCTCCGAGGCCCTCGTATCAGCGGACATTGTATCGGAGTAACAGGAAAAATAAGCGAGTGTTCCAAGAGGTCATTCCAAAGGTCTGCTTCCTTGGTCTCGAAGTGTTTGGTCATCATATCTGCGATCTGCTCTTTTGTTCCTACATATTTAAGCTCGATGTGTTCAATTTGGCATGTTTCGCATATCCAATCCAGATTGATACGATGAGTACGATGAAGATGACGAAGTGCTGGTGCACGTCCCTTTTGGACAATTTTAATAACGGCCTGGTTATCCTCCAGGACGATAAGTCGTACTTTCGGTGCACTGATCTCTGGAGCTGGCTCTGGATCCACGTGTAGTACGGTACCTTCATGGGATATTGTACGTCTCTTTGGAGTCGTAGGCAAATCCGTATTTAGCGGTAGTTGCCTACGGCTAGGAGAAGATCCCCGAGTAGGGGGTGCCTTGCGAGGCGATGGTTTACGCTTCTTTTTGGCTGCCAATGTAGGACACATCGCCGGGTCAACGTGTCGATGGCAACTCAGGCATGTATTCTCTTTGCATGTTTTGGCAACTCCCACCACGGCTTCCCAGAATGATAGTAGTGCAGTCGTAGTACGGAATCGAGAGCAACGATCTCCGATTCAGTAGATGAATGTGAAACAACCGTTTGTTTCTACATACAGCGTTGACTGGAAAGAACGTATTGGGTCCAACAAGCGCAGCAAAAACACCGGTAGTGGATTTGGAGGATGTAATGCAATCAACGAACGAGGCGTCAGTGAACAGCATGATGGATAACTTGTCTGACGAATCGCCTATCCATCCGTGTAAGCAATGTGTACGCGTCGTTTTGATGTAGCATATCAACCGATGTAGACGTTTGTCACATGTAGTATTCCATTTGGTAATTTCTCTGGCCAACATACATACCGGATGTAGAAGATCGAAACGACAGCAACGTGCCAAGTACAGGATCTTCATTAGAACACTTGCCGCGTCCTGGCCGAGAACGCCCTCGTCTGAATAGTCGGACTCAGTGAAAGAGGTGTCCTCGATGCCAGGGGTCTCTGCGTCGGGTAGATCATGGTATGTGGCGGGTATGGTATTGGTAGAAGTTGTGTCGACCGATTTTGCTGGGCTGGATGATCTTGTCCGTGCGTTGAGCACACTAGTAGGTCTGGCGACCGACCCGGAGGAGGATGGCGATTTGGATCGCGAAGCCCTCGGCGAGTCGGATCGTTTCCGACGTGACCCTGTTCCCTGGGCGCGCTTGGAGGCGCGTTCCAGGTACCGCTCAATGCACTGATCTGTAAAACCAAGCATGTCATGTCGAATACCACGAACGTGTTTTGCCGTATTGTATTATTTCTCATTGTGTGCAGGTAGCATAGGGCGTATTGTGGACATTCTTTTGTCGAAGATGCTCTGCGGTACATCATATGCCTGTTGTCCACAACCCAAATATTGTGAGTATGGAGTAGGTGGATCCAAATCGATACCGCTTTTACGAATATAATCCCAGCCAGTCTGTAGATTGTGAGCTGGGCCGGCCAATTGAAAATCGTCCATATATACTGAAAGTATCAGTCCCAGTTTGTTGTGTCTCCATACACATTCCCATCCTGAAATAGGCTCGAAACCGACGCTTTCCAAGCATGTACGGCATTTTCGTTCCCAAAAGACACCTGCGAGAGGGTGTCCGTATAGTGCCAATCGCAGTCGGCACACTGGGTTCTTGTATTTTGACCATGATGTCGGTTGTCGCCATTTAGGTATAGTAATCCAGGTATCAACTGGATCAACTCGTCCGTCGCCGTATAATAATGCCTGCGTGTAAGCTCCAGGTGCATCACTTTGCTCTCCCGCATATTGCGGTAATAACGCAGTAGCATCGCAAAGTTTGGAAGCCTCTATATGCGAAGCACTGGAAGCGGCGTCGGCGAATATGGCGGCCAAACCAGTTTCATCTTTGCCTGTATTGCCCTGAACCACCACTCTGCCCTTGAATTTACGTAGATCAGGAGGAAGTTCTTCATGTTTGACTGAAGATAGCTCCAAGATATTGAAGAAATGCACCTTTGTTCCATTGCGAATAGCTTGTGACTCAATATCAGCTTTTTCTGCAACGGTCTCCAACATCCATGTTTGTTTTTTTTTTTCCAATCTCTCGTATTCTTTTCGTAGGGCTTCTTGTGCACGTGGTTCTGCGGCAACTTCTTTCTTACTCAGGTTTCTGGTAACTAATGCTGGGCGTGACCATGTCGAATCTGGTATTTTATCTCTGTGTGCCGGCATGTAGTTGGTCTCACGTGGCATGGTTGGTATTGCTACCGACTGGGTGAACTTGCGCATGAGCGGTTCAAAGTCCCAAAGTCGGTTCCCTCATTATCCACAAATGCCAAAGCACGTTCTTCTCCATCGTGCTGTTGTGGTAGTTGACGGTAGTATAGTACCGTGGTAATGTCACGTGGCCCACCAGGTAACTTGGCATACAGTATTTCTTTGTTTGTCACGCCTTTGACCTTCTCATCGCGGATGACGTCGCCATTGTCAGTGTCGTATGTAATCCGTCGTTCCACAGTATTCCATGTGGGTCCGCCTGATGTAGTAGTACGGAAATTGTTGACCTGTTTATCCTGTCTTGTCCACACTCTCAATGCTGCACGATCACGAATCTCACGGGCTCGTTTAACGTCGTTGGCGTAATCGATTTCTTTCTTTTGCTGTCCACGAGAAAGTGTTTTCCAATGCTCGGGGAGAACGTGATCAGGACGTGTAGTAGTCTGCACACGTGTCTCGCGTCCACGAACCACCATTTTGCCGTCTGGCGTTATTTTTGGAAGCTCATAGAACTGAATCGTGCCTGTCCATGGCTCGCTTAACTCCCTGTGGTCGTTGGCGCTAACACCATCCCAAACATCTCGGAAGTTACTTTCGCCCTCGAAAGTAGAAATCGTTTTGAAATCTCGTGTCACGTCGAGTTGGTCAACAGGTACCGGTATATTCATGACGTCGTCCGTTGGGATGAATAGTTTCTTTCTTGGGGTACGAATGTGTCTGATGACGCAATATCCACGCTGTTCCCAGTAGTCTGGCTCCGGCGCTGGTGCAGCAACTTCAGAAGCCGATGTCTGGATATCAATAGCGTTATCTTCCGTTGTCATCATAGACGGATCATCCCATTCTTTAGGGTAAGAAAGTGGAGGATCAGGCATTGGCTTGTCGCCCAAGGGGCGAGAATTAGATGCCTTCACCTCGTCGTGTGCCTCAGGGTTATGATGTCGCAGAGTACCATCTTTCACGGGGTAGGTGAACTTGCCATCAGGAATGATGATGTCTTTGACTCTGTGCACATGACACAGATCACCATCAGGATTCTTGGCGCATGTAGCCGTGTCCAAAACAAGGTAGTCACCTGACCATCGTCCACCAGAGTGTAAGTGGTATCCCATGAATAACCCTTCCCGAGTATTTTCTTTAAACTTTGCAGTCTCGTTGTTAATCTCGGGGTTGAGGCATTTCCAAAATATCCGAGCACCGAATGGTATGCAGTGCCCAGGAAAGCTTTCGCCAAATCTTATTTCATGAGCTGTCTTTTCTGCATGCTCCTCGTTGAGGGCAGCGACGCCCGTGGATGTATGCACAAAGTTGTGTCCACAGCAAAAGGCTTGCATGGCCTCTTTCCACCATTCGTGTCCCAGACCAGACATATGTAACACAGCTCTGGCACCAAGAATGACTATTTTGACAACGCGCTCAATCAATCCATTTGTCTGTGGACGATGTGGCGTACTCGTGTCGTGTCTCCATCCCAGTTGACGGCAAGCTTTCTGAAGCTCTCCAGAGTTGTCTGTGTAGATATGCTTCACCTCATCGTTCGCGGCGATGAACTGTTGAAAGGATGCCTTTGTAGTGGCTGCGTCTTTGTGTAGCGCTGGGTAAGCCATGAATATGCCAGTATATCTGTCAAGGACAACAAGTGCATATTTGTCGCCATGTTTGTCCGCGGCATCGTCTTTGGCCAGTACGATATGGTCGGCAGTTAGAGCCTCACCGAACTTCTTCGGGACAAAAGCCTCGTAGGCGTTATCTTCTTCGGTGGGGTCTGCCGGTGGATGTGGTTCGTGCTGTCGTCTACACGGGGCATTCTGTGCCATCGTACGAGAACAGATCTCACAGTCAGGATGTTTTGGGCTGTGAGTCATGTAATGCATCGGGTCGATCGGTTCCTTTTGTCTGTTGGGTAGAACTCGATCGTTGTCTGGATGCGTTCGTGTGGGTGTCTCTGTCGGTATGTCGTTGTCTGCTTGAGCTATATCGAACCCCCCGCATTGTGGAGGAGAACACTGCGTCTGAGACGTAGGCGAGTCGGTGGTTGTGTCCATGTTGGGCTCGTCTGTTCTTGTGTCGGGAGGTTCTTCGACCGTGATGGTCCGTGCTCCTCCTCCCTCTCCGACATGTGGTCTCTTGGGGCAGGTTCCTATGTGGGGTCGTAGCTCGTCTGCAGTGGTTGGTTGCTCTGTAGTTTTGCAGCACCAACAAGTGTCGTTGCAGCGGGCGGATGAACGCTTTCGCTGACGACGGCGGGGCGCTGACGAAGTGCATAAACGTGGTGGTGGTATCCTTGTTAAGTCGTCGAGTCGTAACTCTGGCACTCGATTGTTGACTGGAATCTTATACCATTGGCCCCCCGGATCCTGAAGCATGTAGCCCAGCTCAGGGTCCCGAAGCTGTCGAAAGCCATCAATCTCAATCAATTTTCCAACTGATAGTAATGATGGGCAGTCTGGTAAAGCAAGGGCTGAACTATGCAGTCCAACCTCGGGTAGCCGTATGTCGTAGTGCTCGTTGACGGCACGATCACCATTTGCAGTTTCCAGAATATGCTCTTCGCGAATAGATATGCGATCCGACTCGGTCTGCGTAAGTTCATGTTTTCCCTGAATATGATGGGCAGATCCACTGTCAAGAACCCAAGACCTTGTCAATGCTGCAGTCGAACGTGGAGTGTCGACTTGCTTTGTCGTTGTTGTCGTCTGGGCAGTCTTTGATGACTGCTTGACAGTGTCGTCATGCTTTCGGATCGCAGTTGGTGTGGCCACCGACTCTTTGTTGTGTCGGTAGTCGTACAGCTCGTCGTACCATAGTTGTGCCTCTTTTTGACATTCTCGTAAGGCCTCTGCACTATCATCCCACCATTTTTGTGGTAATGGATCTGGTACTTTGACGATGTCACCCTCATTCGGCAGCTCTTTCCATCTGTCCAGCCTGGCTCTGCCAGATATGGTATGGAAGTAGTAGTCCACGTTGCGTACGTCGAAGCGTATCCGACGATGTATCTTGGTAGATGTCGCTGTGGCCTTAGTGTTGGCCATGAGGGTCTTGTCACGGATGACGTAACTGCGGTCTGAACGGCGTGAGCGTCTAAAGTTGGCAGGAGAACGTGCTCTGGTGTTGGGTGAACCACGGGACGATCCACGGCTCGGATACCGCTTGCCACGTCCTTGTCACTGCCATATGATCTATCACGGCCGCGTGGACTGCCGCGTCCGCCGCCACGATTGTCTCGTCCTCGGGAGGTAGATCTCGAAGATCTGTCGCAACGACTTCTCGATTGGCTGCGAGAGTCGTGGGACCTCCTGGATGTCGAACGGGATCGGCCGCATTGGCGTCGGTTGTCACGTCCCTGTCGTGAATCGCTTGCGTAGCGAAAACCCCCGCGTTGTGAAGACCGTTGGCTTCCTGATCCGCGGGATGGCGATCGGCCACGGCTGTCCTGGCTGGAAGTCCGTGGTCGACTCGGGCTTCGTTCAGGAGTCTTTGCACCAGGTGCAAGATGAGCGCATTTGCATTTGTCGCCTTTTGTGCATTTGTTCTGTGCGAAATCCTTGCACTGTGCGACGTGCGGGTAGTTGCACTTATCACCTCTGGTACATGTGTTGCGCTTGGCAAAATCGAAGCAGAATGGCCTTGATGCTGGCTTCTTGTGATTCGCAGGAGTGGACATACTACGGCGGGGGCTGCCACCAGCCGTTGATGTTCTGGAAGATTTGTTGTTCTTCCAATCCCTGGAATATGTATGTAAAGCCTTGCACCGTTCACCATTGCGACAATTGCCTTTCTTCCATGCAGCGCACATGTTGACCTGAGATCGTGTTTCGTGTTCGTACCGTAGCTTGTTTGGATTCTTCTCCAATTGTTTAATCTCCAGTATGTCCAGGACACGCTGTCGAAGCCAACCGTAGGTACGATTCGGGTCGCTCATCTTCATGCGCTGGTACTCGTACATGTCTTGCTTCATCCATGCATGTCTACGAATCTGTGTGCGAAATAGCGATTCCAATATCTTTGGATCGGGTACTTCTCGGCATTCCAAGAGTAAGGCGTCCCAATCGGTAATGAAACGTTGCAAATCTTCGTCTCTCATCCTCAGTTCTTTAAGGCGCTCGAAATCGTGCAGGTCGTCGTCGACGTCTGTCACTTTGTAGGACTGTAGGATATGCCAGTATATCTGGCGTCCTTTGAGCATGCGTCCTGCTTTGTGCTCTCTAGTCTCGATGAGCCTGATTTGGTAGCGTAAGTCTGAGGATAAGATGTCGCTTAGAGCGGTTGCGAGTTTGCAATCGATGCTCTCAAAGTCTCCACTGTCTTGTAAATCCTCGAATGTACATTCGGGCTGTTCTGCCACGCATAGGAAGGCGTATGCTTTGGATGGTCGCCCTGAGGCGGCCCCGAAGTTCTTTCGCACTCTTTGCTGCCATTCCAGCAGCTGCGTGATCTTAGGCAAGACAGGTACTCGAACGGTGTCTGACTCCTTGATAGGCGTCGTTGTATGTACCGACACCGCAGACACTGGTTGTGAGGGTATCGGTGCACCGTCGATGGTTGGTTCTGTGCGCACAGGCGACACATGACGTGTCTGTGCAGAAGCTGCCGCTGAGGCTGCTCCTGGAGATGTACGTCGTTGTTGTCCTGCTGAAGCTTGTGGTGCTTCGGCGGACGCTGCCGTCGGCCTGTGCAGGTCGGCTGCAGGTCGAAGGTGAATGTTGGTGTCGTTAGTGTGGTCGATCAGCTGATTGGTCCAGCTCGTCATGTCTTCTTGTATTTGACCCACCTTTTGGCGTGTATACTCATCAGTATCCCGAGACCGTTGGGAATACCGATCAAGTCGATGCTCGCATGCTCGGAGACGGGCGCTTTGTGCCTCCACCTCGCTTTCCAGACGTGCGAGATAACTCTCAACACGTACCTTCTCAGTATCTCTTTCATGAATAACCTGGGGGAGCTCTAACTGCGCGTGGTCCGCCGCCTTCTCAACCTCCTGCAACCTGTCAGTGAGGCGGGCGAAATCGTAAACCGTGAGAGGAGAATCCAGCTGATCAGTCTGGGCTCGTCCGACGCGCAACTCTGCCAGGGCGTCCTGTACACCAGGGAAACGCTGCTCTATGTCAGAGATCCGGTTAGCGAGTGGCTGCACGACAGCGTTGGTCGCATCAAGCCTTTGAGTGATGACTCTCTCAGTACGCTGCAACATGTCGATCAGGTTCGACGAGTTTGTGTGTGCTTCGGTACGAAGCGTCGCCGTAGCGTGGTCTAGATAAGATCGAAGATCATTGATCTGAGACTGAACGTCGCCAAGGTCTGTGGCCTCGGTTGGAGTTGGTCGGTTGCGGAGCTGGTCGTGGATCTCATCATGTAAAATCCTGACCGCAGAAATGCCTGTGTCGCGTACGATCACAAGTTGTTGCTCCATCTGCGCGAGATAGTTGCGCAGGTTCTCGACCATCGCCGTTCGTTCACCTGAGTGTGACACCTCACGATCAACCTGGTACTGCAGTTCTCCTATGATGCGTCGATCTTCGGCGATCCTGGAATCGATGATCCCTAAGGCGCCGTCAAGATCGCGACGTATGGCTGCAGTATCGGTGGCGTTCGTCTGAACGCTCTGTAGTAGTCCAGAGTATTGGCTGGACACGAAGGTTTCAACCTGGTCTCTGAGCTCAGCTATGTCACCTGCGGCGGACGTCTCCGCCAGCTGGTCGTCTGAGATGGAGAGGTGGGGAGCGTCAGCTTCCCTGTGTCCCCTGTCGCGGGGAGTGCATGGCCTCTGAGAGGCAGTACGCGGGCTCGACCTGCTCTCGCCGCATGGGCCTGGGGCTCCACGGCGGTTGCGCGCGGACGAGCTGCGACTCGGACCATGTGTGTGTGGTGTCTCATCCGATGATACTTTGGGGTGCCGCGTCTGTGGCTGTGCCGACACTGGTCTACTGAGTTCCTCGAAGGTAGCTACGTGCTCCGCCACAGGGACGGTCGCAGGGCTGGGGGTTCCAGCACCTGAGGTCCATCGGCGGTTAGCGCGGAAGCGCCCTGGAGTATCGAGACCGGCAAGGCTTTCGCCTGACGCGGTTGGGATTGCTCCCGACGGGGAAGGGGAGGGAGGATCAAAGGTCGGCGTGTGAAACTCCTTCCTTCCTGTTCCTACTCCTTCTCCTGTCCCCCCGCGGGCGGCGCTGCGGCGAAGTTCAGCAGCTAGACGCGCCTCGGGTCCTCGGGAGTTGGGGGGGGGTATCGGGGACACCAACACAGTCCGCACTAATGCTCTCCAGCTCGTCACCGAGCCGTCGCACCGTGGGAGAGCTTGGACGCGAAGTCCCAATGGAACCCTTACGGCGCATGCGCCGAAGCGGCTCCATTAGGCACGCATGCAAGGTCACCGCGGGCGAGTCGGTGAAGGTGAGCGTTAAAGGGCTGATAACCTGTGTATGGGGTTGAAGTACAAGAGTACAGAACCCCTGATCCGTTGGTAGAGAGATGGAGGGATAGATGGATATTTTTCCCTCCCAAGCGATCAAGGTACGATCGCTCCAACTCAATACCTGAGCCCAAACGGTCAGGTGCGGGAGAGGTAAGGATAAGGAGTATATATGAGGGTATTACACGGGTTCCATACACAAGATCAGGGTCGAAAAACCAATGGGATTTGTCACGTTCTTGAATTTGGTAACACCCCTCACACAGATCGGCGGGGTCAGTGTCGGAGAACCAATAGGATTTGCCGCATTTTCCAAATTCGGTAACACCCCTCACGCAGATCGCCCGGGTCAGGGTCGGAAAACCAATGGGATTTACCACATTTCTGAAATTCAGTAACGCCCCTCACGCAGTTCGGAGGGGTCAGAGTAGAAAAAACAATGGGAGTTGCCATATTTCTGAAATTCTACGGCACCTCTCACGCAGATCGGCGGGGTCAGGGTCCAAAAACAAATGGGGTTTGCCACTTGTATTGAAATTCGGTGGCCCCCCTCACGCAGATCTGCGGGGTCAGGGTCCAAAAACACAAAGGAGTTGCCACATGTTTGAAATTCGTTGGCACTCCCCATGCAGATCGGCGGGGTCAGGGTCGAAAAACACACGGGACTTGCAACATGTCTTGAAATTCGGCGGCACCCCTCACGCAGATCGGTGGGGTCAGGGTCAACAAACATATGGGATTTGCTACATTTCAATACTTCGTGGAACAGCTTTTTGCACAGCATGCGCGAGCAAAAACCTATCGGATTTGCAATATTTCTGAAATTCGCTGGCACCTCTCACGCAGATAGGCAAGGTCAGGGTCTCAAAACAAATGGAATTTGCCATTTCTGAAATTCGGCTGGGTCAGGGTCCAAAAACCAATGGGATTTGCAAAATTTCTAAAATTCGGCGGCACCCCTTACGTAGATCGGCGGGATCAGGGTCGAAAAACCAATGGGATTTGTCACGTTCTTGAATTTGGTAACACCCCTCACACAGATCGGCGGGGTCAGTGTCGGAGAACCAATAGGATTTGCCGCATTTTCCAAATTCGGTAACACCCCTCACGCAGATCGCCCGGGTCAGGGTCGGAAAACCAATGGGATTTGCCACATTTCTGAAATTCAGTAACGCCCCTC
>CAUYUJ010001858.1:465611-488111 GCA_963575745.1 Prorocentrum cordatum | reverse complement strand
GGGGATATTTCGCTGGCAGGTTTAAATCAGGGGGGTGAGGGTAATTTCCTGGCAGTTCTGAGTCAGGGGGTGAGGATATTTCGCTGGCGGTGTGAAGTCAGGGAATTGCAGATATGTCGCTGGCAATTGCAGGCCAGGGGGCGAGGATATTTCGCCAGCAGTTTTAAGCGAGGGGTGTGAGGATATTTCGCTGGCAGTTCCAGGTAAGGGGATTGAGGATATTTCGCTGGCGGTTTTGGGCCAGGGGGTGAAGATAATTCGCTGGCAGTTTTAAGCGAGGGGGGTGAGGATGTTTCGCTGGCAGTTTTAGGCCAGGGGGGCGAGGATATCTCGCTGGCAGATTTAAGCGAGGGGTATGAGGATATTTCGCTGGCGGTTTTAGGCCAGGGGGGTGAGGATAATTCGCTGGCAGTTTTATGCCAATGGGTGTGGATACTTCGCTGGCAATTTTAGGCAGGGAGTTGAAGATATTTCGCTGGCAGTTTTATTTCTGGGTGTGAGGATATTTCGCTGGCAGTTTTTTAGGTCAGGGGTTGAGGTTATTTCGCTGGCAGTTGTAGGCCAAGGGGTGAGGATATGTCGTTGGCAATTTTAGGCCAGGGGGTGAAGATATGTCGCTAGCAGTTTTAGGCCAGGGGGTGAAGATATTTCGTTGCTTGTTTTGAGTGAAGAGACAGCGCCCCGCGTCCCTCCCTCCCTCCCTCCCTTCTCCCAGTCCTTGCCCCTGCCTTCGTAATATCTACGTAGCACCCCGCAATTGCGGATAAGAGTGAGGGGGCGGGCGCGGGCGACGCGGGCGTCGTCGAGCCGGCGGGCCTCGAGGCCCCCACTTTCCCTGTCGATGGCGCTTTCCTCCTCCTCCATTCCCTCCTCCTCCTCCTCCTCCTCTTCCTCGTCCTCGTCCTCGTCCTCATCGTCATCGTCATCCTCCTCCTCCACCTCGTCCTCCTCCTCTTCCTCGTCCTCCCTCTCCCCCCCCTCGTCCTTTCATCATCGTCCTCCGATTGTCGTCCTCCCCCTCATCGGCCTCCATCATCGTCCTCCCATTGTCGTCCATCATTATCCTCCCCCTCCTCCCCCTCCTCGTCCTCCTCCTCCCCCTCCTCGTCCTCCTCCTCCCCCTCCTCGTCCTCCTGCTCCTCCTCCTTTTCTTTCTCCACATTATCCTTACATCCTCTCTTCTTCCGCGTCCTCCTCGTCCCCTGTTTACTCCTCCTGCCTCCCCCTGCTTTCCCAAGATAAATGCAACGCAATCCTTTTTGCCACTTTATGCTCCTCGACTTCTCTGATCAAGGCAACTCGCCAGGGCAAAATTGCTGGACGGGCTGGTGTGGATGCGCGGGGCTTCAAGAGGTCCTTGCAGGCTCAGACGGCATGCAAAAATCCGCCACCGCGCTTGTGCGGCATTGGTTTGTTCAGTGAACGTGGTTTGGGTCGCGGGTGGGTCGCGGGCTCTCCACCTCCACCTGGAAGGAATGCAAAAGCAGCCCGCCGCAGGCGCCAAAAAAATTGGTTTGTACACTGAACGTGGTTTGGGTCGCGGGTGGGCCGCGGGTTCTCCACCGGGAGCGAATGCAAAAGATGCCCGCCGCAGGCGCCGAAAAATGTGGTTTGTACCCTGAACGTGGTCGCGGGTGGGCCGCGGGCTCTCCACCTGAAACGAATGCAAAAGATGCCCGCCGCAGGCGCCGAAAAATGTGGTTTGTACCCTGAACGTGGTTTGGGTCGCGGGTTGGTCGCGAGTTGGTCACGGGGTGGGTCGCGGGCTCTCCACCTGGAAGGAATGCAAAAAAAAACCGCCGCAGGCGCCGAAAATGGTGGTTTGTACCTTGAACGTGGTTTGGGTCGAGGGTCGCGGGTGGGTCGCGGGGTAGGTCGCGGGTGGGTCGCGGGTGGGTCGCGGGTGGGTCGCGGGTGGGTCGCGGGTGGGTCGCGGGGTGGGCCGCGGGCGGGTCGCGGGGTGGGTCGCGGGGTGGGTCGCGGGGTGCGTCGCGGGGTGGGTCGCGGGGTGGGTCGCGGGGTGGGTCGCGGGTGGGTCGCGGGTGGGTCGCGGGTGGGTCGCGGGGTGGTCGGTGGGTCGCGGGTGGGTCGCGGGGCGGGTTGCGGGTGGGACGACGACAACAAACAACAACAACAAACAACAACAACAACAACAACAACAACAACAACAACAACAACAACAACAACAACAACAACAACAACAACAACAACAACAACAACAACAACAACAACAACAACAATCATTTTACCCGAACGCTCAGTGTTCTCCCCAGTGCCAGGGTTTTCATGCGACGCCAGCCAATACCCCCACTTCGTGGGGGGGCAATGCAAGCTCTACCAAACATCCACACGACTCTCGGGAACCACCCACACCCAGCTTCCCGCCCTATGACGTCAGGACACTTCACTTCGTGGCGCGCGGACGATCGTGGATACTACACTGGCGTGGAGTACACACCCGCAGAGGTTGATCACTTGTTTGGGCCCCGCCTGTGCCCCGCATCGTGCATTCGTTGCGCATGACATAGAGAGAGCAAGACAGAGAGAGAGAGAGCAAGACAGAGAGACAGAGAGAGAGAGAGAGAGAGAGCAAGACAGAGAGCCAGAGGAGAGAGAGATAGACAGAGATTCGTCACATGTGTGAGGCAACCCGAGAAGATGTGGTACACGGTACACGTGAGATGGTACGCACTGCCAAGATAGTTGGTCACATTTTTGGGGCAATTTCCTGGGAAGGCGATTACACAAGTAGATGTGTTACGTATGATAGAATGAAGCAGAGAAAGAGCGAGAGACATAGAGAAGGAGAGAGAGGAGTCGGTCACATCTTTAGGGCAACTTCCTGAGGGATGTGGGAGGACACAAGAGAGAAGGTATCGTTGTCCCGATGGTTGTCTCGATGGTTGCCCCGATGGTTGTCCTGATGGTTATGGTTGTCCCGCTCGTTTTCCCGATGCTTGTCCAAATGGTTGTCCCGATGGTTGTCCCGATGGTTGTCCCGATGGCTGTCCGTCTGCGATGCAATGTTGTCTGTTTCTGCTGTTATACAGTCCCAAGGATGACACATGCATTGCTCATACTTTCTCCTGCTTTCGCAAACAGGTCCAGTCACACTATGAATATACACGAAGCATACTAAGGCGACTCGTCGTCTGCGACGTCGCGAATACGCTTGGGTACACGGCTGCCTGGCTGATGCAGGTGCGGGCCTGGCTGATACCCGTGCGCTCCCAAATGGCCAATGATATTGCCGATACGCCTGCTGGCGGGAGAGCCGGGGCTCGCATACGGCAGTGCTAACGCGAGCACGTTGTGGACCTGCGGCGGCAAAGCCGGGTAATCGAGCATGTTCGGATACTCGTCGCTCTGACCAAAAGACCGCCATACGGGCAACCACCACCACTGGTCTTGACGCGGATACTTCATCTCTGGGCCGACCTCAGGAGATACGTTCCAAATGGCCATTTTCTGCGGGTCCGTACCCATGAAGGCCGCGTGATACGCAATGAATACGTCCAAGGTGGCGAGGGCCCTGTAGGAGAGGCCGGATACGATCTCCGCATGAATGGGAATACCGAGCTGACCGAGCAAATACCGCATACTGCTATACACCCACTGGCCCGGGTGGACGAAAAGGTTGGCTTTCCAGGCGACGATACCTCGCCCGGTGCATAGCGTGTCGAATACGTGCAGAAGATAGCCAATGGGCTTCCCAAGCCTCTCATCCTGGAATACCGAGAAATTCCCGAATACCGCGTGCGCGTAGAAGAAGGCCTCGAAGTAAAGCCAATCCGGCTCGGGGATGCCCCCCATGCTGTGCTGGTAGTCCGGGTCGTTGTTCGTCTTCGACTGCCTCGTGGACATGCCGCTCGATACGGCGAGGCATACGCCCTTGACGCCCTCCCATAGAATAGGGAAGAAGATACCGCACGCGAACCACCTCTCCGAGCCACACTGCTTGAGCCAGCGCCGCGCATACGCCTCGTCGTTGGGTGGCGTGTGCCAGCGCTCCATACTGTAGCGCACTTCATCATCGCTTGGGTAATACTCGCCCGTCACGGGGTCGAGCCGACCGGCCATCTGGGAAGCCATACGGAAGGCCGGCAATATGAGGGTACGATCTCGCGATATACAGTAAGCGGCTTGAGCAGAAACCGCTACGTACAAACAGAAGCAAACCGCATACATGTGCCCAAATGCCAAGGTCCATACGACCGTACACGCAGAACACTCATGCGAGCGCCGTCGGCAAGACGAAATCCGCCGCCGCACATGCGACCAGAGCAGGCATACTCACTTCATCTTTTCATTTGAATCCACAGGCCTCATAGACTTCCCCTGGGAACCCCCCAGACGCCCTCATAAACTTCCCCTGGGAATCGGGTCACAGCCACTAAGACAATCGGACCCTGGGAACCCCCCAGATAACCACCGAGGTCTGGCGGCTGGGGCCGAAGGCCTAAAGAGAATACATAACCACAGGGCCCTGGGAGGCCCTCCCAAGATCCCCAGATGGGTCTGGCGATTCCGTGGGAAAGCCCTCGGAGCACATATTACACGTGAGCCGTGTTGCACATGATACATATTGCACATGATACGTCTGCTAGCCATGGGACACATACACACCAGAGTTGGTCACATTTCTGGGGCACGTTTTGACACACATCCCCGTGTCATGTATGATACGTATAGCACATGAAACGTATGATAGACATGAGAGCAAAAGAGGCTCACGCAGGCTGAGGCCGAGGCTGAGGGTGAAGCTGAAGCTGGAGCAGGCTGAGGCTGGGACACGCTGAGCTGATGCAAGCTGAGGCTGAGACAGGCTGAGGCCGACGCTGAGGCAGGCTGGTGCTGAGGCTGAGGACGATACGTCACCGTCGCCGTCGCCGTCGCCGTCGCCGTCGCCGCCGTCACCCTCGCCGTCGCCGCCGCCGCCTCCGTCGCCGTTGCCATACCCATGATTCTCGATGCACGTGTATGTCATTACTGGTGGCTCTTCTTTCATACAGCTCTGCTTGACCCCAAAGTCTGCCACAATGCCCTATACAACTGAGCACCGCCCCTAGGGCTCAGCCACCAGCGCTTCCAACGTGGCTTTGGATACACGTCTGGTGATCCACCTTCCCTGCACTTTAATTCTTTGATACTCGCTGGCGCCGCGAGCGTGCGCTGCGGATACCAGCTCCCGGTACGTCCGTTTGCACGCACCGGTGCCTGAAGGCTGCAGCATACCTCGCTTCACGAGCAGAGCGAGCTTCTTCACCGTATGCGACTTCCCGTACTTGATACCCAGACCTTTGGCGGCCTTGACCAAGCCGCGGTACTGCTGCGAAGGCTGCCTCGCATACGTCTGCACCTTCTGTGTCAATACGCTGAGACAACTCGCAAGCACACGGAGCTCTGGAATACCGTCAGATTCTACCTTGGGACACAGACGGCGGCGACCGAGCTGATACGCCACCTCGCAAGGTCCGCCGTCTGATACGCCACCTCCCAAGGTCCGCAGCACAGCAAGCGATACTCCCACACAGCTGCGGATCGCCTCCAAAAGCTGAATTGTGTGACAACGCGTCGATACTAGCCCAGGCCGGACACGCGAAACGTTTGCCCGCACAGACTTGCTCTTGTCATACGCGTCAATGAGATACCAAACACCATGCAACGAATACCTGTTGATAGCCTGCCGCGTCTCGCAGAACAATACATACATGGTCGCGACGCTCACTTGAGACGTGCTGTTGAGAGCCTTCCTCATACGACCCAATGCTGTGGTCATTGTGTCGCAGGAAACCACGCCAAAATACGCGAGCTCCGCAGCAGCATGGCGTGCCCACTTCCGACACTGCCGCTTCAGAAACCACTGATGCAGCTCCTCGGTATACTCCGTAGGCGTGAAGCCCATGCAATACTCAACCATGTGCATAAAACACCTCATACAGTCCATGCTGTTATACTTACCGGCCATCTTCACCTTGTTCTTCTGCACGGCCACGGCCACGTAGTCCGGGATACTGTCCCCCATGGCCATGATGTCCGCGCTGGGGATACCGTCGCCACGGGGACGCTGAAGCCCCGATGCTAAGTGCGCCCACTTCTCCGCAAATGCGACAAGACGCCGTCGTATACGAACCCTGCGAAGTGTACGGATAAAGTGCAAGCCGGAATACTGAGTATGCAAGCCTTCTCGATGGGCTAAATACGAGCACCCTTTTTCTTTGCATACTGCGTCGCAGTGACGGACGAGTCCTAAACAGAAAGCATCGAAGTCGTGCACGAATACGCTCCACTGATCCAAAATGTAATCGCATACGACAGGTACTCCTGCCTGCCCTCTGGTAAAACGCAGTAATACGAAAGACAGCAAGAAGAGATACCCCGCGGACTCCATGCCAAGGCTATACGTGGCCAAGAATACCCCCCTCTTGAGCCAAAGTGCCTATGAGGGAGGTGATGATGATGGTGGTGGTGATGATGGTGAGGATGGTGGTAATGATGATGGTTTCGGGGAGTGCCCTCGGCGAGGCGCAGACTGCCTGTGAGGGCCCGAAGACGGCCAGTAACGGCCTGTGAAGTCCACCGCCGCACATGCGACAAAGCCAGGCATACTGATATCACATTTTTTGTTACCCCGAGAACTCATTGATATCCTATTTGTTTTTCTCTGGAAACCAACAATGTAGATGGCAGCTCTCATACACAGTGGCCATGATACGTATGCAGACCCGTGTAACACATGTCGCAGAGACGTATACCAGACAAACAAAAGTTGCTCACATGTTTTGGGCAATGGCTCACATACTATGGTTACACACATGCATATTGCAAATGATATGTATGTTGACCATGAGACAGAGAAGTTGGTCACATTTTTGGGGCAAATTGTGCTTCACATGCGGTGGATATGCATATTGCCCAAGATACGTATGGGAAACATGAGGCACAGAAGTTGATCAATTTTGGGGATTTTGCCTCACAGCCACACTGCTTCTTACGCAGGATACACGTTGCACATGATACGTATGAGGGACAGAAGACAAAAGTTGGTCACATTTTTGGGGCAAGTGTTGCCTCACAGTCACACTGCTTCTTACGTAGGATACAAATTGCACATGATACGTGTGTATGCGAGACAGAAGACAAAAGTTGGTTTTATGTTTGGGGCAAATTTTGCCTCACAGCCACACTGCTTCTTACGAAAGTAGATATGAGACACGTACGCACAAGAGTTGGTCACATTTTTGGGGCAAGTTTTGCCACACATGCACAGTGTATGATACTTATTACACACGAGACGTATGATAGACATGACACAGAGACCAAAGTTGGTCACATTTTTGGGGCAAATTTTGGGCTGAGGCTGAGGCTGAGGCTGAGGCATAGGCTGGCTGAGGCTGAGGCAGGCTGAGGCTGAAGCAGGCTGAGGCTGAGGCTGAGGCAGGCTGGGGCTGAGGCTGAGGCAGGCTGAGGTTGTAGTAGAGGATACGTATGGCACATGAGGCGTAGGACAGACATGGAAGACGCACAACAATTGGTCACAGTTTTGGGTCAGATTTTGGGACACATGTTATTATATATGATACATCTTGCACAAGAAGTAGACATGAAACACGTACACACAAGAGGTGGTCACATTTTTGAGGCCAGTTTTGCCACACATTCACATGTTATGTATGACACGTATTGCACACGAGACGTATGATAGACATGAGACAGAGACCAAAGTTGGTCACATTTTTGGGGCAAATTTTGGGCTGCGCTGAGGCCGAGGCTGAAGCAGAGGCAGGCTGAGGCTGAAGCAAGCTGAGGCTAAGGCTGAGGCTGAGGCTGAGGCAGGGCGGGGCTGAGGCTGAGGCAGGCTGAGGCTGAGGCTGGGGCAGGCTGAGGCCGAGGCTGAGGCCGAGGCTAAGGCTGAGGCAGGCTGAGGCCGAAGCTGAGGCAGAGGGTGCAGATGAAGCAGGCTGGCTGAGGCCGAGGCTGAGGCTGGCGCAGGCTGAAGCTGAGGCAGGCTGAGGCCGACGCTGAAGCAGCTGATGCCGAAGCAAGCCGACGCTCCGTTACCGTCGGCGTCGCCGTCGCCGTCGCCGCCGTCGCCGTCACCCTCGCCGTCGCCGTCTCCGTCGCCGTCTCCGTCACCGTCGACGTCGCCGTCGCCGTCGCCTTCGCCGTCGCCGTCGCCGTCGGCGGCAGCCCGCTATGCCACCCGGGACGTCGGAGCATACACCAACACACCAGAAGGTGACATGTTTCGGCCATTTTTTTTTGCCACTCCCCGCTCTTCATCTGGCACTACTCTGGCATACGTGCCGCCCGGGACGTCGGAGCATACACGAAGAAACCGAGACACTACTGTGGAAAAGTACCCTGGCATACCGTGCCCTCAAGCATCCCCGAAATCGTTGACGGCGCGGACCTCGCTCACCGCCTCCACGTCAATACCGTTGTGGCCCAACGAATGGCGAAGCTACACACCGGCCTGGAACTCTTCAAGTGATACCTCGTGCTGCGATGGACCAGCTCCGTGAAAGCTGTTGCCGTGATACCTGAAGCAGGTGGTAGCCCGATGGTGGCATTGAGCAACAAAGGACAACCCCCCGCAACTTTGCCAATTGGCCATCATACGCACTCGCGAAAGTTTAGTCTTGTCGAGCCAGTCATACAGCTGCTTCGCATACTTGTCCAGCTCCGCTGGCGTCCTCCCGGTCGCCTGCACTTGCTCCTCCGTGCCGCTCGAACGCAGGAGAGCAGCACCCTTCTTCTCATACTGCTTTTTCGGAGCCAGGCAATACTGCAAGGCCGGCAGGATATAGTCAATCTCTTTGTACAACTCCTCATACAGCTGCGGCTTCAATACCGCCTCGTTGTTCTTCTTGACCGCAGGATCGTTTTGATACTCGCAGAAGGTCTTCATCGCGTGAATGAAACGGTTGATACCGACACCCCTCCGCTCCGGCTCCTTGCTGCACATCTCCGACATCCATACGGCCCCACTCTTCAGCGGCTCCTGCATCTGTGTCCATACCTGCTTGTCCGACAGCTTCGCGAACTTCGAAGGCCCGTATACGTTGAGCAACTGCGCGGGCGCCGTCTCGTATACCCTCAGCCACTCCCGCTTTTTCTGGTCCGTCGGCTTCTCCCCGGGGCCAGACTGGGACGCGGGGCCAGACTGGGACGCGGGGCCAGACTGGGACGCCAGCGCGAAGTCTGGGCAACCGTCGAGCGCCATACGAAACCGGAGGGAATACACTTCCGAGTGGGCAGACTGGAACAACCGTGCCAAATTTGAGAGTATATGGCTGCAGCTATCAACCCATACGTATAACACATAGTGCACACGGTGTGGTAGACTGATGATAATGATGATGATGATGATGGTGGCACGGACTTTGGGGGAGAGCCCTCGGCGAAGCGCAGACTGCGTGTGAGGGCCCGAAGACGGCCAATGACCGGCCCCAGAGAGCCTGTGATACCCCGAGGAAAGCCTGTGGTGGCCCCAAGACAGTGAAGTCCGCCGCCGCACATGCGACAAAGCCAGGCATACTGAACATTTTTTGATGCCCCCGAGACCTCATTGATGTCCTATTTGTTCTTCTATGGATATCCAAATTCGAAGTGTTAGATCTTATACACAGTGCACATGATATGCAGACCCGTCTCATACATGTTGCAGAGGAGTATACGAGACAAACCAAGGGTTAGTCACATTTTGGGGGCAACTTTTGGCTCACATGCTATGGTTACATATTACATATTGCACAGGATACGTAAGTTGACCATTAGCCAGAGCGGTTGGTCACATTGTTGGGGCAAATTGTGGCTCACATGCAATGAGCGCGTATGTGCATATTGCAACTGGTACGTATGTTAGCCGTTAGACAGAGAAGTTCATCACATTTTTGGGGCAAATAGACTTCACATGCAGTGATAATAATATACACCAACACACCAGAAGGTGCAATGTTCGGCCATCACATTTTTGGGGCAACTCCTGCCTCACACACAGTTGGGTACAAATTTTGCCTCACATGCCGGTCGCTACGTATATGCATGTTGCAGATGTGGACAGACACAAAACCAAAAGTTGGTCACATTTTTGGGGCAAATTTTAGCTCACATGCTATGGAGTGGTTGCAATCATACATGTTTCAAATGATATCCCAGACATGGGAACAACATTGGGTCACATTTGTGGGCGCAGATTCTGACTCACATGCAATTGTTGAGAATACTACTCATTGCACATGATACTCATACAGTATTACACATGATGCGTATGGCAGACATGATACAGAGACACCGTGTGGTCACATTTTTGGGGCAAGTTGTTGCCGCCACGATGCTCGATGCAGATGATACATGCGGGCCCTGATTTTTTTGGTCGGCGTCCAGCTCCATACGACATTGATCACTCCGGCGTCGCCGTGCCGCCGCATACCAGCAGCTCGCCGTTCTCGCCCCACACTTCTTCCCTCACTGGAAGCTCACTGCATACGCCCATCTCCTCATACACTGGAGCATCGCCAGCCTCCGCACTGGCACCTGCAGCAAAGTCTGCAAGGGTACGCTTGCACTCAGTCTTGGATACATCTGCCGGATCCTCTGTGCTCACGAGGAAGTCCACGAGGTTGTTGCCCGTGTCGATGGATACAACAGGGTCCGCGTCATACTCACCTTGATCTGCAAGAGCATACTCCATGCCTTTCCCCTCGTCGTCAGATGACGATACAGAGTCATACCCGCGCTCCAAAATCTCGCCCTCCTGCTCGGGCCCAGCCGGCAGGAAGTCACTGCGGCGGAGCTTGCCGAATACATGGCAGCCCTCGCGAGACTTGAAGCGACTGCAGGCAACGTAGCCATACCCTCTCGTAGCCACTCTCTTCTTCTGCTCGAAATATACACAGCCGTGAAAGAGATCCGCGCCCTGCGCTCGACGCACCGTGGTCGCATACCCGTAGCAGCAAGGCAGGAATACCTCTCCGTTCTCCTCGATGGGGTGCACCAATACCATGTTGCCCGTACCCACCAGCCTGGCTGTAACACTGAGTGTCCACGAAGCGACTCGCATACCGTGGCCAACGCCCCATTCACAAAGCCCCGCTGTTTGTCAAAGTTCCGACTCAGGCGAATGACGATACCACGTCTGGCCAGAATGCGTAAGTCGGACTTCGTGGTCGGGTCGCAATACCCACCCTTTTTCAGATCGGCCTCACTAATGCCGAGTAATGCCAGCGCCGCTCTGCATACCTCCGCCGAGCCCGCGTTCGTACACGTGAGCCAAGAAAACGGATGCCCTTTCTCCGCCGCCAACGCCATACCGCGCTCAACACAGGCCTCCAAGCACTCATGATGCCAGTGGCGGTCTCCAAAATACTCAGTCAAAACCGCTCGATCTGGCTGAGCCTCACGTATACGATTCAGGAAAACCAAGTGCTGCTTGTCAGCGGTGCGATACACGGTCTTCAAGTCGACCTTGTCCATTTGGTTGCAGAAGTGCTCGCACTGGCCCCCGCTCAATACTGGCTGTAACTGCTTAAAATCGGCCACGATAGCAGTGAAGGGTTTGTGCGGCTGCTCCCGCACCGAGGCGAAAAACCGCATCCATTCCTGGTCTTCATACTGGCTCCCTTCATCGCAAAGAAACAAATCAATACTTCTCAAAGCCGAGGGTGGGGCCCAGCGGACCTTGCCGTCCTTGCCGGCCCTCTTATACTTCAAGACTCCTTGTATCGTGTCCACTCGGATGTTCTCGATACCAGGTCTGTCGGGCAGCTTGGACTTGTACTGGTGCACGAGATACCCGGTGGGGCACACGATCAAAACCTGAAGAGACTCACATGCCCAAATGGCCAGCTCCAACAATACTGCCGTCTTCCCACTGCCGGGCGGTCCAGATATACAAGAAACGCTTGCTGTTCTGCTTCTCCTCCTCGTCCTCCAGCGATACAGCCTTCTTGACCCGCTCGATGGCATCAGCCTGCTCTGGGCTCCACGTGCGCTGCTGATACTTCGGCCTGTTCAAGGTATCCCACTCCTGCCGAAGGCACTCATACTCTGGCGCGTTATTGCATCGAGCAACACGCTGATACAGCAGAAAATTCGCGTGTTGCTTCTGCTCAAAGCAGCCGACACGCTCATCGCGCATACCGCGAAATTGCAGATCGCGTCGGGCCAGCGAGAGCAGATACTCGAATGCTGCCCTGTCATTGGCAAATACGGGCTCTCCTGCAGTATACTCAGAGCCGAATGTGAGTATCTGGCCATCATCGCCCACTCGCATCGGCAGCGCTTGAGTGTGGAATTTGAGATCACACGACGTCTCCACGATACCAACAGTGCCGGACCAATGCCAGGACATGAGATACTCGATCATGCCCACGAAATTCTTCATACTGTCCAGGTGTTTGAACGTCCGAGGGAGTAATTGTGAAGCGTATACATGTGGCAGCATAGTCAGTGAATGCTGGCCCCAGTACCCGTCCGTCAGCTCGTACCAATACCTGCAGGCGACCACTTGCGTAGGTTCATACCTTTGATTATGTCGGCCGCCACGAAAATGCACGCAGTGGTTGCAGGAATCATACTCCCTGCCACGGTGCCATACCAAGAAACTGTCCGATACGGGAACCCCTGCGACCAGCTGCTCCCTCTTCTCCTGAAGGTAAAAGCCATACATCCTCGAGGAAAAGTTACCCTGCCGCCCGTCGTAATTCACCATGGCTGCCGGCTGCGGTGGATACAGCAATACATGAGAGTAGGACCGCTCAAATTCCGACAGTTGCGCCAAACGGATGGCCACTTCCGGCAGGCACGGGCTGCTCTTGCTGAGCAAGCGATACGCGGTCAGCCAGGAGCTGTTCGCATTCTTCTGCACATACTCGCCGAGCCCGACGTCGACGGCATCGTGGTCCTTCGCGACATACCCTGAAATGTAGTTGAGCCGGCCGTTGCCTATCTGAACATCTATCTCGGCGCAGAATACAAGCGAGAGGAACTTGACGAATGCCGACGCGACAGCCGTCCCGGTGCGCCCCTGGAGATACTGCAACAGCCCAAAGCATACAACCCACGCGCAGATGTGCCAGTGCGGGGTGCCACGGCCTTGGTACTCGGTCTTCAAACACCACTCGTAAACGATGAAGTACTTGTGGCCCCAGCGGTTCGCCAGGAACAGCCAGATACAGCGAACCAGGTAGTACATATGAAGTGACATCATATACGCACCAGCAAAAATACAGCGAAGATACGGCTCCATGAAATACGGCCTCGGGAACTTCCACTCCGCGGGCGCGATGGTGATGAACAAGTTCGGAAACGCGCACAGCCAGACCTGTCCCCGAAGATTCCGGCAGTGTTGATACAGGGCCTCATAAATCTTCTCGTCGTAGCAGCGCACGAGCATGATACGCACAAGATCAGCGAGGGAGTCTTGCACAATCTCCCAATACCCCGTAGACGCCTGCGTGTCCCGAGACATGACATCCCCAGTGACGCCGAGGCTCTTGGCACGGACTTGTGCATTGAAATACTTGTTCGCCAAGTGCTTCTCGTACAGGAAGAACGGCAGGTCCCGCTGCTCGCCATATACGCGGGCACTGGACAGCACCTTCCGAGTCCAAGACAGGCCGATGGATACCACACGGTTCGTGCTGTCCTGGGTCTCGGCGTAGTAGTGCTCCATTATACCCGTATCTGTGAAGTCCGTGGTCGGGTACAAGACGGGATACATGGCACACTCGATACCTTTCATGACCACAAAGAGGTCGTAGGAGGACAGGTTCAAGGAGCTGCGATTCTCGATACGGATCCTCTGGGACGTCAGAAAGCTATTTTATTGTTGTTGTTTTTTTTTGGGTTTTTTTTTTTGGTTGGTCAACCTCGTGATCATCTACGTCGCCGTCGATCTCGTCGTCATCGTTCGTCGTCGTCGTCGTCGTCGTCGTCGTCATCGTCGTCGTCGTCGTCGTCATCGTCGCCGTCGTCGTCGCCGTCGTTCTCGTCGTCGTCGTCGTCGTCGTCGTCTTGGTCGTCGTCGCCGTCGTCGTCGTCGTCGTCGTCGTCGTCGTCGTCGTCGTCGTCGTCGTCGTGGTGGGAGCCCCTGCCCGCGCGGATCCTCTGTTCCGTCAGGAAGACGCGGTAATACTTGCTGTGCTCCCTCAAGAAGTGATACGCAGCCTTGCACCGCTCCGTAGGCAGACTCGCTTCGCAGACCAGGTCCTTCTTGAAATACGCGCGCGAGAGCCCCACCTTCTTCCAGTTGAACTGTGCGCGGCGCCATACCGCTCCTGCTGCACGGAGGTCTTCAATACGACGATGCTCAGAGCACGACATTCGTCCACGGTCATCTCGTGCATACAGGGTCCAGTGGTGTGGTCCAGCGAAAACTGCCCACAGGAATACCGAGGCCAGCTGATACACTCCTTTGCCTCGTAGCCCGACTTCGTGGCCAAGGGGATCCTATACAGCTCCGACGTCTTTGCTACCTTGAGGGCCTTGCCGTGGTTCTGCATACGCCGGTTGAACTTCTCGAGAGGGGTCTCTTTGCCAGAACAGCAAGGGCATGTGGCAACCACAGGCGTATACATGCCTGGCTTATACCACCATCTCGAAGATATACCAACTTGGCCACAGGCGTGCACCACTGGGTCGTGCGGTACTTGCCGACGATACGCCGCCAGCATGTCTGGTTGCTCCGACGTGCTGCGGTCCTGATATACACGATTCGAGAAATACTCGTCATTAAAGAAGAACGAGCCGCAGGCCTCGCAAGCGGACCAACTCCCGTAGCACACCCAGAACGCAAAGTCCGTCAAATTATACTGTTTCTGGTAGGTGGCCTGGATACTGGTGAGTAATGACATGGACCAAGACTGTCGCTGAAATACCTCCTGGCACTTCAACATGGCATACGCAGCAACAAGACAAGCGTCGGCCGCCATTTTCGGGAATACTATGCAACGGTCAGCTGTCGCCACGCTGCAAGCTCTCGCATACCAGCCGTGCTCTGTGTCGGAGATACACGCGTGCGCAGTCCTGGGCAGCACCTGGCCCTGGAAGGTCTTCTCGTAGGCCTCCAACACAGGGCCTGGCAGCACATCCTTGTATACGAAGGCATCCGGATACTCGAGAGCCAACCTGGCATGCCGTTCGTGTTCTCCAACAAATACCGCAAGATTGTGCAAAGGCACCAACTCTTCCGCCACGCCCAAGCGCTCACATAAGGATATACGCACAGTCTCCAGAGCAGATCTGGCCCGGGCGCGCAGAGAGGGAGCAACCCCCCGGGTGTGCCCGAGCTTGCTATCCAGAGAGACGAAGGAATACAAAAACTCCCACTCGTGCTGCTCCAGGTGGTCGCTGGTCCAGTATTCGCCACGCTGCTCGCGATAGCGACGATACGCTATGAGCCGCTGCGTCGTCCTGCAATCAACGAGATACTGCGCCAGTAACTGCTTTTTCACCTCCTCGGCCGAGACGCCCTTCTGCAGCTGCTCCAGGACAAACTCCCCGCATACGTGGCGATGTATGTCCTCAGCATTCTCCAGTAGTGCCAGCTGCTGAGAGGGCGCCTTCAGCCACGTCTGAAGATTCCCGCAATGGGCAAATACCCCGGTCTCCGCGCGATACTTGTCCACCAGCGCTCGGCCCCTCAAGCCTTCTACGTGATGCCAGTACTGGAGGTCCCTGCGCGACAGCGCGTAGACGGCGGAATTGCCGTGTTTGGCACCGTCTCCGAGGCGATACCTGGCAAACCACTCTCGACAGACATTCTGACCCGTCTCATACCCCCAGGCCTTCAGACGCACCTGCATATTCCGGTAGTCGAGACCAAGGCCCAGGTCGGAGACCTCCTCTCGATACCGCTTGCCGCATGCCGCCTCTAGAGCCTCCACCGTCATCAGCGTCATACGAACCACATCTGTGGAGGAAGAAGCTGCCGTGGCCTGCTGCTTCGATACGGGCTCCTCCCAGTCGACCGCGGCAGGCCGTTTGGCCACGCGGGCAGATCCGGCGGCGGCTGGCCGTTTCAATACCCCGCCTGCGACCTGCGCCGCCGGGCGCTTCAACACACGCCTGGTGACGGCCTGGGCGGATGAAGCCGTCGCCTGCACTGAAGAGCTCACCGACGCATACGCATCGCACCACTGTCTCAACACTCCTCGGGACACCAAGACAGCTTTCCGTCGCATACGCAACACGGCATGCAAGGTGTGGCACTTCAGCCCTGGATATACCGCGCGCATGTGGTCACCAAGTGCCGCGTCGAGCTTTTCAGCCGTGTCATACTGCAAAAGTCCGGAGTCAGGGTGATACTTCACGTACCATCGCCTCAAAACCATACCGCTGACAGCGACGGGAGGATCGCTCTCCGAGAGAAGCTGCGAGAGGACCTCCGCGGCGGCCTCGTCGGCGAAGCTCTCCCGATACTGATTGAGTCGAAGACGCTGGCCTGTACATTCCTCCACAGCTTGGGCAGTATTGAATGCCCCCTTGGCGCCCCACTCAGTGCTGAGCCACTTCTGGCATACCCTGGCGTCAGCAGATACAGATAAATGTCCCAGGACAAAAAGACATGACAAAAAGGAAATAAAACACAGTAAAACACTATAAAAAAAATAAAAAAAAAAAAAAATCAAGAGAAAATAAACATAAACACAAAAAATTAACAACAAAAAAATTAGATGTAAGAGAAAGGAAAGGAATAAAAGTAAGTAAAAAAAACAGGAAAAAAAGATAAAAACAAAATAAAAAAAAACAAAAATACGAAATAAAAAAAAACAAAAAAAAAAATCAATAAAAAAATAAAACAAAAAAAAAAAAAAAAATAATAAAAAAAACAAAAACCAGGAAAAAAGAAAAGAGGGAAAACAAAAATACTGAAGAATCTTATACAAAGAAAAGAATAAGACTGACAATTTCAAAACAAAATTAACATTGTAAACAGCCCCACTGCTTCAAGACGGCCCCGTCAGTAGTCCCCTCGGGCATGTCTGTGCGAATACGTTCTCCATACCAGGTCTCCAGATGGCCAGCGCTCTGCACTTTGACAAGCGTCTCTTTGGAAGAATACTGCAGTAGCCACATCTTTGCGACCTGATCTGTCACATGCAGTGGTGGATCCAACTGTCGGAGCGCCCCGCATAATTTGAAAGGTGTATTATACTCGATGCCCAGGTGGCGGATGGCAGAACCGTGCTGCTCCTCCAGCTCCTGGGCGCTAGAAATACTAACCTTGCCAGGCACAACCCGATACTTGCCCCACCAAGTCTTGCACGCCTGGTGACTGACGTGGATACCCTTTGCAACGAGCGCCTGATGCAAATAATACGGGCTCTCGCAGTCGGCCAAGGGAGGCCGCGACAGCTCCGGGCCATACTGCTCGTCAAGGGCTTTCGCCGTCAAAGCCATGGACCATCCCAGAACACAGGCGATACCTTGATCCGAGATGGCTACGGATGTGCCAGTGATCAGTCGGAGGCTTCCTGGGGCCGCTTGGGGTCCTCTTGGGGAAGGAGGGAAGCCTCCTGGCGCCGCTTGGGGTCCTCTTGAAGGGCTTTGGGGGGCTTCTTGGAACCATCTTGGGGCCTCTTGGGGCTTATTGGATCCTCACGGCGGGCTCTTGGGGCCTCTTGAAGGCCTCCTGGGGCAACCTATGGCGCAACCAGTAGGGGGACGTTTTATTCTCGGCGGCCGAGGGCGCAACCTATGACGCAACCAATAGAGGGGCGTTTTATTCTCGGCGGCCGAGGGCGCAACATATGGCGCAACCGCAAGGGATTCTGGCCCCTGGCAGGCGCGCGAACCCCGTTGCAAAGAGGCGAAAGTAGCTCGCGCGAGCTCATGTAACATAAATGTTGGAAAACCATTGGTTTTTTGAGAACGGACAGCGCGCGCGGGTGGAAATTTTGAAAAGTCGTGCAGGTGTTTTTCGAGGACCTACGGTGCGATTCGTGTGATTTTATTATGCGCGGTGCTAAAATTCTTAAAAACCAAATGATTGTTGGAGATTTCGGCGTGCGCGCGCGAAGAAAAAACGAATATGTCCCGCATGGTATTATTTGACAGGGATGATGGCCCTGGCAGGTGCGCAAACGTTGTCGCAGAAGTTCGAAAAAGTTGCTCGCAAAAGCCCGTTTGACAGAATTGTTTAAAAAGTGTTGGTTTTCCTACGAATCCGCAAGAGCGCGCGGAAGAACATTTTGACAATTTTTTCTTAAAAAAACCATTGGGTTTTTGATGTTTTTATGTTAAAATCGTTACGAAACCTGAGGTTTTGGAAGGATTTCGTCTTGCGCGCACGAATGTCCACTTTACCTTATTTTTTGCAAGGGATTCTTGCAATTTGATCAAGTAAGAACAAGAATTTTCATTTATAGTGTTTTTTGCAAGGGAAAACGGAGTACAACAAAACAACCGGATCCGGTAATAATTCACTTTTCTGAAGCTTTCGCTAAAAAATGATGAAAATGTAGCTGCGGCCTAGGTTTTGGAGGGGGGTCGCGCACCAGGGGTCCCAACAATAATTATTCTTTAGAAGTAATAATGTTCAACAACAACACCACCACCACCACCACCAACAACAACAACAACAACAACAATCTACAACGCGGAACCTCACTTCAGCCACGCGCCCAGAGAAAGAGTGAATGACCGTTTGGCCCCCACACTCCGATAAATAACTCCTCCCGGTCGCGCCCCCACGCGCGTAGGTACGGCGGGCAGGTCGTTTCGCCTGAGACTTCCTCACCATCTGTAACCCTGAAGCTTGAAATTTGCAGCAGTTTGCGGATTGAGGGCGGGCCGTTTTCAAAATGTTGCTCGCGCCTTAGCGCCAGGCACCTTCGTTTTAAGAACTTGCAACAGCTTCAACGATGGAGGGCGGGTGGTTGTCAAAACGTGGCTCTCGCCCCAGCGCCGCGCACACTCGTCCGAATGGTGTGTGCAACAATCTCCTGCTTCACGGATTGCGGGCGGATGATTTTCAACATGTTTCTCTCGCCTGAATGCCGTGCTGATTCGTATTCAAACTTCGCAACAGCTTCACGGAAGGAGGGCGGTGCTTTTTCAACAAATGTGGATCTCGCCTTAGCGCTGCGCACTTTCGTTTGGAAAGTTTGCACCCGTTTGAAGAATTCGCATTGTCGAAAGATCTAAGTCCCAGGCATTGTGTTTTGTCAAGGGTTAGGTTTGCCAGGGCGTAATTGTCACGTCGATTCGCGGAGTCATCCCAGGACTGGTATTCTGGCACGATTGAGGACTGTCAGGACGAAACAGTTACGTTGATTCGCGACGCTGAAGTCCCAGGAATTGCGATCTGGCACAATTGAAGACTGTCAGGACGCAGCAACCACGTTGATTCAAACCCCAAGAACTGTGATTTGGTACGATTGGAGATTCTCAGGCGGTTGTCTTCCAATGGGGCATTTCTTGAGCAGGGGCCGACCGTCCCGGCATTCCTATAGACCCACCAGGACATGTTCCTAGAACCCCACAAATTGAACAGCAAGAACCAAGGTTCTTAGAACATAACTCCGATGTGTCAAAACAAGACAGTCCCCGCCAGAAGTGTTCTAAGAACATGTCTTGCAAACCCCTAAACATGTTCCTAAACCTTAAAACATTGTTCGGTAGGCCTGTAGGCAAGCCAGAACGCTTCACCACTGCTTGATTGAATTTCCCGCAGAGAAAAATCCAACGATCCGGCGTGTAAGCTTCAAACATCGTGGGCTCGAGCTTCGCTTGAACTCCGCTCTGAAAGTGGGAGGGGCCGTGCTCCGTTTTCCTGAGCTGCGTTTTCCCGGGCTTGGGGTCCGGCCCCAGCCCCGGCCCTGGCCCCGGTCCCGGTCCCGGCCCCGGCCTTGGGCCCAGCCCCCCGGCCCTGGCCCTGGCCCTGGCCCCAGCCCCGCGTTTTTCGTCGCTCCACATCGTTATCGTCGTCATCAGTCGTCACTGGTCGTCGGTCGTCGGTCATCGCTCGCCGTGACTCGTTCATCGTCGTCGTCAGTCGTCGTCGTCGTCGTCGTCGTTGTCGTCAGTCCTTCGACATTCGTCGTTCGTCGTCGTCGTTGTCGTCGTCGTCATCGTCGTCGTCGTCTTGTCGTCGTCGTCTTCGGCGCCAGAGACTGCGACAGCGTCGGGAACGCCCCAGATCGGCGGCACTGGCCGGAGGCCACTACAATCACTACAATATACTCCAGTAAGGCCCTAGATTCCCAGGCAGATTTTCTCCTCTTGGACAAAAAATGAGAACACCGATGGATCCAATTCAATCCGTTTTCGAGTGTCGTGGATCATATTTCTGTCTTGCGCGGATCCAATTTGCAGTGTGTGAAAAACCAATGGATCCATTTATTTGCCAGAAATGAATGCATCATGATAATTATCATCCCAGACCCAGGGGACATGGGATCCGAGGGGCGCCGCACGTGAAACACCATGCTTTCCACGGAACTGTGGATCTGCTGACCAAAACTGTGATTATACGGGGGAATGGGGGGGGGTCAAAGGACGAAGAGGGGAAGGAGGACGGAGGAGGCACGAAACCGAAGAGAGCGCGTCATCTATCCGCTCACCTGAACGGCACGTCGCTTCCGACATCTGGGGCTCAAGAGGAGAATCTTTCGGCCTGCGTAAGTATGAAGGGGTCTTGGAGAGTGGGTTTATTACAACATCGTTGATGCGTCTTGGGTGTGCACTGGTCCTCCTCTGGTCCTCCTCTTCCTCCTCCTTATCGCCCTCCTTCTCGTAATCCTTTCCTCGTCATCCTGCCCGTTGTCGTCGTCGACGTTCTCCCCCTACTCCTACTGCTCCCACGCTTCCTCCTCATGCCGTTCCTTGTACATCATCCTCCTCCTCCTCCTCCTCCTCCTCCTTCATCCGTCATCCGTCCTCCTTCAGCTCGCTCCTCTGTCCTCGGTCATCGTCCTCCGTCCTTCTCCGTGAACAATCGATGAAAAGGGTCCCTTCGAGAGGCCCGCGACGTCGCCGGAAGAGAAGGAAGACGAGACGCAGGGAGGAAGAGAGGGTCGAGGCAAGGGCCTCTCCCGAACACCAAACTTTGCCGCATCACGCGCCAACATGGCGTCTGCGATGCTCTGTCGCGGCATCTTGTTGGCAAACCGTGTGGTACCTATACCACTGCTTCGTGGGCCTCTCCTGGGTGCGTTCTGACCAGGATTTCGGGGCGGAGCCAGTGGTAGCGACGAGGGCCTTCCAGAAGGCCCACATGAGGTGAAAGCGAGGGAAGGGTAGAGGTATGGGTAACGCTACCTTTTCCCCCTCCGAGCTCTGTCGCGGCTGCTTGAGGTGTCGACTCCGTGCGCCATGGCACGAAAAGGACGGGTCCTGTATCGGGGAGACGTAAGACTCGGGTTCGGGGGACTCGGGTTGGCCTGACAGGGCCATCATGAAAATGACGAGACCCCAATCTGAAATTTGACGCAGGATCCCGTGGCAAATATCCCACGAAAACTGGACCGTCAAGATCCAGGACGCGCTCGTCAAAAAGCGTCGGCAATCCCGAGTTCTGGAGTACTCGAGTTGTACGTTTCCCCGACTGTATGCGCGTGTGTTCTTCGCCCTTGGGGCACCTGGGGGGCCCTCCCTGGGCGCAGGGAGCGTCAGACCACGACTCTGGATGAAGCACTGGCCCTGCGAGCAGGAGATCGACTCCAGAATCGCATGACCCCAAAATTGGTGTACCCGTCGAAACCTTCCAAAAATGCAAGATGTTCGTAGATGTACGAGCATCCTGATTGTTCTTGCTCCTAGATTGGAGGACAATGGATTTTTTAGGTGAATCAATTATGTAGTCGATCTCATACTCGAATCCTGGGAGAAGCACCGGGGACCGAAACCCTGGCCGTTCTATGACTTCGAACGGCGTGGCCATCGATCGACTCCAGGAAGAACCGCAGCAAGGGGGAACGTCAGGGGTGGACCAGATCAGTGGGGCAGGCCTCGACACATGGTCGATGGATGGGCGATAGGTCCGCGACAGCAACCGCACGTTCACGGACGGGACGGGATATCGTGTGGGCGATTGGGGGTCAATGCATTCATTCCCCCCTGAGCCTGTCCCCCCTAACCTTGCCACTGATAGGGGGAAGACAACTCGGAAGGCTATCAGTGTAGATGGTGCTTCTGATGTTCCTCGAACCTGGGCCAACTACAGCAGCTCAACATTCGCCGTTCAACCAGCCTCGGTCACGAAGAAACTTGTCTGTGCTTGCTCGCTCACACCACATACAAGATCAACATGCCTCGTTCGCTCTAAGACCCGTCAAGAAGACCCCACGAGCGCCAGTGCTCATCGGCAGTGTGAAACAACAACATGGGTTGCCGATGAGCGCCTTGAGCTGTTCAAGCTCGTATGGTCTGCCTTACCTGTCTGTCGAGGCTTGGATCGGCCACCTCTGCTTCACCCTCCTGGTGTCGGTTGACGCAGCACGTACCTGCCCCCACATCGGTCGCTGGCTCCTCCAGGACACCATCCAGACCAGC
>CAUYUJ010001858.1:375051-465511 GCA_963575745.1 Prorocentrum cordatum | reverse complement strand
CACAAGGAATCCATGTGGAGACCCCTCCACAGAAGGGGTCGATATGTGAAGGACCTCCCACATAAGGAATCAAGGTGTACAGGCTCCTTCACATACGGAACTCATCTATGAAGGCCCCTCCCACATAAGGGTTCAACATGTTGGAGGCCCCCCCACACAAGATAACAATATGGAGACCCCTTGCACAAAAGGAATCAATATGCGGCGGTCCCTCCACAGACAAACTCAAAATGTGGAGGCCCCTCCACATAACGAGTCTATATTCGAAGGCCCATCCACATAAAAAATCCATGTGGAGACCCCTCTGACCTAAGAAATGAATATGTGGAAGTCCTTCCACCGACGAAATCAACATGTGGAGGTCCCTTCCACAAGAGGAATCAATATGCGCGAGGCCCCTTGCACATAAGAAAAAAATTGGGGGAGGCACCTCCACAAAAGAAAACAATATCATATTTCTCCTCCTCATCTTTCTCCTCCTACCCCTTCTGCTCCCCCTCATCTTCAACCCCTGCGCCAGAGCGGGAGGAGGAGGGGGGGAGCAGGAGGAGGAGGAGGAAAAGGAAACCGCCCGCCGCAAAAGAACTCAATTGGTGGAGGTCCCTCCACAGACGGAATCAACATGTGGAGGCCCCTCAACTTAAGGAACCGATAACTTGAAGGCCCATCCACATAAGGAATCAATCTGTGCAGACCCCTTCCAACATAAGGGATCAACAAGTGGGAGGACCCTCCACAAAAGAAATCAATATGGAGACCCCTTGCACATAGGTAATCAATATGTGGAGGTCCCTCCACAGACGGAATCAACATGTGGAGGCCCCTTCCACAAAATGAATCAATATGTGGAGGATCCCCCACAAAAGGAAACACTATAATCTTTCTCCTCCTCATCTTTCTCCTCCTACTCCTTCTGATCCTTCGTCTCCTCAGCCCCTGCGCCGGAGTGGGGGAAGAAGGGGGAGGCGGAGCAGAAGGAGGAGGAGGGAAAGGAGAACGCCCGCCACACAACGAATCAATATGTAGAAGTCCCTCCACAGACGGAATCAAAATGTGCAGGCCCCTCCACATAAGGAATCGATATTAAAAGGCCCATCCACATAAGGAATCCATATGTGCAGCCCCTTTCACATTAGGAATCATTATGTGAAGGCCCCTTCCACATAAGGAATGAACAAGTTGGAGGCCCCTCCACATAAGAAATCAATATGGAGATCCTAGCTCATAAGGAATCAACCTGTGGAGGTCCCTCCACAGACGGAATCAACATGTGGAGATCCCTTCCACATAAGGAAACAATATGTGGAGGATCCCCCACAAGAGGAATCAGGCCCTTTCCACATAAGGATTCAACGAGTGGGAGGCCCGTCCACACAAGATATCATTATGGAGGCTCCGTGCACATATGGAATCATTATGTGGAGGTCCCTCCACAAATGGAATCAATATGTGGAGGCCCCTACACATAAGGAGTCGATGTTTGAAGGCCCTCGCCCTTGGAAGAGAACATATCGAAATCCAAACATTAGCGACGAGCAGCCCGGAGGAACGACCAAGCTAATGAAGAGCAGGATGGGACAAATAAAGAGTAGAGGAACGAGGGCGTACGAAGCTTGCGAAGCGTCGCTTGATGCGAGGCCTACCAGGAGGACAGTGGTGGGCGGCGGAGGGACGAGGGGTGAGGGAGGAGGGAGGATCGGGAGGATAACGAACATAATCAAAGGAGAAGGAACGAATCATAGAAAGAAATGCAGCGGGGGAACGGACACCGATTGCTGACGGAGCGTGGGCAACCTACGAGGGGGAGGGTGAAAAGAAGAAGTGGGAAGTATAATAATAATGGGCACTGGTATGATCAGGGGGGCGCGATCAAATATATATATATATATATATAGATATACATACACCAGGCGTGGCCATGCTCGCATTCATACAAATATACTTACTCGCAGGCAGACTCAGTCAGACTCAGATTCACTCGCGCTCAGACTCACCCGCGCTCAGTCTCTCGTAATTAGACCAATCGTCTTCTTTCGTGTTGTGTACCCCGCCAAGCAATGCGGAGCACCCCTCATACGGTTCGTGGCCCCATAGGGAGCGCCACCGAAGAAAATACTCACAATTGCGGCAACTACTCACAACTGCATATGGTTGGGTCCTTCGCCAGGCTAGTTGGTTTAAGCGAGGTGCGTGAGGATATCTCGCTGGCAGTTTGAGGCCAGGGGGTTGAGGATATTTCGCTGGCAATTTTGGGCCAGGGGGTGAGGGTATTTTACGGGCGCAGCCCGTAATTTGATTTTCGGAAAATAGACTAACAAAACTGACAGAACAACTTAATCACCAAAACCGTTAGATGGCAGTTTGATTTCCGGGGTGAGGATATTTCGCTGTCAGTTTTAAGTCAGGGGGTGAGGATAGTTCACTGGCAGTTTTAAGTCAGGGGTGTGAGGATATTTCGCTGTCAGTTGTAGGCCAGGGGGCGAGAGTATGTCGTTGGCAGTTTTAGGCAAGGGGGTGAGGATATTTCGCTGGCAGTTTTAGGCCAGGGGGTTGAGGATATTTCGTTGGCAGTTTTAGGCCAGGGGGTGAGGATATTTCGCTGGCAAGTTTAAGTCAGCGGGTTGAGGATATGTCGCTGGCAGTTTTAGGCCAGGGGTTGAGGATATTTCGCTGGCAATTTTCAGTCAGGGAATTGAAGATATGTCGCTGGCAACTGTAGGCCAGGGGATTACGGACACTTCCCTGGCAATTGTAGGCCAGGGAGTGGGGATATTTCGCTGGGAGCTTTAAGTCAGGGGGTTCAGGATATTTCGCTGGCAGTTTTAAGCGTGGGATGTGAGGATATTTCGCTGGCAATGTTAAGCTAAGTGCTTGAGGATATTTCGCTGGCAATTTTAGGCCAGGAGGTTGAGGATATTCCGCTGGCAGTGTTAGGCCTGGGGGTTGAGGATAGTTGCTGGCAGTTTTAGGCCAGGGGGTGAGGATATTTCGCTGACAGATTTAGGCCAGGCGGTGAGGATATTCCGCTGGCAGTATTACGTCAGGGAGTTGAGGGTACTTCGATGGCAGTATAGGGCCAGGGAGTGAGGATGTTTCGCAGGCAGTTTCAAATCAGGGGGTTGAGGATATTTCGCTGCCAGTTTTAGGCCAGGGGGTGTTGATATGTCGCTGGCAGGTTTAAGCGAGGGGTGTGAGGATATTTCGCTGTCAGTTGTAGGCCAGGGGGCGAGGATATTTCGCTTGCAGCTGTAGGCCAGGGGGTTGAGGATATTTCGCTGGCAGTTTTAGGCCAGGGGGTGAGGACATTTCGCTGACAGTTTTAAGCGAGGGGTGTGCGGATATTTCGCAGGCAATTTTAAGTCGGAGTTGTGCGGGTCTTTCGCTGGCAGTTGTAGGTCAGGGCGGTTAGGATATGTCGCTGGCAGTTTTAGGCCAGGGTGTGAGGATGTTTCGCTGGCAGTTTTAGGCCAGGGGGTGAGGATGTTTCGTTGACAGTTGTAAGCGAAGGGTCTTAGGATATGCGCTGGTTAGGCCAGGGGGTGAGGATATTTCTCTGGCAGTTTTAAGCGAATGGGTTGAGGATATTTCGCTGGCAAATTTAAGTGAGGGGTTTGAGGATATTTCGCTGGCAGTTTTAGGCCAGGGGGTGAGGATAGTTCGCTGACAGTTTTAAGTCCAGGGGTGAGGATATTTCGCTGACAGTTTTAGGCCAGGGGCGTGAGGGCATTTCGCTGGCAGCTTTAAGCGAGGGGTGTGTGGTTATGGCGCTGGAAGTTTTTGAACCAGGGCGGTGAGGATACTTCCCAGACGTAGCCAAGCAACACCATGTGCCAATCACGGGCGGTCAGCCGAAGGCTACGCATCCAGCGCGGTGCTGCGCCTGTATATATGCTCGCCCCTTGGCATGGGGCTGGCGGTGGGCCAAGGGGCGAGCTGTCTGGTGTTTCCAAGACAGCTGTGTCATCCTGCTCCGCACCGTTCTCTCAAACATGCCTACGTCACTCCTTTTCCCCATCCACTCCTTGGGTTGAGGCAGGCTAACATCATTTCCGCGTGTTCACGGCGCGGGTCGTCGGCTGCGTACCCGATGCTAGCCATGTCGTACGCGTCAAGGCAAAGCCGACCGTTCCTCGTGGGAACCTCCCAGCGACAGATACGCATCCTTCGACACCGTCCCACTCTAAGTGAAGCACGACAGTCCACACACATATACACACACACACTTACACGCACACGCACTATGAGATGCGTCGGCGGCTAGGCAGAATGACTGCGCTGGCGGAAAACACACATAGATCGGGGGCGGCCAAGCGGGGGGTGTCCAAGAGGGAGGGGGCGCAAATCATGGCCAGCGGATGGTGGCGCGGCCCAGGGGGGACGGGGCAGGGACATGTTGAAATAAGAGGAGGCGCCATGAAATCTGGGGAGATATCATGGCCCACGCCATGATATCCACCCACCCCTAGTCGTCACCCCCCTCTTGGCCGCCCCCGAATACACACAGCATGTACCGAAACTCGCGGGGCGGGGGCGGGGCGAAGGGCAGAATCGACATGCAGACGCTCACTTCCAGGCTTGGGGACGGCGGTGCAAACTGCGGCCCCGTGGGATGCCGAGGGCGGACTCCCTGTGGCTCATGAGATCGATGTGCACGACCATGCAGTAGGCCGGTCCTCCTCAGGTCCTCCTCCCCAGGGGGGGAGTCCCAGGGGGGTCCTTTTCCTCCTCCGCCTCCTCCTCCTCCTCCTCCTCCTCCTCATCGCCGCTTCCTCCTCCTCCTTCTTCTCCTCCTCCCCCTCCCCCTCCTCCTCCTCCTCCTCCTCCTCCTCCTCCTCCTCCTCCTCCTGGTCGTCGTCGATGTCTTTCAGGGTCGGCAGCACCGGCCGTCAGGCCTTCACATCGATGTGCACGACCATGCAGTAGGTGGATTGTTGGAGAACTGTATAGCCCCACTATAACCCTGCAAGTGTTCACCATCCCTGTTGCTCAGTGCGCGAGGCCTTCGGTATCCTCGAACGTTGTACCCAGCACACATCAATGGATATCACTGGACCCTCGGGGCATCGGTTCCGAAGAAGAGTCTTCATCACACAAAGCGACCACACGTTGACCTTCAGTGTGCGCCCTGTTTGTCCC
Organism: Prorocentrum cordatum; assembly: GCA_963575745.1. Taxonomy (NCBI): domain Eukaryota; class Dinophyceae; order Prorocentrales; family Prorocentraceae; genus Prorocentrum; species Prorocentrum cordatum. The sequence goes on along the minus strand of CAUYUJ010001858.1, from coordinate 460,375 downwards.
AACATCACCTTCTTTCTCCACACGCATCCTCATTCCGCTGGGCATTCCTCGTTTATGGTGCAATGGACGGCCAGCAGAGACATTGCACGAACCACATTCGACTCCCATCTCGACGCCGCACCCTTTCCATCTGGAACGGGCGCGCCATGGAAAAACAAACATACCAGCGGGAGGTGAAACGAGTCATGTGTGATACGAGCGCCCCCAAACAATACTCCAACAACTACCTCCGTTTGTCCCGTTTCTTTTTTCCTCTTCCCCTCTTCCCCTCCCTCCGTGATCGACCCACTCCATCCATTCCCCTGGCCTTCCCCTTGCCCCTGCCTCTCCTCTCACCACCACCCCCTTTGGCCCCCCCCGCGCCCGCCCGCCCCCCCCTTTCCCCCCATCCATTTTTCCCTACTCCCTCCACCCCCCCTGCCCCGCTTTTCCCGTCCTCATTCACACACACCCCACACGCCCCCGCTCCAACTTTTCCCATCGCGCAAAGCTCAACTGTCCCAGAGGACGGACAACAGGGTGGCGGAACGGCGAAAAAGCAAGCCCCGCGAATCACCTCCCATCGCCCCGCCGGGCCGTCCGCGGGGAAGGCGAAGTAGCAGCCGGATTCCCCGCCTTCCGCAGAGCAGTATCCAATTCGACAGGATGAACAGCAGCAGGCGCACGAGGGAGGAGAGGAAAAACGGGATGAGAGGAGGGGACGGTTTGTTTTGGGTTCTCTGGGGAGCGTTTTGAAACCCTTTGGGGGCCCTCGTGGACCGTTTTCGGCTCCTTTGGGGCGCTTCTGGGGCCGTCTTGGGAAGAACTCTGGGGCCTCGTGGGCCGTGCTGGGCCCTTCTGAGGCCGAAAAGGTGGGAACCAGAAGACATTCAAAAACCTAAGGCAACTCAATGTTTTTGGCGTCTGGAAGCCCTCTCGGGGGCTCTCTTGAAGGCCTCTGGAGCCGTCTCGAAGCCCTCTTGGACCGTCTGGGCCGTTTCGGTGCCCTCTGTCTGGGGCAGTCTTGGTGCCCTCTGGCCGTTTCACTCGAACAAATACAAGGAAACAGACGATTGGAGCCGCTTCGCTCGAAATTAGCCTGGCGGAGGATCCAACCAGTCGTGAATGCCGCACTTGTTAATATCTGTTTCGGTGGCGCTCCCGATGGGGCCGCGAATATTGTGAAGGGTGTGCTGAAATGGGAGCGGGGGACGCATGTGGACGCTGGCACTGGGGCCTTCGGTGGAGATTCCATGGGGCCACCAAACGTGCAAGGGGTGCGCCGAAATGAGTGCGGGGGACGCGTGCGGTCGGTGGCACTGAAGCCTTCGGTGGAGATCCCTATGGCCCATATGGGGTCACGACATGTGTGCCGAAATGGGTGTGGGGGAGGCGTGCGTATGGACGGTGGCACTGCGGCGTTCGGTGAGCTCCCTACGGGGCCACGAAACGTGTGACGGGTGTGCCGAAATGGGCGTGGAAGACGCACGTGGACGGTTGCACTGGGGCCTTCGGTGGAGCTCCCTATGGGGCCACGAAACGTGTGAGGGATGTGCCCAAATTGGTGGGAGACGCATATGGACGGTGGCACTGGGGCCTTCGGTGGAGTTCCCTATGGGGCCACGAGACGTTTGAAGGGCGTGCCCAAATTGGTGCGGGGGATGCAGATGGACGGTGGCACTGGGGCCTTCGGTGGAGCGGCCACGAAACGTGTGAGAGGTGTGCCGAACGGACTGTGGGGGACGCGGGCTCGCGCCCGACCTGGTGAAAAACTAAGAGTTCGACCGCGACGTACCATGCGGTCATCCTGTTCATCTTCGTCGTCCGTTGGCGAAAGACTTGGATCGTCGTGATATCTCTTTTTCCTTATGAAGGGTACGCGGCTTGGCGATTGCCTCGGGCTGCGAGCAGACCGATCTGACGCAACAAAAGTGAAGTGTAATGCTTCAGTATGTCCAAGATCATATTGAATACGTTCAGATAGGTCACCAGCGTCACGCGGGTTTCCCCGCAATGGATCACCATCGATCGACTCCGTGTTTGTCGGATTTCCAATCACCCGAGGATAAAGCATGGCATGACCTTCTTCATCCGTTGCAGGAATGGTAGAATCAGAGTCCGCGGGTGTTCCCGCCACGCCAAAGTCACCTTCGACGGGCATGTGGAAGTTCTCCGCAAACTCAATATCTGCAGGTTGCCCCGCGATGGGTATACCCAGCCGCTCTGCCAAGTCAATATCGCTGTGGCCGGTGAACACCTCTTCGGACAGCTCGTCGGCATAATTCTCGAGGTTCATGCTGGCGCGCAAATACCTGGCAGCCATGAAATGAATGACTGCGGCTGAGCCGTCAGCAGGGTCGGTCAAAAGCGACCCCCAGTCGACGTACTGTATGTCGGTGTCCGCTTGAGCCAAATCTATTGACGGACCCCTGCCTCTTCCATCGCCTTGGGGGCATTCGCGTCGGAAATGTTATGTTCTGTGGCATACGTCGCACTCCACAGTTTTACCGTTGGCATCCTTTTGATTCCCTCGTCGCCCTTTACCTTTGCCTGACGCATGCCCGCGGTTCCTGCCAGCACCTAACAACATATCTTCATACTGGGACCCAGTGGGAGATGCTAGGAATGCTAGTATGCCTCTACCGTGTAGTCGCCGACGCTTACCTTTGCCTTTACTTCGACCCTTGGTTTTTTCCTTTAAACGTCCGCCGTGCCATACGCCTTACCCTTCTGACTGGTTTCTTCATGAAACTCCGCCAACGACGCTTGTGTTTTTGATAGCCCCAGCATAACCACTGAGCTTGCTGCTCTTTAGTAAGGTATGTAGGCATATCAGAGTAGTCCAGCGCGGTAGTTTTCATCATCAGAAAAAGCATCGGCATCGGTACCGGAGTCAAGGTCGGACTCGGCGGGTTGCCCCGCAGAGTCCATTCGGGTCATAGCTTGTACTGGGGAGACCGCGTCGGGTGGTCCCCTAGATGTGGCCCAGGGGTCTTGAGACCCCGAGGCCGTACCGCCACTCTGGCCCAACAGTGTAGTGGTCTCAGACGGCGGCATATCATCGTTCCAGACGTTGTTAGCAGGTTGCCCTGAATTGGCCTGTGTATGGAAGGTCTCGGTTCGGTGACCGTGATTAGAAAATACCACCGATATTGCCAGGGGTTCTCTCAGCTATGTGAGCAAATGACCTCATGCGTTCGAGGAGAGCATCAAATTGTGCTTGGTCCCTCGGCATATGGTGGTTCAGAAGCTGCAGGAGCTGCTGTGCCCGCGGCGTCCCCACTCCCAGAGCTCTGAATAATATTACTGCTACTATCTGGAAGTTGGGGACGTTGAAGCCGGCGGCTTCTGCTTCGTAGCGGGCTATCTCGAACCGCGCTAACGACTGGTCGATTCTTTCTCCCGCATGGACACGAAAGTCAATGAGAGCCGTGCCAAGGTTGAGTTGGCGTTCCTCTTCTAGGTTCTCGAACTTCGTGCTTAAGAGGAACATAATGTGGGTGACGCCGTCGGTGTGGCAACCACCTATATTGACAACAAAATTGATGACTGCTGGGGGAACTCTCATGGCTATGGTCCGTGCGAGCCCTCCAAGACCGCGCTGGAGTGCGGCGGCCTGTTGGGGGGGCGTCATGTTGCCTGTGGTCACTTTGATCCAAGCGTGTACCTCGCGGACAAACTCGCGAAATGGTACTTGACCGGCAGGATCCCAATGGGGGCCGGTCGTCCTAGTGTCGTCTCCACCCCGCATATGCCCCACCGCGCATCCAAGAGCGACCCATATGAGCCCAAAGATAGTAACCCCAATCCAATGGCCTCGTAGGTCGTTGTCGGGTGTAGTCGGTGGAGACTCGTGTTTTGTCGTCGTAAGTCTGCGAGGGGTCGGAGGCGGCAGTATATGGTATCGCATGTTTCCATGCATTACGTTTCCGAAGAAATTTCCAATTGGAGTCGGTGGGTGGACTTCAGGAGTGTATTAGCGCAGGGATGCCGAAAATGAGTAAGAAACCTCCGCTGGAGCAGAGGTGTCGCTGCAAGTTTCCTTTGGATACTGCGTATCTATGTACACTCCTCCGCGCAAGCAATGCCACTGCACCCTGATGTTCCACCGTAACTGTAGTCCACCAAATCGTGCCGTGGATGGTGAGGAGTAGAGCTAGAGCTGACCACCATAGGCCAGCTCCACTACCAAGTTTGAAGGGTGTTGGGAGGCCCCACCAACAGCTTCGCCTCAGGCGAAGCCAAGCTCCAGCTCGGTTGTACCGTAGCAGCGATAGCCCCAATGCAAGAGGGGATGCCATGCCAAGTAAAAGGGGATGCCTGTTAGTCTCGATAGCGATAGTGTGCCTCGCGGTGATGCACAGTCAAATCTAGGCGGCCGGCCGCTTTGAGCATAGACGGCCGCGGGCGCACGCTCGCTTCCGTTCCTTACGTCCCCCGGCTCGATTTAGAGTCCAGGACGGCCCAAGATGGCCTCGAGATGGCCCAAAACGCCCCCACAAGCCTCCAAGGCGGCCCAAGAGGCCTCCACGAGGTCCTCCAGGCAGACCGCTTTCCTATGGCCCGAGACGGCCAAAGGGCCCCCACAGATCGCCCCAATATCGCCTAAGGGGCCTCCAAGATGGCCCTGGAACGGTCCAAGAGGCCCTCAAGACGGCCCCAAGAGGGCCCCGAGACGGCCCAAGAGGCCTCCAAGACGCCCAAGATGGCCTCCAAGATGGCTATGGAGCACCGTCGGCGTCAGACAACCTAGGACGGGCAAAGAGGCCGCCGAAAAGGCCAAATGCCCCCAAGAGGCCCAAGGAGGCCTACAAGATGCCTCCAAGAGGCTCCCAGGAAACTCCCAGGAGGCCCGGAAGTGCCCCCAAGATGCCCCACCTCCACTTCCTCCTCCTCTTCCTCCTCCTCCTCCCACTCCACCTCCGCCACCTCCTCCTCTTCCTCCTCCTCCTCCTCCCTCCTGATCTTCCCCGCCGAGGAGCACATGGTCCTATAGCTTGGCAGAGCCCTTGCAGCAACGCTCGGCCACATGGGCGATGCCAACAGGGCAGCGGGCGGCGGGGATTCGCCGCAGACGTCTTCGACAAGGGGAGGCGACGGGAAAAAGGCTAGGAGAAGACGAACAGAGCGGAAGTGTGGGCGCCCCCTGTCATCCACCTCCCAAGCCTCCTCCTCCTGCTCTTTCTCCACATCCTCCTCCTCCTCCACCTCCTCCACCTCCTCCTCCTCCTCCATTAGAGGTCCGCTAGACGGGGTCGGAGTAGATTGGGTCGGAGGATCGCGCCGCATCGGCGATACATCGGGGATGCAGCAGCGATGAATCGGCGATGCACCGACGATGCATCGGCGATGCTCCGGCGATGCATCGGCGACGTCGGCGTGAAACAAATCTGGCTCCGCATCGAGCCGCATCGTCGATGCATCGGCGATGCGGCGCGATCCTCCGACCCCATCTACTCCGACCCCATCTGGGAGGCCTAGAACCATCTTCCTCCCTCCTCCTTTTCCCTCCTCCCTCCTTCTTCTCCTCTTTTTTCCTCCTCCTCCTCCTCCTCCTCGTACGATCCCCTCTGGACTGCCCGAGCCAACGCGCTCGCGGCCTGGTTCGGCTCCCCGTAAGCCCTCACCGCGCAGCCGCAGACCGGTGTGTTTCAGCCGGGCTCGGGGGAAGTTGTACAGCTCGTGGTTGCCGAGCAAGTCACAACGTGGCAAATCCTAGCAGGCAGTCGGACAGAACAATAAAGTGACGATCGGCAAGACGCGGTCGCAAACAAAAACAAACAGTACCAGTCTCGCTCCTGGACTGTCTGGGTTCGTGACAGTGCGGTATCGCGGACATCGATTACCAAACAACTCGCCTGATAGAAGCAACAATATAATATGATGTATACTACATGATCGGCTACAAAATGGGTCTGGCATGGCATCTTGTCCACCGGCAAGCCGAATGCCAGAATTATGCATGTTGATTTCCATGTGTTGACCTGCTGACTCCGTGCTGATTTGCACACATTGGCAAGCATAGTTTCCGTTAGCGCTCACTTCTGACGCGACACATCGCCAGAGGATGCAATGCGCGCGTTAAGCCATTGCCTGTTCAATACATTCTCCTCTTGCGAAGCTACTGCGGTGCCACGTTAAACCGGCTCCAACATGCGTTTCGCGTGCCTTCCACGCAAACCATGTCCAAATGAATGGCGCGGGCGGAAGCTTGCATTGCCACTCCCTGAGGACCCTCCACAAGTCCCCTGGACGCCCCGACAAGCGCGGTTGCGAAGTCGCGCGGCACAGCGACTGGATTCGAATGACTGGATTGCACATTCATATTTTGCTAGAGCTATTCCGCTTGTTTGTGAAATGCTCGTGGGATCACGCGGGCTGTCTCGATGTGACCTGGCGACAATAAATCAGTTGGTGCGGAAGTATGGGCCCAGTTGAGCACACACACATATATATGTATATATGTATATGTATATATATACATGTATTTTTATATGTATACATATATATATGTATATATATATATATATATATATATATATATATATATACAGCCCGGGCGTTTACTACATTGACCAAGACGATGCATTGTTATCGCGGTGAGAGCGCGAAGGCAACGCGACGTGTGCCGTCGCTGAGCGAAACACAGACTGCAAGAAAGAAACGATAAATATATTCGATCGAGCCTCGAGCTCGAGACCGCACCCCATTCGAAAGTGGGGGCTTGCCTGAAGCAAAGTAGGGTGCGATGGGGGCCTTGAGAATTACGGAACACAGTTCGAGTGCGGCCAAATCTGTCACTACTTGGCTTAAAGGTGTGAAAACATCCAGCCCGGGCGTTTACTACACTGACCAGGACGATGCCTCTTTATCGTGGTGAGAGCGCGAAGGCAACACGACGTGTGCCGCCGCTGAGAGAAACACAGACTGCAATAAAGAAGCGAGAAATAGATTCGATCGAGCCTCGAGCTCGAGACCGCACCCGATCCCACATTGGTATTCTGGCCAGCCATGGCCGCATCACAGGCCACTATAAAGACTATGCAACCGGTGACTCTTCAAATTTTCAGCAGCACTGATCAGGCAGGCAGCGGCGGCGGAGGCGAAAGCGGGAGGGTGCGGAATCGCGATGCTTGCCCACTTGCGCCCTCCAGGCGCGTTCCCTGAGAGCTCGATGTGACGCTTTTTAATGCAGCTACAGACTCCCTGCTCCCCTCGGCACGCGAGACAAAGGTCGAGCAGGCTGCCCCCGTGCCAGACGCCAACACGTGTCGCCTTTTCTCAGGGAGTACCATATTCACAGAAACCCGAGCGGGCATAAAAAAAAACAGAGCTACTCATGAGTCTTCATTTGAGGTGTCCACCACATGATAGAAGTCCTAGGATTCCCCAGGAAGACTTGAGGAGAAGTCGCCGGCAGGCCGCGGATGATGGCGCTGCCTGGGCCCAGAGCAGCGGCGAGGCGCGCCGGCAGCCGCGCCGCCGACAGCGGACCTAGGGGGCCCTCGGACATCACGTTGCTGAAGTTCGCCTCCACGGCGCTTCCCAGCGCGAAGACGTCCTCGGGCACCTAAGCCATCCCCAGGAGGAGGCGCGTGGTCTCCCCGTACCTCTTGAGACTTGTGAGGGTGGCCCACCGGCCTCGGACCTTTACCTCCGCTTGGCTCCTGGAGCCGGCCGCGAGGTCGTCGCTTGCGCCGCCGCGCCTCAGCGAGTAGAGGCGAGGCGACAGCGTGTCGAGACCGAGGGCCCTCACCAGCGACGCGAAGTGGCGCTGCAGCTCCGCGGGCGAGAAGTCCCAGAGGCTGCCGTCGGGGTGCGACTGAGCCTTGAGGGCCTCCAGCGAGGGCAGCAGCCAGTCGCAGCGGTCGAGCAGGACAGCTGCGTCGAACATCCCCGTCTTGCCCGGGTCTCCGACCGGCGCGTCGTGGAGGAGCAGCCCTCGCGAGCTGCACCGGCGGCCGGCCGCGATCTTCGGCGCCACCAAGTGCGAGCCGCGCAGCTGGAACGTCTCGAGCGGCCGCAGGTAGCCGATGAACGCGAGCGCCACCCAGAGACGCATGCGCGGGCGGCCCAAGTGGCGAAGGCAGCCCGCCAGTGCCAGGGCCGCCGCTCGAGGGAGCGGGAGCCTCATGCGCGGAAGCACCCTCCGCCGCCAGGCCACCAGGCAGCGGGTCGCTCTGGGGAGCTTCTCGGCCGTCGCCCTGTAGAGCTCCGGGAGGAAGTGCGACAGGCTGGTCAGCAGCTTGGAGGCCTCCTCGACGCTCGACCCCTCCAAGAACTCCGCGTTGAAGTACGAGACCAGGAGGGTGTCCAACTCCTGAGGCGAGCTCCAGTCCGTCCCGGTGCTCTGGCAGAAGCTGGCGAATGCGGCTTCTGCGCCCAGGTGCAGATGCTCGGTGCCCGGCTTGATGGCCAGGCGCTCCAGCAGGCTGAGGTTGCCGCTCGCCTGCCGCTGCTGCGCCAGGCGGGTCGCTGACGACGCCCGCCGTCCTTTGAACAGGCCGGCCCGCGACGCTGGTCGACCCTTCGTCCGCGCCCGCCTCCCGCGAGCGGCCTTCGGCGACACGCCGAAAGTCGCGGGCGCCGCAGGAGGTGTCAACCTCCGAGAGCACAGGGAATGGTGGAATCGGCCATTCCCTGTGCTCTCGGAGGTTGACACCTCCTGCGGGCGCCACAGGAGGTGTCAACCTCCGAGAGCACAGGGAATGGTGGAATCGGTGAAAGGGTGACATCCACCGGAGTGCTAGAGCCAGGAAGGCTACGCTGCAGACGCTCTCGGCGACGTGGTCCAACGAACCAGCCCAGCTTGCCCCGAGAAGGTGCGTCCGAAGGGTTGAGCTCCGAGAGGGCCCATCTGATGCGGAACCGGGCCCCAGACACGAACGATAAGCAGGCCAGCTTGCGGAGAGGCCGAAGAAGGTGATGAGAGGCGCCTCGGCCCTGGCAGGCCGCGAGCGCCAACGGCAAGTTGCCTGCCAGCAGGACCGCCCTCCGATTGAACGCATCCGAGGACCTCAGGATGTGCTTGGCGGCCACCATGAGGGCCTCACCTTCTGGCTCCAAGATGTTGGCGGACCCGAAGACCTTCGAGGCGAGCGCGGTGACCCGCGGGCCCTCCAGGATGCCCCTCGGCACCTCGTCGAACCTGGCCTCCGAAACCTCTAGAAACTTCTGAACATCTGTGAACTCGCGGACGCCATCTGCTTTGCCCACGGGGCCCCCAGAGGCTCGAGGCATCCGATCAGGACATGCAGGAAGCGAACTGCCAGCAGGCTGCTCGCAAATGTCGGGGGGGAGGTTGAGGGCGTTTTTCCTAGCTCGCTCAGCGCCCGCCACGTGATACCTCCAGCGCTCTGCATGCCGACCGACGACGCCTGCGCGCTCCGGCGCCACGACGCGAATGCACGCACCGATGCCGAAGAGGGAGGCGTCGGAGGAGGCGATGACATTGTGCCAAGGAATATCGATCTTGGTGAACAGAAGGGGGAGGATCGACCGAAACGTCCAAAGCTCCTGCCGAACGCTCGGCCACAGCTTCTGCGGGGTCTCGCCCACAGACTGCATATACTTAGAAGTAGCGCTGAAAAAGGCCAACACCTCTCTCCGAAGAAGCGAGACCCAGGTGATGCGCCCCATCACTATCTGAAGAGCCGAGCCGCTGCACGCGCCGCGCCTGAGCAAAGCCTCGATGCCGTGCCGAAGACGCCACAGATTTTTGGCCTTCACCGAAACCGTTGATCCGTTGGTGAACTCGAGCCCGACGAACGACACTTCTCGGCTAGCAGGGCCCACCTCGCGCACTGAAAGCCCCGGGGACTTCAGTCGGCGGCGCACTCTGTCCAGGCCGTCCTGAACGGCGGCTCGATCCGACCCAGGAATCATGATTATATCGACATACCCAGCGCCCGCCGTGTCCGACGCGCGCGCGAGAGACACAGCCGGCAGTCCGTCCTCGATCGTGTTCGTGGCATCGAAACCCTCGTTCACAAGTGCGCGTCGAAGGACGCTTTGACAGACGCGCAGGGCCCAGGGCCACCCCATCGGAAGAACGCAAACGCACGGAGCAATCATCTCATCAGGGGCCACTGGGGTCTCGTCGAGTTCCACGATGCCCAAAGGCCAAGCAGCGATCGCGGGCAGCCTAAACATCTCGTCAAGCCCGTCGAGGATCGCAAGCCTATGAAAAGCGCACTCGATGTCGCCAGCTGCAAAAAACGCCCCCCTCCCCACGTTCCCAAACCCCGAGAAGGCTCCCGGCGTAGGAAGACGTGTCCGAGGAGGGGCAACAAAACTGGCATTAGCAGCTCTCGCGTCAAACATGATTCTGAGGTCGCCAAACTTTTTGGCGACAAAAAATACGCCCACGGTGGCAGTACGTCCGGCGGCTCTGCGATGCTTCACCATCCCGCGCTGCCTCATTTCTGCTACAAAAATCGCCGTGCGGGTGATTCTTCAAAACTGGATCAGTGCAAAGCCCATTCGGACACAGCTCCGCGCGCAGAGATTCCGCAGCAGCAGGCGATCTGAGCATATGCTCGCGCCAGCAGCCGAGCCAATCCGAGTCGGCCCGCGCGAGACAATCGGCGAGCGCCGACGCAGCGTTGCCCCTAGCGGGCCAAGAGACGCTGCTCTTGACATACGGCCGACGGGTGGAGGACTCATCCGAGTAGAGACCTGACCCTGCAAAGAGCGCGTCGAGGGCTCCCTTGCGAAACGAGGGATCGCCAGGAAGGGCAGGGGCACCGAGCTAAGCCGACTCGATGTTCCGAAGGGCGTTGTCCTGATTAGCACTCCGCACCGACGGAGGCGGTGTACTGAAACCGGACAGCTGGTTGAGGCAGTCCACGCCGTCGCGAGCCCAGGCCAAGGCGTGAGAACTTCGCGCCAGCCGCGGGCGGTGCCCCGCGAGAGAAATGCCTCAACGCGGACGTCAGAGCCAGCGCCGGGAGCAGGCAGCGGAAAGATGCCCCGATGCCGGGCAGGGCACTGGGCAGACGCCTCTGCGCTGCTAATTTCAGCTCGCGCAGGCAGGCCAGCCGGAGACGCAGCTGGCCGGGGAAGCACCACCCCTGCCCCCGCTCTTTGTTGCCCTTGGGGCCCTTCTTGGGGCGCGCCAGGACTCGCTCCTCACGCGCCTTCCGGCGCCCCTTCATTACAGAGTACTCCTTCGAAAGCTCACCAGCGATCCACTCGGTGAGCGCGGGCAAGATGCAAATATTGCCTCGCACAAGGTCCGTGCCACGTGTGAGGTGGGTGTCGAAGCGATCGTCACTTCCCCCCGCGATCTTGTCCCGGTGGCGCTCCTCGGCCACCTGGAGCTCACGGGCTGCCAGTTCGGCCGATGCAACATTCGGCAAGTGGAGCTGGTCATAGCAAGCGAGAGTCTCTAGCAACCTGCATGCACATTCGTGCGAGTCGACATGGGGATCATATGGCTGAAGTGTGCAATATGCTCGCCATCTGTTGTGGTGGCCGAGAGGTGTGCACCCGTTTGATACAATAAACCTGCAGACCCATAAACAAGTTCTAGGACCCCGCGCGGGCCAGTCATCCCACGCATCTTCAGTGAAGAGCGACACTGCGTCTCTAAATTCCCGGAGTCGACCGCCAGTAGCATCGCGCAGCACGGGGCAAGTCCGAGCGTCGCCATGAGCGCCGACGGCCGGGGGAGGCGCAGCCGCAGCGGCAGGAAGAAGCGGAGGAGCTCCGAGCGCCGCCGCCGCGGCCGGCGCGGCAGGGACCCCCGCCCCCGCGGCCTCAGCGGGGGGGGCAGCGGGCCCGGGCGCAGGGCCGAGAGCGGCAGCGAGACGAGCGAGGCCCCCTCCAGGGGCGGGCGCTGCCCCGTCCGCGGCGGCACCCCCTCCAGGGGCGCCGGCCGCGGGCAAGAGGGCGGGCGGAGGTACAGCGGCTGGCACAGCGCCGCCGGCGAGGCTGCCTGCCCCTGGAGGGCCCGCAGCGCCACCAGCAGCAACACCAGGGACGCCAGCCACTGGACCTCCCCCCGCGGCGGCCGGGACAACCGCAGCGGCAGCTTCCCCTGCGGGTGCGCCGGCCACGGGTGCCCCGCCCACCAGTGGGTGGACGACGCCCGCCGGGGGCTCCAGCCCCATTCGGCGGTAGCACTGCGCGCGAGCCAAGGTGAGCTCGGCCACCGTCGGCAGCACGCGGAACCGGTGGTAGGCGGCGTGCGGACCAGCCTGCGCCACGAGCGAGTCGGGGCCGGGCAACTTGACCCAATCTAGCACATCCCCACCGCGCAGCAGCTCCTCCTCGTACTCGTCGCGGTCCGGGGTGATGACGCCCACGCCCACGAGGTAAGTGAGCGGAGTGCCGACGCAGCACCGCGCGTGCCAGAGCTCTGGTCCAGCAGCGTTGTACCGCATGGCGAAGAACTCCCCCTCCACAAGGCCGAGGGGGTGGCCACCAGCGGCCGCGGCCGCCATCACTGCACACGAGCAGCCCGTCGGGCGCGAGCGGCCGCCGACTGAGCCCTGGCCAGCTCCGCGGGGTCGAGGGCCTCGACCGCCGGCGTGGGCTCTGCGAGCTGCTGCGCCGCCCTCGAGCCAGCCTGAGCAGCCGGCTTCCTCCGGGCGCACCGCCTGGCGCGAGCGCCCGGCGCGAGGCGCTCGAGCTGCAAGCCGATGAATATGCCAGTGGCCAGGACCCCTGCGAGCAGCCCAGCCTGCTCCAGCGCCGGTGGGCGCTCGTGGATCACCTCCTTGAAGCTGGTGGGCTCCACTGGAGGGCAATCGCAATGCACCACCGGCGCGCAATCCGGGCAGCCCTGCCGACTATGGGCCCAGAGAAGGAGGCTGTTGGAGACCCCTCTGGCGAGTTCGGGAAGAGCCTCGAACGCTGCCTGCCGAAAGAAGTGCATAGGCCGTGGCCTGCTTGAGCCTTGAGAATTACGGAACACAGTTGGAGTGCGGCCAGATCTGTCACCACTTGGCTTAAAGTTGTGAAAACATCCATATACATATATATATATATATATATATATATATATATATATGTGTAACAAGGTCCGCCACGCCGCCCCAGAAAACGTCCGATCGTCGCCTTCAGATGCAGGCGGAGGGGCTGGCGGAGAAGAGCCGGGACTGTGGCCGTGCTCTCGCCCCACGCGAAAAACCTTGAGCAAATCGGACAGCCAACCCCGTTCTGGGCGGGCCGCTGCCTAGTGTGGCTGGCCTCGGATCAGAATCGCCGACCGGATGCTCCAGCAGACCGACGTCGGATATTTGTTTCTGTTTTGCACTTGCACCTTCCAGTGCTCGCTAGGTATGGTTCAGTTCTTGGTCTGAAAGGTGGCGGAAGATACGCCCCAAGCAGCGCGACGGCACCACAGCCAGCGCTCTGCAGAGAGCAGACTGACTTCGGACTTTGTGGCCAGCTCGCTGCCAGTCAACCCGAAGCACGACTCGCTGGAGATCGAGTGGTAGCGGACGGTCAGGTCACCGACAAAGATACGGCGCCAACAACATCCTCCTTTGCTTCTGTTTCCTCTCCCTCCGTGGGGGGCCAGTAGACGAAAATCGAATGTTATAAGCATGCATGTTCGAGGGTCCGCTCAGACTTCTTAGATCGGCGCTTGATCTCCTCCATGGATCACGCGGAGCGCGCCAGGGATGGCACCGAAGGCGCCGCCAGGGGGAGCCCAGCGCGGATCCAAGATATCCACGCGGACCTCCGACAACCAAAGTGGTTGTGCAATTTGTTCAGGCTCGACGCTGCACCCCTCCCCCCAAGCTCTGCAGGCCAACCAACCCAGACTCCCGACGTCGCGACTGCTTCACAGCGTGGACCCTCAGAGGTCTGGACCCCTCCCTTAAGATAAACCCAGGCTCCCCCTGGACCCCCAGAGGTCTGGATCCACCTCCACAGCTCCCGAGAGAAACCCACCAAGGCCTTAAACTTCAAAAACTCGTATCTGCTGGATGGCGCAAAACCCCAAGCTTTGCGTACTCATCCGCTTAATCATTGCCACGCGTGAACATCTCAGTCGTGCGACCCTCTCTTACATCATGCGTCGTGCTATGCGCTTTAACTTCGATGGCCTCTAAGCCATCCTCAAAAACGTGCCAGATGCGCTGCCACATGTGCGCACGCTCGTTCATGCTACTCACAGACCACAACCTGTTACGTACACACGCGGGCGTGCCGCTACAGTCACTGTGTATCACAATCTCACCGAAACAGCACTGCGTCGCCATCAGAACAGCGTAGTCCTCCGGGTCGCGCGCTCCCCCTCTCCCTCCTCCTCCTCCTCCTCCTCCTCCCCCTCCTCCTCCTCCTCCTCCTCCTCCTCCTCCTCCTCCTCCTCCTCCTCCTCCTCCCCCTCCTCCTCCTCCTCACGGCCGGGCGGGGAGGCGGTCCTCAGGGAACGCGGCTAGGACCTCCGCCAGGGCCTCGCGAGGCGCGCGCTCCCCGGGGGGGCGGGAGGCCGAGCGGCCAAGGGCGCGCCTCGGGCCCCCCGCGGCGCCCTGGGCGCTCCCCCCGGGGGGGGGGGGGGACCCTGCTGCAGGGGGTCAGAGGAGAGGAGGAGGAGGAGGAGGAGGAGGAGGAGGAGGAGGAGGAGGAGGGATAGCTGTTTGTTATCCTCTTTCCTTGTTTGAGCCTGTTTTCTTCAGATCCAGGCCAGGTTACGTGCATGGAATTAGCCCCCCCCCCATTCGCGCCTCCTCAATCGAATACGACCGTGCAAGTGCCTCTTCGACTGGCATGATATCCGGACGTCAAGTTGTTTTCGGCTTGCGTCAGGTTCAGCCGCCCCCCGTCCATGCACGTAAACTTACCCGAGTCAAAAAAAAAAGCTCCTGCTGCAGGGGAGGCTTCGGCCCCGGGGGAGCCAGAAGCCAGGAGTCTGGCTCGGAGGCGCGCCCCAAGGGGAGACGTTGTTTTTGATTTTGGTGTTGTTTCTGCTCTGACTGGCACTGGTACTGGTGCGCCAAACACCGCGCGGGGCGTGGACTAAGCCGGGCGCGAACAAGGAAGACGGCATCTGAATCAACAGAGAGAAGAGAGAGAGAGAGAGAGAGAGAAAACAACAAATGTCGGACAGTATGCTCGAAAGTGCACTGAGAATGCATCGCCGCGTGCTGAGCTGCTATCGTGCTAGCGAGCATGTGGGAACCGCGCGTCATGTCCACGGCAAATTCCTTGTGCGCCCGCCTGCTGTTTGTTCATCTTTGCACATCATTTGTTTTGTTGTGATTGTTGAGATGTGTGTTATTGTTGTTAGTGGTATTAGTATTATTGTTAGTCTTAGTAATAGCATTATTGTTATTAGTATGATTGTTAGCATTGTTATTATTAGTATTGATAGTATTGTTATTATCAGTATTATTACTATTATTACTATGCTATGTTCTGTTTTTGCGGGGGGGGGGGGGGCAAGACCTTCTCAGAAGGCGGCGGGGCTCTTCGGAAGCCCTCCCGCGTCCTGGAGCGCTCGCATGTGGCTTCGGATGAGGCTCGGGCAGAACTCTCTCTCTCTCTGAGCTTTCTGCGGAGGCCCGCCCCCTCTGCCTTCCCCCCTGGGCAGGCCACCGACTGGCGCACAAGGGGATCGCAGAAGCGAGCCTCCTTTTCACCTCCCGGAACCCCTCCAGGACCCGCAGACACACCCAAGGGACGCCTAACACCTGCTGGATCCTCGACTCCCTCCTCCTCCATCCTCCTGCCATCCTCCTCCACCCTTCTCCTCCCCCTCCTCCGCCTCCTTCTCTTCTTCTCCTCCATTCCTTGTCCTTGCAAATACCTCCTGCCTGTCGCACCCCGAGGCCGGTCGAAAGGGCGGGCCAGGCGTTTCGCCGGATATTTCCTGACCGTGTATGACTATGAAGCGTAAACGTTGGCAACAGCTTCGCATATGGAGGGTGGGTAGCTTCCAAAGTGTGGCTCTCGCTTCCGCGCCGCGCATAATCGGTTTAAGACTTCGCAGAAGAGTTTCACAGATTGAGTGCGGGTCGCTTTCAAAATGTGGCTCTATTTTTGGCGCCGCGCGCATCGTTAAAATTTGCCAGAGGTTCACGTATTGAAGAGTGAGGGTATACCGTTTTCAAAATGTTGCTCTCGCCTTCGCGACAATGTGCAAGAGTTTCACATATTGAGGAGGGGTCGATTCAAGAATTTGGCTCTCGCCTTAGCGCCGCGTACATTCGTTCAACAAATAACCAGAGATTCACAGATTGAGGGCGTCTCCTTTTCACAATGTGGCTCTCGCCTCAGCGCCGCACACTCGTCTTAAGTAGTTGCAAGAGTTTCACGGATTTCCATTGCTAGCGAGCCAGAAATTATGTTTTGGAAAGACTCTGGACTACGAGGGCACAACAGCTACGTTGATTCGCTGTATTGAAGTCCCAAGGACGGTGTTCTGGCACGACTGCGGATCGCCAAGACGCAACAATCATGTTGATTCGTGGCGTTGGAGTCCCAGGAATAATGTTTTGGCTCGATTCAGGGTCTTCAAACAGTTGTCTCCAAACGAGGCAGTTCCCTACGTGGAAATGGACCTTTGATGGGGGCCATGGAAAGGGAGCTTGGAGGGATGGCTTATTCCAACATCGTTGATGAGGCTTGAGTTTACACTGGTCTTCCTCCTCCTCATCATCCTCCTCCTCCTCCTCCTCCATCCTTCCTCCTCCTCCTCCTCCTCCTCCATCCTCCATCCTCCTCCTCCTCCTCCATCCTCCATTCTCCTCCTCCATCCTCCTCCTCCATCCTTCCTCCTCCATCCTCCATCCTCCTCCTTCCTCCTCCTCCTCCTCCTCCATCCTCCTCCTCCTCCTCCTCATCCTCCCCCTCCTCCTCCTCCTCCTCCTCCTCCTCCTCCATCCTCGTCCTCCATCCTCCTTCATCCTCCTCCATCCTCCTCCATCTCCTCCATCCTCCTCCATCCTCCTCCTCCTCCTCCTCCTCCTCCTCCTCCTCCTCCTCCTCCTCCATCCTCCATCCTCCTCCTCCATCCTCGTCCTCCATCCTCCTCCATCATCCTCCCTCCTCCATCCGCCTCCATCCTCCTCCTCCTCCATCCTCCTCCATCCACCTCCAGCCTCCTCCATCCTCCTCCTCCTCCTCCTCCTCCTCCTCCTCCTCCTCCTCCTCCACCATCCTCGTCCTCCATCCTCCTCCATCCTCCTCCATCCTCCTCCATCCGCCTCCATCCTCCTCCTCCTCCTCCGCCTCCTCCTCCTCTTTCTCGATTTCCTGGAGACCCTCCCTCGACAAGCACCAACCTCAACCCCTGGGCCCGGAAACCTCAGGCCCCCGACCCGAAAATTCTAGGGCCGGCAACCACCCACCGCAACGAGCCTCGGCCGAGGAGTGGCATGGACCTGCCCGCCTCGGCACCCAATGTAGGAGGGGGAGGAGGTGGAGGAGGAAGAGGAGGAGGAGGAGAGGAGGAGGAGGAGGAGAAGGAGAGAGGGGAGGAGGGAGGAGGAGGAGGAGGAGGAGGACGACGACGACCTGCCCGCCACGGCACCCAAGGCCATGTCAGACGAAGCCAGGACGAGGATCAACTTGAAGGGGCCCAGAGACACGCGAAGAAATAGACAGACGTCTCAGGATGCGTTTCGTCTTCTCCCCACTTCCAATATTTTCCAGTGTTTTCCTGGGAGTCGGCGATTACTTGAGAATGTATGGTTGTCCCCTCCTGAGAATTCTGGGGTGTTGCCATTCGTGCCCCTGGCCCAAGGTGCCCCCAGGATTTCCAAGGAGCCGCCCACGGCCTCAAGAGCACCCCATGACGAGGCCCAGAAGGCCCCAGGGGCCCGCAAATTCAGCGAAAAACTGGAGGAACCCTGGGCCAGGGGCAGCTTCATCTCCGACATACGGGTGAGGATAAAGCGAGAATCTCTAAGATCTGGCGGCTCTGGAGGATGTCTCGGGCGCCGCGGCCTTCTCAGAGCGTTCTGGAACGCTCTGGAACGGATTTGTCCTCGTCCTATCCCCGTCCGAGGCGGCCCTGAGCGAAAATCCAGGAAAACCTGCCAAACGCATTCAAGGTCGGGCGTGTCTTTTGATGGGGGGTGACCGAACTGGGGGGCGAAGAGAAGGGCCCCCAAGGGGCCCTCTGGGGCCTCCTTTGGAGCAAGCATGGGCCCAAACAGGGACACTCAAGGGCCCCTTTGGGGCTCGTCTCTTTGCCCCCATAACTGGCCATCGCTCGAACGCCCATTCCCCACGCATTTTCCGCTTCTGCGCATGGATTTCCTCGCACGATGACCAGAGATGATCCTCGATGACCCCCGACGGGAAGAATGCGCACGTCCGTGCGATGCCAAACTCGAGTCGGGCGCACTCAAACATGGATTGGGGATCCGTGGATCTGGCGCGTGGGCGCCAGATGCATGGATCGGGGAAGGCACCCCCGAAGAACGGCGCCGGTGCCGCCCGATCTGGGGACGGAGAGCGCCGATGTCGCACAACAACGGGACCCGTCGCTAATCCACGTGCCTTAATCCATGTTAGCGAATCCTCGATCGTCTTAGGCCCCGTCCGGCCATGCCTGTGCTGCTTCGCAAGATGGCCAGAGATGATCCTCGATGGTCCTCCACGGGACAAAATGCACACGTCCGTGCGATGCCAAGCTCAAGGGCCCCATTTGAGGCCCTTGTCTTCGTCCATGGCCCCGTCGGACCATGCCTGGAGCAGTGCCGAAGGGGTTCACCACTGGGGGCGCCGCCCCTTCCTCGAGGAAGCGCCACTACCTCGAGGATGTGGGCCCTGAGCACTCGGGAGCCCCCTCCTCGCACAAAGCTACCCCGAGAACGTAAGCAAACAACTCCTCGAGCGTCCCTCCTTAAAAGGACCGAGGGGCACACAAATAAACGGACACAAATCCCAGGATCCCCAATCCGCCGGTCCCCTTGCGGGGCCATCAGGCTGCGAGGATTAAGGTTGCTGCTCCCTGCACCAGTTCCAGTTTCCAGTTTCCATTGTTACAGTACTGCTTTCAGCTTCCTACTGTAACTTGTTACTGTCCGCGCGAGGGGGGGGGAGCCGAAAAGGGCCCTGGTTAGCGTCCCCCGGGAGGGTTCTCAGAATTTCTGGGGGGGCGTGGGACACGTAAAAATACTTGAGTTTCGTGCCCCCGAAACCAGAATCCCTCGCAAATTACGCTGTACTCGCGCCCCCGAGGCCACGATCCCTCGTAAATTACATCGCATTCGCGTCTCCGAGGCCACGATCCCTCGTGAGTTACGCCACATTTGCGTCTCCGAGGCCACGATCCTTCGAAAATTACTCCGCGTTCGCGCCCTCGAGGCCACGATCCCTCGTAATTTACGCTACATTCGCGCCACCGAAGCCACGATCCCATGAAATTTACTTCATTGTCGCGCCCCCGAGGCCACGACCCCTTGTAAGTTACGACAGAGTCGCGCCCCTGACGCCACGATCCTTTGTAAATTGCGCAGCGGGCGCGCCCCCAAGGCCACGAATCCACCTTGCGGAGGCTGCCGAAAAGGCGGTCCCCCTCTCCAAAGCAGAAAAATTAGAATTTTCTGTATTGGGATATGTGCTCCGCTGGTATTCTTTTGCCCCCCCCCCTGGAAAATTCGGCGGTGGGTTCCACATTCACCTCCCCAGGCCACGATCCCTCGTAAGTTACGCCAGATTTGCGCCCCGGATGCCACGATCCCGCGTGAATTACGCCACATTCGCGCCACCGAGGCAACGATCCCTCGTAAATTACGCCGCTGTCGCGCCCCCCAGGCCACGATCCCTCGTAAATTACGCCACATTCGCGTCCCCGAGGCCACGATTCCCCGCAAATTATACCAAATTCGCGTGCACCCCCCACGCTACGAATCCACCTCGCGGAAGCTGCCCAAAGGCGCCACTCCTTCTCCAGAGCAGAAAAAAAATCACCTTCCCAGAGATTGCCTGAAGCAATCCCTAGCCGTTCCCAGAGCGCTTCCAGTGAAGACCTGGAGGGAAATGCCAAGAAGGCAACAAAGCGTTCAACAACAACTTCAACATCTCAATCTATTTTGCTCATCGCCAGCCGCCCTAGCATGACGTTCCCGAATGTCATCAAGACGGCGCCCGAACATCCCAATATAGCTCTGATGTATCCCATTATGATAGAGAGGGGGCCGGCGGCAGGGGGCGAAGCCCTTACGGATATTATCTGTCCATATTTTCCGCATGTTCGTCTTCCCCCCTACTTCCCATGGTTTCCAATATTGTCTTGGGAATCGACGATCAATTGTGTCCCCCCCCCCCCGACTGCTGGAACCTCGATCTCCAGGGGGAATTGGTGACCCCCTAGGAGTCGACTGCACGCAAGAGCGATCCTGGGGAAGAAAGGCATTTGGGGCGCGGCTTCCGCGGATCTGCGGGGGCGGGGGGGCAAGCCAAAGCGCGCAAGACACTGCTGCTGTCGCATCGCGCTCGGCGACTGGGGGACCACAATGGACCCGCACGAGAGGTCACTCCAACGAAGTGTCACTCTTACGTGTAGTCGATCGTGGTGGCCCACCTTGGCACTGCCCGAGTATCGCCATATCCACCATGCGAAACCATTAAATGTTGCCAAACATGCAGAATTGGACCAGTGGGAGCAAACAACTGCGCCGAAAGCTCAGGAAGATGCGACCACTTCTCGCTAAGGGTCAAAGAAACATGACCCTGACCCCCGATCCATCGAACGCCGCCTCCCTAGAACAGTTCACGGTCCAGGCCTCCTCATGTCAGCTGCAAGCATGCGTGTTTCGCTAATCAATGCAACAATAACGGCCTCTCGAATGCGCTCCGAGCAAATGGAGTCGGAGAATCGCGCCGTATCACCGATGAATCGCCGATGCACCGGGTAGGCTTCGGCGACGGCGGCATCGAAAAGGCCAAGTCCATATCGAGTCGCAACGCCTATGCCTCGGCGATGCAGGGCGATCTTCCGACCCCGCCCGTCCACTCAGACCCCATCTGGGAGGCCTGGAAACAGGCTCCCACCCCTCCCCTTCTCAACATAGAGAAAGACAGAAGTTACATAAAATTAAATGTGTGGACTCCCCCATCCTCTCGGGCGGAGCGCGCCAGGGGCGCTGCCGAAG
Organism: Prorocentrum cordatum; assembly: GCA_963575745.1. Lineage (NCBI taxonomy): Eukaryota > Dinophyceae > Prorocentrales > Prorocentraceae > Prorocentrum > Prorocentrum cordatum. The sequence continues at coordinate 439,334 of CAUYUJ010001858.1, read as the reverse complement.
GCGACGCCAGGCGGGCCCCAGCGCAGATCCAAGAAACCCGCGCGAAAATGCAACAAACATATGTTTATGCAATTGCTTACTATCTGCCCGACGACCCCAATCTAATCCGGATACCAAAATTATCCCAGCAAAGCAACCTAACAGCGATGTGTAGGAGCATATCTGGAAGCATTCCCCTTAAGATTCAGATGAGAATCCTATTGTAGAATTATGCTGTTCTCGCAGTCGTAGTCGCATTCGCACTGGCAGTCGCAGTGGCAACGGCAGTCGCAGTCGCAGCCTCAGCCTCAGCCTCAGCCTTCCTCAGCCTCAGCCTTCCTCAGCCTCAGCCTGCCTCAGCCTCAGCCTCAGCCTGCTTCAGCCTCAACATCAGTCTGCCTTCAGCCTCGGCCTCGGCCTCAGGCTGCCTCAGCCTCACCCTGCATCAGCCTCAGCCTCAGCCTCAGCCTGCCTCAGCATCAGCCTGCCTCAGCCTCAGCCTCAGCCTCAGCCTCAGCCTCAGCCTCAGCCTCACAGCCTGCCTCAGCCTCAGCCTCAGAGAGCCTGCCTCAGCCTCAGCCTCAGCCTGCCTCAGCCTCAGCCTCAGCCTCAGCCTCAGCCTCAGCCTGCCTCAGCCTCAGCCTCAGCCTGCTTCAGCCTCAGCCTCAGTCTGCCTTCAGCCTCGGCCTCAGCCTCAGCCTGCCTCAGCCTCAGCCTGCATCAGCCTCAGCCTCAGCCTCAGCCTGCCTCAGCCTCAGCCTGCCTCAGCCTCAGCCTCAGCCTGCCTCAGCCTCAGCCTCAGCCTGCTTCAGCCTCAGCCTCAGTCTGCCTCAGCCTCGGCCTCAGCCTCAGCCTCAGCCTCAGCCTCAGCCTCAGCATCAGCCTCAGCCTCAGCCTCAGCCTGCCTCAGCATCAGCCTGCCTCCTCAGCCTCAGCCTCAGCCTGCTTCAGCCTCAGCCTCAGTCTGCCTTCAGCCTCGGCCTCAGCCTCAGCCTGCCTCAGCCTCAGCCTGCATCAGCCTCAGCCTCAGCCTCAGCCTGCCTCAGCCTCAGCCTGCCTCAGCCTCAGCCTCAGCCTGCCTCAGCATCAGCCTGCCTCAGCCTCAGCCTCAGCCTGCCTCAGCCTCAGCCTCAGCCTCAGCCTCAGCCTCAGCCTGCCTCAGCTCAGCCTGCCTCAGCCTCAGCCTCTCAGCATTCAAAATGTGGCCCGGGAATGGAGTTCTGGGAACTCGAAAGACACGAAGTGGCCTACAGTTGGCTCCGGGCATTCAAAATGTGGCCCGGGAATGGAGTTCTGGGAACTCGAAGACCACGAAGTGGCCTACAGTTGGCTCCGGGCATTCAAAATGTGGCCCGGGAATGGAGTTCTGGGAACTCGAAGACCACGAAGTGGCCTACAGTTGGCTCCGGGCATTCAAAATGTGGCCCGGGAATGGAATTCTGGGAACTCGAAGACCACGAAGTGGCCTACAGTTGGCTCCGGGCATTCAGAATGTGGTCCGGGAATGGAGTTCTGGGACCTCGAAGACCACGAAGTGTGTAACTGTTGGCTAAAAAAAATCCCCGGCACCCTTCCGCGGATCGCGCCCAGACTCCCCTGGGGCGTCATGATGCTCTCTTTTGACCCTACTAGAAACCTATCAGTCTTCGCTGTTGGGTAATTTCGGCTTGGGGGGGGGGACTGGTTCCTCATGTGTTTGTTACACTACTCTCCGACGCCCCGTCCCACTGGGAATGGAGGGCACATCGGAGCCTTCGTGTCGGGCTGGGGTGGTTTGGTGGGTGGTGAGTTGCTTGTTCAGGGGAACGAACATAAACATAAAGATGACAACTCGGAGGTCCGCGCGGATTTCTCGGATCTGCGCTGGACCCCCCTGGCGGCGCCTCCAGCGCCGCCCCTGGCGCGCTCCGCGCGCCAAGGAGGGGGGGTCCAGCGCCGATCCGAGAAATCCGCGCGGACCTCCGAGTCTTTATTCTTATGTCATTGTTCGTTCCCCTATTGTTCTGCGAGGGTTGCCTGGTCGGTCTGGCCAGCCTCCCTGTTCCTACCGTCGATGGCATCCCCGAGCTGCACCGCGAAGTCCACCGCGTCCTCGCCCACCCAGCGCGCCACCGCCCGCCTGGAGGCTCCCGCCCGAGGCGCCGCGGCGCGCGGCCAGGGAGGACGGCGTCGTCGTCGTCGACGTCATCGCCGTCGCCGTCGTCGTCGTCGTCGGCAGTTCCTTCGATCGTTCGTTCGTCTTTGTCGGTTGCTGTCGTCACTGTCGTGGTCCGCGGGAGACCAGGTCACAAGGCAATCCCCTTGAGGCTTTCGCAAAACCGATCAAGGGCTGCTCAGCCCGAATCAGGTGCCATTCAACTCGATCGAACCGGATCCCATGATAAAGCAGAATTAAACAGGCTTCGCTCCCAGTTCCCCCTGTCCAAGCCCGCAGTCTGCAGCTCGACCCAAGGCGGAAGAAAGAACGGGGGTGGCGTTGCCGTTCCTGGCTGCCTTCGTGAGGGCGGCGGAGGCGCGCTAGACAACGGCCCACGGCGCACGGCTGAGAGAGGAGGGGCGGAGGAGGAGGAGGAGAAGGAGGAGGAGGAGAAGGACAAGGAGGAGGACGAGTAGGGGGAGGAGGAAAGGGAGGAGGAGGAGGAGGAGGAAAAGGAGAAAGAGGAGGGCGAGGAGGAAGAGGAGGAAGAGGAGGAAAACGAGGGGGACGAGGACGAGGAGGAACATGAGGAGGAGGAGGAGGAGGAGGGAGAAGATGAGGAGGAGGAGGAGGAAAAGGAGAAGGAGGAGGAGAAGGAGGAGGAGTAACAGGAAGCGAAAGAGGAGGAGGAGGAGGAGGAGGAGCAACAGGCGGTGGCCAAGACGCCAAACACCAATGTCGCTGGGCGGTTGCGCCGCCGAGCTGCTGCGCAGCACCATCCCGGACGCCCCCGGCCGGCGCGCGGCCGGATGCTGTCCAGCGCATGTGGCCGAAACTCGGACAAACCATTCAGGGGGTGAAAGGAGGAGGAGGAGGAGGAGGAGGAGGAGGAGGAGGAGGAGGAGGAGGAGGAGGGAGGAGGGAGGAGGAGGGAGGAGGGAGGAGGGAGGAGGGGGAGGGAGGGAGGAAGGAGGGAGGAGGGAGGAGGGAGGAGGAGGAGGAGGAGGAGGAGGAGAAGGAGGAGGAGGAGGAGGAAGGAGAAAGAGGAAGGAGGAGGAGGAGAAAGAGGAGGAGGAGGAGGAGCAGGATCAGTATCAGGATCATGAGCAGGAGCAGGAGGAGGAAGAGGAGGAGGAGGAGGAGGAGGAGGAGGAGGACGTCTTTGGGACGTTTTTTGGGGTGCGTCGCGCCCCCCCCACCCAGGAAGAGGAGAAGGAGGAAGAGGAGGAGAAGGAAAAAGAGGAGGGGGATAATGAAGAGGTGCAGGAGGAGGCGGAAGAGGAAGACGAAGAGGAGGACGAGGAGGAAGAGGAGAAAGGCAACGGAAGCCTGCTCCGAAGATGGGTTGGGGCTTCCCGCGCAGCGCGGATCCCAGCGCCAAGTTTGCGAGTGCGTGGACGTGGACCGGCGCACGCGGGAGGAAGAAAAAAGGGAGGGAGAGGAAGGGAAGGAGAGTCAACAGACGGCAACACAACTCCCGGGTGTTTTGAACACTTGCGCACGGCACTCTGGGCCTGGGAAATCAAAAGGAGGGCGGCGAACAGGCAAGAGGGCGGCGAACGCAGGCAATGCCAGCTAGCACGCAAGCGAACGGCGGGGCGGAACAGGGGTCGCAGGCGGGGGGCGCGAGTCACCGGACCCCGCCGCCAGGCGCGAAGGCAGGGCGGGCGGAGGAAGGGAGGGGGGGCTAGAGGCCTCCAGGATGGGGTCCGACTTGATGAGGTCGGGGAAGCGCGCCGCATCGCCGATACATCGCCGATACATCGGCAATGCACCGACGGCGTCGCCGATGCATCGCCGACGTCGGCGTGGAAAATAAGGTTGCCACATCCAGCCGCATCGGCGCTGCGGCGCGATCCTCCGACCCCATCTGCCCCGACCCCATCTGGGAGGCCTAGCAGCAAGCGGCGGGGTGGGGGCGCGGCCAGGGCCGAGGTCGGGGCGCACGCAAGCCCGCCCTTGTTCGTCTGCGCCGCGGTCGGGCCAGAACGCCCCCGACGTGGGCGGCCGCCCGCCGCGACGGCGATACGCTGGCCGCGCTGACTGGGCGGCGGGCCCGCCAGGCCCTGTCCGAGCATCCGCTCCGCGGTGCAAGGCGGGTCGCGACTGCGCGGAGGACGGATGACGGTCTGGAACGTCACTTCTTTGGACGCCCAAAACGGGCACGAAGAGCATGGGTAGGATGCCCAACAACAGGTGTTGTCCAAAACCGACAGCGGCCGCTGTTGGGTAGGCGGCTTTCGGTCTCAAAGGGGCAGCGGCCGCGGCGACGCCGACAGCGAACCTTGTTCAGAATGAACAGGAACTGTCGTTGGACTTTGCGCCCGTTGCTGCCGTAGCAAATTCGATTGTCCCGAACTTCGGGAGGGGGGGTATTGCGCCGTCTTGGTGTCGTACATGCTGGGCACGCAAGCCGGGCTGGCGTTACACGCGCCGGAGGCGGTCCCGACGTCGAGCGCCGCGAAACCGTACCCCAACGCCCCAGTGATGACCACGGCCGAGGGCCGCAGACGGGTGCCCAGAATGAGGTCATGCGTCCCTTGCGCGGTGGCGAGGTCGCAGCTCTTGGCAGCCTTGTACTCATGCTGTGCAAGCGCGTGGTGGATCTTCGTTGCTTCGGCACGGCTGCAGCGTGCGAGCCCGCGGAGTCGAGCAGCGCGGTGCCGCAGAGGTGACACGGGGTGAACTCGCTGGGGCCCGAGGCGCCATGGCGAAGCCGGAGCACTTCGACGGAGTCCTGATGGTCGAAGAGGGGCCCCATCTGCTAGCTAAGGGCCCAAAGCTACTCGTGTTATAATACTAAAGAATACTGTCACGGTGGCTGAGGTCCTCCAAGCGTCGCAGCGCTGGGCCGTTGCCAGCCTGATTTGCGCGGGATCAAGCAAGGTTGAGCAATATTAGGCCGCGGCCAGTTTCCGACCACGCAGGTACCAACGCCGATGCTGAACAACACCTCCCAGAAATTGCGTCCGAGGCCAGGGAGTCCAGCTGGGGGGGGGCATGCGCCACACGTTACATGCCGCCCCCCCCGACCCCCTTCACCCACTACGCTTCTATGTTGCGTGCGTGTGTACGTGTGTTTGTCTTTGCGTGTGAATGGGCGGTAGTGCGTGCGTGTGTGCGTGCGTGTGTGTGCGTGTGTGTGGTGTGTGTGTGTGCGTTCCCTCCCAGTTTCTCCAAGGGTAAGCCCTTGCCCAAATCAGTGCAGGCGTGCTGGTATGATATTGGCGTCCGCCGGCGTCCCTCAACGCCTTGAGCACTGTCACCACGAATGCAGCCCAACCTGTGCCGCTGCTGCTGCCTGCAGCCAGGGAGAGGGAGAGGATCACCGCTAGGTCGGGCGTGTCCTCCTACAGGCAGATTTTCTACGACAGATGAAAATTAGCCATACAAATATGCAAACATAGTCAAAAAGATGGGAAACCAGTTGTCCCCAGACTATTCTTGGACTATTTTGGAATATTACTCCTGTAGAGGGACACACCCGACTTCAAGGCAGGGAGTGGGAGAGGACCATCGACTCTTCGACGCGAGGGGTCCTTGCCAGGCGGGGCTTCGCGGGGCTCCTCTCGGCGGCAGGCCCCGGGGGGGGGAAGGCCGAGGCGGCCGGCCTTCTCAGAAGGCGGCCGGCCTTCTCAGAACCCTCGCGCCCAGGGAGAAGCCGTCTGTGGATTCGGAGAAGGCCCACAGTAGAGACCCATGCCAAAAAACACCCTGCTTGCCTCCAGGGTGCCCTGGGTTTTCTGGGTTTCGATGGCTTCGCCATGGGGAAGCGTGACGTTCCCACACCAAAAATCCATGGATGTCCTGGAGTCTCAGGGTTGGGTGTCTTGTGGGAGGGTTCATGGGGGCAGGCCTCCACTGCAGGACACATCTCGGAAGGCCGGATGCCTTCTGAGCCTGGCGCGAAGGCCTACGCCCTCTGCCTGCCTCAACGTGAGCGCTGCGTGCATGCGAGCCTCGCTGGATGTTCTGCAAGTGAACAGAACCACCGCCAGCCGCACTGGATGGGAATACGGAAGTATTCGAGGCGATTGCGAAGTGGAACCTACTGTAAGGCGGCGCTCTTGCACAGTGGGTACAGTCGGACTTGAGTGGAGAGAACACGCGAGGGGACACAAGACTCTTCCGACGGCAGCGTGGTCCCAGAACGCCAAAGGACATGCGGCTTGCAGAGGTCGGATTAGACAGGACACAAGGGTACCCTCGATTTGGCATGGTCGACCTATAAATGAAGCTCGACTGTAAGGCACAACGTAAACGTGTCAAGAAGCCCCACATGCCCAACATGTGGGACGCTGGAGCGTACAGACATCAACTTCCTGCGCCGAATTCATTGGCTCCTTGACCGACAAAACAACGTGGCATATACATCCAGCCCCTCCGACTTGCACAATGGGTTAGGCGCAATGTGGACGTGTCGAGGAGCTGGCTCGGATGCCGAGCTGGTTTTGCCCCTTGGCCCGCCCCCGAACAAGGCCCCCGATACCCCTCCTCCTCCGACGCCCCAAGGCTTCCGCTCGACGTCATACAGTGATTGACAAGAGAAGGACACCTGACCCTTGGGGAGGGGACATATTAGCAGGGCCAAAAACATGAGGGATAGGGCCAAAGACAATAGGGATTAGGGACTAGGGCCACCAAACTGCAGATGCATAAGACCTCACCGCCCAGAAGTATCGTCCTTAATGCAAAAAAAGAACACCTAAGTGAGGCCACGTCTTCACTCTGTCACTAGGGTCAGGGGTTATCTCATCCTCGATGATACAGCCTCTCATCCAGACTCGCCAAATCACAGGCGGGCAAGACGCATGGGCAAGCGCGCTTACGCCTCGTGAGCTGCAGCGCGTTCCGGAAGTACCTGCAGGCTGGCAATCTAAGATAAAGCTCCCCAGACATCTCGCTGTTTACTAGGCGCCTTGTCGTAACAATCTGGGGCAGCACGTGCGCAGGGAAGGAAACGCACATACTATGCAGACGCATCTCGGTACAGGGTCCTTGTGACAAGGGAGGAGGGCCAGCACACCGACCGCGGCACGAACGAGAGAGCGGGAATGACGAAGACAGACACGTGGCGCAAGCGCTGCCAAACGAGGGAACCAGAAGCATACATCGAGCAGAGGGAACTAGTGGGCGAAGGGAGGATGGTGCAGGGAAAACACCATAGGACACGTGAAAGGTAGGATGGATAGGTGGCATCGACATTCGAAGAGCCGAGGGTTTCCTTGAGGGGAAGGCGGTAAACAAACCAACCAAGAGTCACGATTATTCAGAATTCCAATAAACGGTCGAATTGATGGTAAAACTACAAGGTGTATGTCCCTATGCTGACATCAAGAAATTCGACTGAGCCGTCCTGGCGAGCCTGTGCTCGACACCGGTGTCGGCGACTCGGGGCCCCCGGGTACCGTCTTCGGAGCCTCTCTTGGAGCCTTTCTGCCCGTTCTGGGGCGCCTTGGCTCCGAACAAGTTTGGACACCTGCTGGCTGCTTTATCGTAGCTTGCAAGCCCGAGCCCCTGGTCCTCCTTTCCAGGGTAAGGCCTCCCACCCGCTGGATTCCCACAGAAGCCCATAACAAAGAAAGACGCCACCGTTTCTGGATAAACATGTCCGCTAAGCCTAACGTCGCTGATGATCTTGGAGACCGCAGGAAGCTTGGAAAACAAACAGCAACAACTCCACGGGGCGGCACCTCTTCTGGTAGCCGGAGAAATCTGCAGGCGCTAGGTTTTCCTCACCAATCCCTGGCGATCCCTGCTGATTGTGCTTCACTCGCGTACGAATTATCAACATCTAAACAAGATAATGAAAACAGTGGTTGTAGCATACATCTCATTGTACACTGCGCATACAACAGACAACACAATACTTGGCATTGTGCCATCTTTCACTGCGTAAGCTTTCTCACCTCCTGCACCTCTTTCGATCCTGTCGGCCCGCGTGCGGGGGAGTCCTAAGGTTGGCGTGCTGGATGGTCATGGGAGACGTTTGCCCTCCTTTCCTTGTGGCCACCCAGGCCTTCCAGGCCCGCCAGCCCGAAGCGATTCGACCCATGTCGCAATCGAACTCAACGGTAGCTCCTTACCTCGGGCGGGTGGCAATGGGGGGTCACCTACATGGGGGGGTGAAGAGAAGGCCTCCCAAAGGGCCCCTGCTAGCCCTGAAAGGGGCCCCAAAAGGCCCCTGTTGGGCCCTTTTCGTTATCTTCCAAGCCGGTGAATGTGGGCAATATGAAAGAGTCCAACTCCGTTCACTGAACAGAACTGGGCTAGAGGAAAAAAGAAGCTAAGGCCCCGCCCTCATGGAGTCCTCCCTCTGTAGTTTCATGACCGTCTCGCCGCGGTGAACCACCCCCCCATCAATACCCGCCCGATCTCCTTCCTCACCTCCCCGCCGGGGTCGGTCCCAGGAGGGGAGGAGGAGGAGGAGGAGGAGGAGGAGGAGGAGGAGGAGGAGGAGGAGGAAGAGGATGAGGACGAGGAGGAAGAGGAGGAAAAGGAGGAGGCGGAGGCGGAAGAGGAGGACGAAGAGGAGGAGGAGGAGGAGGAGGAGGACGAGGAGGAACAGGAGGAGGAGGAAGAAGAGGGCGATGGGGAGGGAGGAGGAGGATGAGGAGAAGGAGGGGGAGAAGAGGAGGAGGGGGAGGAAGAGGGCGATGGGTAGGGAGAAGAGGAGGACGAGGAGGAGGGAGGAGGACAAGGAGGAGGCAGGAGGAAGAGGAGGAGGAGGAGGAGGAGGAGGAAAAGGAGGAGGAGGAGAAGAGGAGGGGGAGGAGGGGGAGGGGGAGGAAAATCACGACAAGGAGGAGGGAGGAGGAGAACGAGGAAGAGGGATGAGTCATGGAATCATGGGTCCAAAAAGTGGGCTGTGCCCACCGCAACGGCAGGCAACCGGCACCCCCGGCCGGCCTCCCGTTTACGGGAGGAATCGGGCCCGAAGGCGCGCGCGCCCACGAACGCGGGATAGTCAGCTACCTCGTCGCCCAGCGACCTGCCTCCAGCCGGCAGGGCGTGGTGCGTAGGGGGACGATCGGTTCACCTCGTCATTACGAGGTACTTCCCGATTACCAATCCCTGCCCAATCAGCTGGCATGCGCAACTGGGTTTGTTCCCCAGGGTGAGTGGACACACGGCCACCAGGGGACTTACGGGCCACATGGCCCGCCTCTCAACCAAATGAGCAAATCCCTGGTGCCTGGTACCCATCTCCAGGTCACGGAGCGTGGCAAACGCCGCTGCCACGGGCAACAATGCCACGCGGCTGGTTCCAGAAGGCGTGACGCGGTTGGTTCCAGAAGGCGCGATGCGGTTTAGCTGCCCCCAGTCACCGCATGCAGTCGACTCTGACGGCGTGCCCCGAAGAGTATATGTGGCGCTGACACCACGAAACTGGTGCCAGGCCCCCACCCTCTGGGCGAGGAGGAGGGAGGAGAAAGAGTAGGAGGATGAGAAGCATCAATGTAAACCCGAAAACCATCAACGATGTTACAATAAACCCTCCCTCCGAGTTCCCTCTTCATAGGCACCTACACGGGTTCATTTCCACTGAGGGAGCTGCTCTGTTGGAAAGCACCAGTTTGAAGACCCTGACGCATGCCAAAACATCGCACTCGGGATTCCATTGCCACGGATCAATTTGACTGTTGCGTCTTGACGATCTAACCCCCCTCTCAATGTGTGAAGATGTTGACAACTGTTCAAACGAATGTGCGCGGCGCTAAAGCGAGAACCACATTTTGAAAACCGCTCGCCCTCAACCCGCGAGACTCTGGCAAATACTACAAAAAAATGCACGACGCGCAAATGCGAAAACCACATGTTGAAAACCACCCGCCCTCCATGTGTGAAACTGTCGAAAAATTGTCGAACGAACGTGCGCCGCTACAGCGAAAACCGCATGTTGAAAACCACCCGCCCTCAATCCGTGGAGCTCTCGCAATTTGTTTAAACCAATGCGCGCGGCGCTAAGGCGAAAACCACATTTCGAACACCACCCGCCCTCCATGTGTGAAGCGGCTGCCAACTAATGAATTTCAAAATCGTCAAACGTGACGAACACCCGGGCGAATCGACCAGCCCGCACCAAAAACTGGCCCCGGGGTGCGACAGGGAAAAGTTTCCGTTTAAGGAAAAAGGGTGGAGGAGGAGAAAGAGGAGGAGGAACAGGGAGGAACACAAGTGCAAACCCAAGACCCATCAACGATGTTGGAGTAAGCCCACCCCCCAAACTCCGTCCTGATAGGCCCCTACAACGGTTCATTTCCATCGATGGAAGTGCCTCGGTGGAAGGCACCCGTTTGAAATCCCAGTTGAATGCCAAACCATTGTCCTCGGGTATCCAGCGCCACGGATCAACCTGACTGCTGTGCCTTGACGATCATGAAGCGAACCAGGACGCCATTCTTAGGATTTCAACGCCACAACTGACGGTAATTGCTGCGCCCTCATAATTCGGAGTCCTTCCAGAACACCATTTCTGGTACGCTGGTGGGAAAACGCATTTCGTATAATGTGCGCGACGCTAAAGCGGAAACCGCATTTTCAAAAAAACGCCCCCCTCAATGTGGGAAGATCTTGGCACTTGTTCAAACGAATGCGCGCGGCGCTAAGTCGAGAACCACGTGTTGAACACCATTCGCCCTGAATCCGCGAGACTCTTGCAAATGCCAAAAAACGAATGTATGACGCGCAAAAGCGCAAACCACATGTTGACAACCGCCCGCCCTCCATCTGTGAAGCTGTTCGCCAGTGCTCGAACGAACGTGCGCCTCTACAGCGAAAACCACACGTTGGAAACCAATCCGAAGAACTCTTGCACCTTGTTTAAACGAGTGCGCGCGGCACTGAAGCGAAAGCCACAGTTTGAAAACCGCCCGCCCTCCACGTGCGAAGCGGCTGCCAATTCGTGGACTTCAGAGTCGCGAGCGGCGGGGAACACCCGGGCGCAACGACAAGCCAACAGCAAAAACCGGCCTCAGGTGCGACAGGGAGGACGTAGATATAAGGGAAAGCATGGTGGAGGAGGAGGAGAAAGCGGAGGAGGAGGAGGAGGGGAGGAGGAGGAGGAGGAGGAGGAGGAAGAAGAGGAGGAGGGGGGAGAGAAGGACGATGGAAGGGGAGGGAGGAGGAGGAGGAGGAGGAGGAGGAGGAGGGAGGAGGAGGAGGAGGGGGAGGGGGAGAAGGACGAGGGAAAGGAGGAGGAGGAGGAGAGGAGGAGGAGGAGGAGGAGGAGGAGGAGGAGGAGGAGGGGGGGGAGGAGGAGGGGGAGGAGAAGCAGGGGGGAGGAGGAGGGGGAGGAGGAAGAGGAGGAGGGGTAGCGACAGGAGGAGGGGACGATGAGGAGAGAGGAGGATAAGGAAAAGGAGGAGGAAGACGACGAGGAGGAGGAGGGAGGGGGGGGGGGGAGGGAGGCGGGAGGAGGGAGGAGGGAGGGAGAGGGAGGGAGGAGAGGGGGGGGGGGAGGGGGGGAGGGAGGAGGGGAGGAGGAGGAGGAGAAGGAGGGGGCGGAGGAGGAGGAGGAGGAGGACGACGAGGAGAAGGAGGAGGCGGGAAGTGGAAGGGGAGGAAGAGGCGGAGGAGGTGGAAGGATGAGGAGGAGGAGGAGGAGGAGGAGGAGGAGGAGGGAGAGAGAAAAGGAAAAGGAGAGAGGAGGAACAGGAAGAGGAGGAAGAGGGGGAGGACGAGGAGACGACGGGGGGGAAGAGGGGGAGGAGGAGGAGGAGGAGGAGGAGGAGGAGGAGGAGGAGAAGGAGGAGGGGGGAGGGGGAGGAGGAGGAGGAGAGGAGGAGGAGGAGGAGGAGGAGGAGGACAAAGAGAAGAGGAGGAGGAGAGGAGGGGGGGGAGGAGGAAGAGGAGGAGGAGGGGGAGGAGAGGGGGGGGGGGGAGAGGAGCAGGAGCAGGAGCAGGAGCAGGAGCAGGGGAGGAGGAGGAGGGGGAGGAGGGGGGGAGAGGAGGGGGAAGGTGGAAGAGGAGGAGGAGGAGGAGGAGGGGAGGGGGGGGGCGATGTTGATGCAACGCAGGCATGAGGGGGCTCCCTGTGATCAGTACGCGCGGCTCTAAGCTCTGGACAATAGAAGAATAGCACAAAAAGAGGGGGGGAAGCGCGAGGGCGCCTAGCCCTGCAGGTCGGACCAGGCCTGTAGCTCCCTCCGTGCAGCGTCGACCTGATGGGGTGGCGGAGCCTGCGGTCGCCCGGGAAAGAGAAAGCTGCGGGGCGGGTCCTGGTTGGCCCACGGCGCCGCGCGAGCATGTCTCCGTTCGGCTCGGATGCGCCGAGCCGCGGCACGATTGGCCTCGATCCTGGCCCTTTGGGAGGAAGAGAGGGGAAGGGGGGCAGGGGGCGGAGGCAGGGGCGGAGGCGGGAGAGGGGAGGAAGAAAGGGCCAGGACGCAGCTTGCTCCCCAGGGGGGCCGAGCAGCAAATCTGCTACCCGCTGCTCATCAGGATCCTGTTCAGAATGACCCTGGGCATGCTGGGGAGAGTCCGAAACCTCTGGCCCTTCTGAGTCAGAAGAGTCGAAACGTGAAAGCTCAGGGCCAATGCGCTCAGACCCCCGGCCCGCCCTGCCTTGGACTCCTGCAAAATCGGGGGCAGGGGCGGGGGGGTCAGGCGCATCTCGCTGCATGGCAGCGCAGAAGGTGATGAGCCCATCACGAATTTCATCACAATCCTGAGAGCACGGAAAGACAGGCCCCTCGCACGAGGAGTCTATTAGAGCGCATATGCTGGCAACAATACGTTCAGCAAGAGCCTTGCAAAGGCCACCAGGGTAGGCCTTCTTAGAGGCCGTATGAAAAACTCAGTCATCCCGCTTGCCGAGCAGAGTCCTGCGAACACCTCTGCCGTGCGAGCACCTCCCGCTGCCTGGAGTGGAACGCAATCTGGACGGTAAACAAGGCATGCGCACAGACAATATACAGGCGGGAGCCCGTCCGTATGTAGCGGGGCAGGCGGTGGGGTCTTGATGCTCACACTGGTCGAATGCAATGGGATTAGAACACGCGGCAGCGGCGTGCATGGGGCGCCACCTGAAGGACGTGGAAGCCCCAGGAGCCCAAAGAGCGGGGGCCGGGTGCTCAAGCCAGCCTTCAGTGCCAGCTCTGAGGTGCTCAGCTAGAAGCCTAACTAAAGCAAGTAACGACACTGAGCCTATCCTAACCTGCTCAGACTGTCTCCACGAAATCCAAGGCGCACCCCAGACATGTTCCACAGACCTGAGGGGGGGAGGCCCGCCTTCAGTCAACCTTGCAGCAGACCAGGTTTCGCAAGGCGGACCTCCCCCCGAGCTAATAACTCTGCGACGCCTCACGTGTTCAATCCACTCCAGGATAATACTTTCCCGAGACAGGTCCCCACGAACGTCGTCAATAGCAGCGCCCACGCTGAGCACGACAATTTCAATGGTAGGCTGGGCAATCGAAAACTCAATGTGCCATTGAACATCCTCCCGCCTGCGGTGTCCACAGAAGAGGTTGAGCACGAACAACGCGCTGCGAACGATGCGGAGGGGTGCGGAATCCGAAGCCACTCCAGTGTATGAACCAGGGTCAAAGAGGTAGAAAGAAGGTTCACGTACTTGATTCTGCCTGGGAGGCACATCATGGAAAATGGCCTGGAACTCTTCTCGCTTTTCTTGAGGGATGGCATAATCGGATCCCAACAGAACTGCTTGAGCTTCTTGCTGGCTGAGGTCACTCACCAGCTCGCGGTTGGGCAAGCGCACACTTGCGACTCGACTTGCTGGGGCGTCCGTGCGCCATCTGCCAAATCCAGCCCGACGTTGCTCTAGCATTCTCTGGGCTTCTTGCTCGTTCAACTGAGCAGCTTCGGAGAATGAGCACTTAGTAACCACCTACAATAGAAAACTGCATGCCGATACTGATATGCCCCACAGGCCCCGTAACTTCAACCTCCACATCTCCAATGCCAAGAAGCCCACAACAAAGGATCTGGGGATGGGGTAGAGCAGGAGCAGACACAATAAGCATAGAACCGGCAGGGTAGGTGCACTGTAGAGGTTTAACCAGATGTAATTTAGGTAAGACCTTATCCACAGTAATAGTTTCATAGTGACCATTATCTAGAATATACTCAGACGCACACTTAGCATAACAAACGCAAGATGAGACGTGAGAGCCGAGCGGCGGGAAAACGACTGGCCACGCGTGTGACAGGTGCGTGAATGACCCCGAATGCGTCTGATATGCTGAACCCTGGAGTGATGGTTGCGAAGTATGTGTGCACGAAGTCCTCTAGCCTTGGCAAACGACGTATGACACCACATACATACCCATGTACGATCCTGTAAACTTCCAAGCATACGCGTGGGATGCCGCGGATCATCCCATGCTGGAGGAACGCCTGCATCGAGCAAGATACTGAAAATGTCTTGCTCCGCCGTATGTGCCAAAACCTCGCGCTGCAACTGTCTGACATGTGAAGCTAGGGCGCTGCGAATGGTACGCTTCCAAGCTGAAGGAGAGCGTCTTGCCTCCTGTTCCCAGGTGTGTAGGTCGTCAGCTGGAGATGGAAGCCGACGTAGGTGCGGCAAATGTAGGCGAAGCCATTCTATATCTTTCAAAATCGTGCGCGCCCAGGACCGGCGGCAATGCTACAGACACGCGCCTAGAAGAGCGAACAGGTGATGTGGGCCAGATACGAGAAGCCCGCCAGAAAGCCTTAGCCTGCATGCCAAAGGAAAAGCCTCGAGTGGCGGACGACCAACTGGTGCCAGGACCGCTCGATTGCGTGCCGCAGATTCGTCACGTCGCGGTAGCTTGGCGATAGCCCTGCAATACCTAAGCAGACCATCCTGGAGCCCCCGATGTTGAGAGACCGTGAGGGGCCCCCACGTGCTGGCCTGGAAGAGGCGACCCGAGCAGACCAGGGAGTCCAGGAGGACCATGGCAGCAGCAGGGGTGGGGCCTTGAACTCCAGCATGTTTGAGAACTCGGTACCGAAGGGCCTTCCAGGCGGGAGAACAACTGTTTTGCCGATGGGCAAGCTCCGGCCCCATGGACCCAGCCATATCATGCATGGCACCCAAATGCACGTATTGCTGGACTCGATGTAGGGTAACGGTTCCCGAAGACTTAGTACATGCCTGGATGGTGTTGCACATGTCCTGGACAAGAGCTCGTCTAGCATTGCGAGCTCCAGGGCCTCTGAACTGGAATAGGAACGCCAGGCTTACAGTTAACCCTGAGTCCGCGCATGTTGAAAGCCTCGATAACAGCGGAAGCCACGAAGGGAGCTTGGAACAACAGTGTCTTGGCAGGACCTGCGAAACTGAAATGGGCGTCGTCGAAAAATGCGCCCTCCACGGTGTGGCATGCGCGCGCGCAGCCGGCATCGTCTTTGCCAGCGCAAGCCGCTAGCGAATAGACAGAGTGCGTAGGTAGGCGAAGCTCGACTCCACATCCCAGAAAATTAGCTTGAGCTTGCTGCATAACTTTAGCCATGATCAAGTTATATCGTATATCCCCTAGCTGTTGCCCAGGTCCAGAGCCCAAGTAAGGAGAAGCAGCTCCTTCCCCGTCAGGAACATAAAACCAGGACCCGTCATATGCGTCTGAAATCTGAGCCCGCCTCAAGGGAGAAACCCCGGCAGCTTCTAGGACAGGAGTCTGTTGCTGGATGAAGCCCCTTAGCTCCTGGGTGGTGTCGGGTGGTAGGCCGCGCGCATAATAGCTGTGAGAGCGACTGATCATCGCATGCCGCGCGGAAGACTAGCTCTCTCACTGCCTTGTGAAAAGCCTGCACTGCGTCAATGAAAAGGATGAGCACGCTGTGGCCTCTGGCAGCAGCCAGTTGTTGAAATGCTCGCAACTCAAGGGCGGAGAAATCCGCGCCTCTGCCTGGGAGACCGCCAAACTGCCGATCTCCTGCTGTGGCCAATAAATTCTCCGCGACCTCTGATCGAGCGATTGCTCGAAACCTTTTGCCTATCTGTGACGGCCCAAAAATCGAGCGGTAGTTGCTAACCATGGAGGGGGCCCCAGCTTTGAATCAACTCCAATAGTGACCTCCTTTCCATTGAACCGGTTCTCGGACCCGCACCGCGCGCTTGACCGGGAGAGGATGGGACAACTTCCCGATAGCAACCGAAAGATTCTTTAGAACCTCCCCCGTGATACCGTCTGGGCCAGCAGCGGAAGCCTTGGCGGCAGTAAAAGATTGCTGCGTAGAACATAACGTAGGCAAATCACCAAGCGACATGCTGAGGTCGTGCGCGACGCCCCTCGGTAACTCTGGGAGCGCAGACAAAAACCAGCGCAGATCGCTCGCTGGAATGACTGGCGCTGCTTCTTCGCCGCTGAAGTGCTGCAGCCACCTGTTGGCAACTTCTACATGTGTACGCAGCGGTTGGCCTGATGTGCTGAAAAGAATAGGGAGAGGCCTGGCACGTTGCTTTCTCCTGGAACAAGCCCCCATGGCCTTCAGCTTGGCGAAGGCCCCCTTGAAATCCTTCCTGGGCCAAGCAGAGGCTACCTGGGTGGCTAACTCTTCTGCGTGCGCCTCGGCATCTGCAGCAGCGCTGTCATTGGCCAAGACAGCGCGGACCTCTAGGGCCATAACCCGAGCAGCCCCACAGAGGCCGAAGAGCCTGATACAGTAATCCCAGCACCTCTGGAGCCCACAAGCGGCGAACCCAGGAAGGACCATACGTGGGGATCTCGCCCAAGAAGCTGCCACTGCGCCTCTCGTAGAGCCTGAAGAAAGCCACGCTGCCACTCGGGTCGCAAGCGTACCGAGACCTTTTGCTGGGGCGATGCGCACGTCCAGGAAGACGCCCAAGATGATAACAAATACCCGCCAGTGCAGGTCGCAGTAAGGTAGTAGTAGACGCACAAAAGGAGCCCCAAGAGTGCCATAGTGAACCCATGGGGCGCTGCGAGAAGGTGAGGGCGCCTCGTCGACGACGCGCCCATTCTCCACGTAGTGGAGCCGCCCAAGCGTAAAAAAAAGAAGCGCCACTTGCATGTTCAGGCATGCTTTGCCGGCAGAACGGAAGCTGTGCAGCTGGAAGGGAACGAGGAGGGAGACGAGGAAGGGGGGAGACGAGGAGGGAGGGGGGCTGGAGGAGGAGGGAGGAGGGGAGGCTGGGAGGAGGGGGGGGGGAGGAGGGAGGAGGGAGGGAGGGGGGGGGAAGGAGGGGGGAGACGAGGCTGGGGGGGGGGGGGGGAGGAGACGCGGAAGGGGGGGTGGAGGGAAAGGAGAGGGAGAGGAGGAGGAGAGGAGGACCAGGAAGAGGGGGAGGAGGAAGGAGGAGGAGAAGGAGGAGGAGGAGGAGGAGGAGGAAGAGGAGAAGGGGGAGAGGAGGAGGAGAGGGAGGAGGAAGAGGAGAAGGAGGAGGAGGAGGAGGAGGAGGAGGACGAGGAGGGGGGAGGAGGAGGAGGAGGAGGAGGAGGGAATGAATGAATGAATGCCCTTCCTGGTCCCATATGTCTCTGCTCTGCTGCTAAGTGTGCTCTACAGCGTGCGCTAGTGCATCGATCGGACGAAGACGTGCTACAAAATCGGCTGGAGTTCGGCCTACTCGACAAAAGAACTGCCAGGCCAACGAACCCACCGACCCGACACTCCGAACCTCCAACACGGCCTATGGAGCCTAGGAGGCCAGAGCAGGGCAGGGACACCGCCTCGTGACCCAGCCTGCTCGGGCCCGAAACTGGGGGCACCCACACTCGAGACATCCGACAGGGGGCAGGGAACGCCCACCCCAGACGCGGACGCCACGGCGGAGGTGCCATCAGCCTCGACGACGAATTACATCTCGACGAGCGCTCTGTGCTCGAGCGTGCCGATCGAGATACACTACTTCACGCAACTGAGGAGGAGGAGGAGGAGGAGAAGAGGAAACAGCAGCGGCAAAATGGGCGGCCTCAGATCCCGCTCTCTGACGTCGCTCAGCTGCTCGTAGTAGCTGTCGAAGCTCAGCAGAACTATTTCCACCAGCAGTCGAAGAAAGCAAAATCCCTGCAGAAATATTTCCACCAGCAGTCGAAGAAGACGAGCCAGCAGTATTTCTCTCCGCAGTCGAAGAAAAGAAAGAGCCAGCAGAAGTATTTCTTCTCGCAGTCGAAGAAAGAGAGCCAGCAGAAGTATTTCTCTCTGCAGTCGACGATCTGTCTAGCGATACCTCTCCTCGTGCGTCCGACTCTCGCCAAGCTCCTCTAACACCTGCTGCACTCTGCGCGCTATGTCTGACGATGGCGCCATCCCGTACTTGAAGATGCCGCCCTGGCTGCTCAACAATGTTTTTGCATGCTCCCACGCCGGCCATGTCACGGCCGCTCTGTTTACTTTGATCTCTATCTTCGCATAGTCTCGTGCATATGTTTTCTTCACGCGGCAGTAAGGGATGTCCTTCTGCAGGGCGTGATGAAGGGCCTGCATGCCCTTGGATTCCTTGATCTGCGTGTAGTTGGTGGTGTAGCGCTCGAAGTCTGTCTTGGCCTGGCCGCTCAACTGTACTGCCTTCTGCTCGGCTTTGTTCATGATGGCCAAGAATATCGACGTGTGCGGGAGACCCAACTGCTGCTCTCGATCCTCCTTGGCCACTCCCGCTGCTTGCTGCGCGTAGCCACGACCCGCCTCCAGGCCTGCCTGCACCATCTCTACCGATAACGGGCACACGCACACCTCCAGGTCCGAAACCGCTCTCGCCACACGTGCTTGGTACTCTGCTGCCAGTCCCAACTTTGCTACGAGAATCATCATGTCCTTGATCGCCTTCAAATTGTCCTTGTCGGCCTCCTTCAGCGCTTTGCCGAGAGGCTCCTCCCTGCGCTGACGCTGCGCTGGCGGGAGCGCGAGGTCGAGGGGCATGGCCTCTGCGTCCTCGGAGAGGTAGGTGGCCGAACCGCGCGGCCAACTCTGGAATGATCTCGAGCCCCGAACGAGCTACTGATAAATGTATATCTCGAGGCCCTGGAACATGCGACCGAACATGGATGTGATATAGCGCCAGAGACATAAAGTGCTGTTCACATAGCGGACATATAAGTTCAACTTCATCAGGTACTTTCTGTGGTGTTATGGCATGATCCGTAAGACATCGATTCTGGATAAAAGCATGGCGCACATGTGATACCGCTGAGTCCCGACTGCTAAACCCCGACGAACACCATGGACACATGCTACTTTGCACGAACTTTTCAACATGTACGACACCATCCGCTCTCCGAACACGCGATTGGTGGACTCGCAGGGCTCTAAGGGTCTCGAACGTCTCTCCACACTCCTGTCCATTCGGGAGAAGATCATGACATCGGTATTCACGAGCATGTGGGGGTTCATCTTCGGGATCCTGAGGGGGCTGATGGTGGCCTGGAGGAGACACGGCAACCGAGAGGTACTTACTCCGAAGCTCTGAGACGTCGATGTCCAAGAAGTGGGCCTTCAGATCCTGATCCATTAAGAGCCTTTGGGGGGCGCCCTGATACCTATCCACGAAATCCGCACCCTCCTCAAGTTCCGCGAGCGAGTTCAAATCTTCAATCATCCTTTTCACGAAAAAGTTAAGCTCCACTGGGTCCTGCTCGAAGGGCATCTGGGGGGCCAGGAGGATAGTCAGGAGCTGTTCGTTTTTTTTTTTTTTTTTTTTTTTTTTTTTTTTTTTTTTTTTTTTTTTTTTTTTTTTTTTTTTTTTTTTGTTTTTGTTTTTTTTTGTTTTTTTTTTTTTCAGGGGCCCTAAACATTGCTTGGCACCACCTCAATCTCTGAATCCTGAGCTCCAGCGAGACGGGTGCAAGTCGGAGCAGCAGTAAAACTCGCGCAGAGGCGAGGCCCCTCTTCTTCTCGGTGCCGTCGGGAAGGAGGGTGGTATTCGTCGCCGCGCCCTGCGGCAATTTACGACAAAACCATGTCTGTGTCCTGTCGAGCTTGGCCTCGTCCTCTTTGGTGAAAGGCAGCCCCAAGACACCAGACATAAGACAGGCCATGCACATCATGCGAAACAAGATAATCTTGAAGTCGCGGCATACTCTGCTGAACCAAAACTTGTGAAACATATACCAGTTCTTTTTGCATGCTTGAATCCGTCGATTCAGTTCTACCCCCGTGTATCCGCGATAGCGCAGCATGGGGCCAAGGTATCGAGCCTCTCTCATCACACGTCCAGGCATCCATGGATCAGCATACGCACGTCGCTGTAGATGGCCCGATAGTTCACCCATGAAGAATGCAGTGGCCTCTAGCTTCTTCTCGTTCTGCGCGCAACCTATCTCCAGGAGGTGTCGCGACAGAGAATCAATGCATCGTGAGCTAGAGTCCCTCATCTGTGTGAATCCTTGAACACATAGTAGGCGTCTGACGTCGTCCACGAATCTAAAGATCGAGCAATCTACGATATTGTCACGAACTACCGATGGAACCTGCAGCTGTGGATCTGTTGTGTCAGCTCGCCAGTCGTCGATCGATGCGCCATATGCCTTCTCAAAAAGTCCGGTGCCGAGCGAGCTCCCTTGTGTAACTCCCTCGCCATGGTGAAAGTTGACCCTGCCATCCAGTGCGTCATACTCCGTAACACACCCCCCAATTCGATCATCAAAAAGCTTCGCGTCACTCTCGGAGGCGGTGGGGAAGATGATGCTATCCTGCTTCACGCAATTGAAAGCGTTGACCGCGTCGAAGTTGAGAGCGATGTGGGATTTTTTTGCTTTCCCAAGTCGGTCCATCATAACTGTGGTAGCCGCAATTGCTCCCTCACATCTCCTTCCAGGAACATGATACGCGTGAGGATATAGTACGTCTGCGGGCTGGCTCCGAAGGAGGCCGCGATAGAACGAGTTACTGTAAGCACCATATCCGTGTACCCATCGCGTGTCGTCCAGGTCCTTGGGTATTCCAAAACACTTATCTCGATGCCATTGCTGCGGAGCTTTGTTGTTCGCGCGAACTTTCTGGTGGAACACCAATAGCCGATCATAAATACACTGCAGCTGATCTGCGGGGGTGTCCAGTCCGATGCCATGCTGCACCACCGTGCCAACAGGTGGAGAAAGAAAGATACGCCATACTTCAGAAGGTAAATCCCACTCTGGGGCTGCTCGTCGATTTTTTGCCTTGCCAAGAGCTTGAATAGTACGAAGGAGATCGCGTTCGGCCTGTGGCCGTTCGTCTGGGGTGGGGGGATGACGAGCCTGTTGTGCTTGAATGAAGAGCCTGGCGTCCGTGATCCTGCGAGCACCCCATCCCTTAAGAGCTCCTGCCTTAGAGAAACGCTGTTCAGCTTCATCTCGTGTAAGTCTTAACGTGATGGGTCGTCCGCATCGTCGTCGCTTGGGTCCAAGTCTTTTTCCTGTAATCATTCGTGCAAGCTGATGCGCCTCCGCATGGCGCTTGTCATTCCATGCCTGTGTACATGCTTCCATCAGTGCCAGCTGTCGATCGATCTGCATTTGCTTGATATGTGAGGTGACCTTTCTGCTCGCTATGCCAAGACACACTGCCACTCGCCATCCGTGTAGTAGATCTCGTAGCGAGTGCATGCTCGATCCGATCCCAAGAATACGAAAGATATATCTTATAGGTCCCAGTCCGTCGTGTGTCCACTGCTGAGCCACTGCTTGTCGAAGGTCGCGCCGTTCCCGAAGAAGTTGAATCTTTTGCTTTGATTTGTCCTGAAGCTTCGTGTCTGGATGTGGCGTGAAGTGCTTCTGAGCGATGGGCTGCAATCCGTCCACGAGAAACTGCCATGATTGTGTGACCGATCCTGTGTCTAAGATTTGCTGCCACTCCTGCTCGCTGTCCAGACACCATTGGTTGATGTCAGTATATATCAGATCTCGAATCCCTCCATGTAGCATTTCCTGCATCATACCTTCTCGATCCCACTTTATATTCTGCTTGCTGCCGTCGTACTGTAATTGAATATCAAGATTTATCTGAACAGGTCGGTGATCAGCCTTCCGAATGCTTCGTATGAGTTGAAGCCGGTCACCAGCACGATCCAGAACGAATGCCGAGTGCATAGCTCCCGATGTCAGAAATCCATATGGCGCGCATATGTAGTCGATCCTGTGCTGGGTGTTCATGCCTAAGTTATAATGAGTAGGCCCTGCTCCATGAGGAAAGTATGTGTTCACCGCACACAGGTGAAAGTCAAGCCAGAATTGTCTCAAATAGCTGCCATTCGTGTTGGTCGGTTCTCTAAAGTGCGGGCCGATCGCGAAACAATCATCTGGGAATGGTACGCCCTGAGGTCCTGCGAGCATGCCCACTCTGCCATTCCCGTCCATCATCACTATAGGTAACACACGTGCGGGGAGGCCAGCCAGAATCTGTGAGGTCCATGAAAGAAGCTTCTGGAACGGGGACCTGGGCTTGTGATTGCCAACATTCTCAGGGGGAAAGTACAAGGATATCCATGCCACGTCCATGCTGTCCGTACGAGTACGTATGAGGATGCCACGCCCCTGCAAGCTCGGGCCCTAGGCACCTTGATCTCCTTGATCGAAGTGTCACGAAACATTCTCCGATGCAGCCCAATTGCAACTCCTGCATGCGTATTAGACCGTCGTCCATATCCAGCAGAATAGAATATATGATTTCCAATACTTCGCTGCTCAATAGCCAGATCGTGTCCTGGTAGTCTGGTGCCCTGCAGCCCGATGACCGCTTTGTGCTTGAACTCGCTGAATATGTCGTCGAGCCTGCCGCAGTTCAGGGTGGAGAGAGGGTTGTAGCTGATCACCTGCGCGGCATTGGCGTGGGGGCGAGAAGAAGCGCTCATCATGCCCGAGCAGGAACAATCATGGGCCCCTCCGATTTCTTGTGGAGAAGCACAAAGAATGAATGGGTGCGCCACGGCCCCTCTCAATCGGCTCGGGCCCACGGGCTGGAGGAGGAGGGAGGTGGAGGAGGAGGAGCAGGAGCAGGGGCAGGAGAAAGAAGAGGAGGAGGAGGGGGAGGGGGAGGAGGAGCGACCCGCGCTTGAGGGGGAAGGAAAAAGAGAGAGAGAGAGAGAGAGAAAGAGAGAGAGGTCCCGCAGCCCTTCCAGCAGCGCTGCCCGCCGCGGCCACCGCCGCGGGCGCCGGCGGCGCGGGCTCCCTCAGGAGGAGACGAAGAGGCGACGAAAAGAGGGGCGACGAGGCGACCAGGGAGAGACTACACACGCGCTCGCGCAAGCTGAGAGGCAACCTTCGATCGGCGGGCATTCGCGCGGAGCCTGTCGAGAATCAAGCCACGGGTCCTGGCAGGACAAGGAGGGGGGGGGGAAGCGCGCAGAGGCTGATATGCACTGTGCAAACAATCAACTGCAACACAACACGAAAAGAAACATTCACGATTCGGGGGGGGGGGAGATGAAAGTGGGGGGAACGAAACGGGTCATCTCCAGCATCGGATGGTAGTGCTTTGAGCGCATTTTTCACTATCTCCCAGGCCACTGGACAAGACATATAATGCAATATGTCGTCGCCCCCCACGGCTAGGCATCCCATTTTGCAGGCATGTGCCCCGCAGCGATATCGACGTGAAGCGCCCAGGCATTGCGCGCGGATTTGAGGGGGGCAGTGGAGATGTAAGAGGGGAGGTACTTTCTAAGAACTTCGAAACGTAGCATCGTCAAGTCCGCGGCCCCCTCAGAAGAGGGCAACGACGTCATAAGTCTTGGTAGTATCATACCCGAGGACCATTCCAGAGGATAGTGACATACCAGGAGGCGCTGGATATACTGTTGTACTTTGCGGGGACGAGTATCACCAGGAGAGGGATGTATACTGTAGAGCGCATCATAAACCCGAATCATCTGGAGAAATATCGATTCACCACTAATCTCATAATATTTCCAAGCAATACATGTCTCGCCATATTCCTGCCATTCCTTAACTAGACGGTGATGATATAAAAACGTGGAGCTCCTGGTTGCTGCCCGAAGGATACATGCGCGCGAGAAGATCTCAAGTCCCCTCGCCCCCACCTGGTGGCCGAAGCTAGTCAGGTCAAACATTGCTTTCGGCGGGATGCTATGCCGCGGCGCACAAGTGAGCAGCTCCAAACCGTCTTGCTCGACAGTACGGGCACGAGCAACAGGGCGGTGCACTTGCGCCGCGTGTGAGACAACAGGCAGGCCAAACATGTTATATGAGCGAGTACTTGATGATAACTCGAGGCCCAAGGACTTATTGCGAAGACACCGTTCTTTGAGCTTGATAGGGACGGGCCCCCAGGAGGCCTCGATGCTGCCAACCCCAATCCCCACGCCAATGTACCACCCACACCTCGAAATTTTGAACTTCTTGATATTGATACCAGCTTCTTTACACAAGCAAATGACATTCAAATATGTGGACTTACCAGGGAATGCGAGCCGGCACTTCGCGACGTTCAAATGGAGGCCAAGACGACCCCCACTCCTAACAAGCACTCGAACAATGTGCGGCGAAATAATAATCAAGCCCCAGCTCGACGCGGCAAGGTCGTCTGCGAAGACGTTAAACACAAATGCAGAGACGAGCGACGCCTCTTGCAACTTCCTGATCACAGGGTCGAAGCAGAGGCTGAAGAGAAGCCCGCTCAGTGGGCATCCCTGTCTTATGCCGCGCATGAGGTGTGCGTGAAATGGGTCAGATCCAGCGCGCATTATGCACATGATACTGTCCTGAGATAGTGCCATGACGCTAAGGGCGATGAGCTGAGGTATACCATATGCTTTCAATACCGCCCACAGATATGCATGATTAATACTCGGGAATGCAGCTTTGAGATCGAACAGTGCCGTGCCTGTCCGCCTTTGACCACACATTGCGTTGCCAATCAGCAGTGTGGCACCTACTTCAATGGTGTTGTCCGCTAGCTGGCGCCCACGGAGGAGACCCCGCTGGGCAGCAGCAACGCGATCGCCAGCAACATGTGCCAATGGCCAAGCTCTACACGCGCTAATCAATGTGTAGCTGTGTTGGATAATGACAACGGTCGGGTTTCCCCAGGTTCACGACAGATACTACCCCAACACCAGAGTTACCTTTGGGGGGGAACGCCGCAGAACTATGATTGAACTCTCTCGGCAGCCTCTGGGGCCCCACTAAGCCCAGGTAAACACCATGCAAACACTTCAGGCCCACGTCCCCAGAGGGAGCCCGCGCCGAGTACGGGGCCCCGTCAGGCCCAGGAGATGAGCCCTTCTTATGCGACACAATGTCGGCAAGCAAATTCTCAGGCACAACCCACGGGTAGATCGAGCCGTCTTGCGCACAGTGCTGTACATCATCATACGGGATAGGGCAGATACGCGTGACAAGCTCCTTAATCACCCCATCGCCCACCCACCTAGCCTCGAACGCCCTCCCCCAAGCAAGCAAACGAGAGCAAGTGTTCGGATCGCTATGATGGTTCCCCTCCCCGTCCGTACTCTGCTGCAAAAAGACTTGCCGACCAGACTTATTCCAGGCCTGCGTCGTCCTGCGAATCCTCGCAAGTTGCCGGGCTGCACGGGCGCCACCATTAGCAGCAGACTGAGCAGCAGCATCGCGAACATCATATTCGCGAGCTTGCAGAACATTACCTGCAGGTCACGAAACCCTCTGAGGCCCCTCAGGGTCTTACGGGAGCCCCCCGACCGAACACCCCTCAAAACCGAAAGCATACACGACAGTTTATCTTCAGGGGTCCTGCCTCCTTTTTCAAAAAAAAAAAAAAACAAAAAAAATCCTTGACGCGATTCGCGACGAACTTCATCACATCTATGATCTCCAGCAGACGGTGGCCGGCGTCGCTGGGCAAGAACTCTGGATCCAAGATATCCTTCATCATGATGCTAAACTGCGGGTGCTTGGCCACCCACGTCGGGATACGCATGTCCCCCGTGGGCTTCCAAACAGCGACCGACAGAAATGCAGGTGCGTGGTCCGACGGCTTGCTGAGATCAGTGATAACCCAGCTCGTGCCAGTCTGCGGGCAGAGGTCGAGAACTTCCTGCGACGCGAGCGCGGTGCAAATGCGACCAAGCCTGCCGAACGAAACCTGTGGATCGGACCTGCCACCATCCCCCTCCTCCGTCTGTCGAGCGACACGATGCGTGTCACGTTCTTGCATGACCTCGCAGAGGGCACCGAGCGACTGATTAAACGCTGCAGCAAGCCGAGATCCAACAGGACCTTCAGCACCAGTTTCGGTATGATACCTGGCTTCCCCAAGACACATAAAGTTCCAATCTCCCAAGACAATACCCACTGAACAAGTAGAAGGAAGGAGCTCTCGACGAAGACGAATAAAGTGGTGTTTGGTTTCTCCTTCCGACCAACCAGGAACGATGCGAACGTTAAATATCTGACAGCACCCCTCGGGACCTAAGAGGTTGAGATACGCAGTGCGACCTGGAACGGCTTGAACTAGATGCACAGTCTCGAACTGCGCCAGCAGCACGCGTGAAATGGAGAAGAGCAGGCCTCCAGCAGATGCACTAGCACAGAATGAGCCAAACGGAACATGAGATGTGTGATCTTTCCCGAGCTGCTCTAAATCTGATTCCATGCCATGAGATTCCTGGAGGCAAACCACAGAATGCTTTTCCAGCAAGGACCTCAAACAAAAAACTTCGAACGGATAACGTCCTGGTTGCTGAACACCGACCCCAATATAGTCTGGGCATTCCACGCGCAGATGCTGAGACGAGACTCAATAGTAAACGGACGAGCAGAAGGGGGGAGAGGAGGGGGGCTGCTGCCATTCACAGAAGAATAACTGCTGCTGCTGCAAAATTGCGAAAAAAAAACATGCACATCTTGGTGAAACTCGCTGGCAGGCGCAAGCGAGGCATCAGTCTGCTGGCTTGGCAAAATGCTGAGCTGCGCCCCACGCGGCTCAACAGCGCGTAGCTGCGTCAGAAATGTTTCCCACTGGGTGCTCGTCGCATCGGCGATGGGCTTCTGCGCGGTCTCACAGCTGATCCCCCACTCCGAGAGCTCACTGACATTGGGCTCGAAACTCTCTTGCCCGATGCTGTTCTTCACCGTCTTCACTAGCTCCCAGACGTCACCAAGGCCGATGACTTGGAGGACTCCCTTGGGGCCATTGACACCGAGGCGGCGCCCCTGCTGCCACTTCGCGGACTTCTTGGGCCCCCTGGGGAACGGATCATATATCACATTGAACAATCGCTGGCGAATGCGCACGTCGATCGACAAGTCCTGTCGACATCGAATCGGCGCCGTAGTGCTGGTGCGCGGGTCTCGCCACCCATGGCCGCCAGCTTGATTGCGTGCTTGCTGAAATACCTTCGCCGCCACTGCCTTCGGAAACTTGAGCTTATATGATTGAGCCACGCCTTGGAACGTGCCCTCAACATTCTCCAATAGGTGCTGCAACCGAGGAAATATGACTGTGTCGTAGTGCTGATTTCGCTGTTCTCGTAGAAGTGGCCGAGGAAATGTGCCTATGAATATGATCGTCGCATCCGATGGCTGTTGACGTACGCCGCCAGCGTCGCTGCCACCTCCACGAGCACTGCCACCATCACCCCATGAACTTGCTGCACCACCAGACTTCAGATCTACAACTTCACGAGCGAGACGCTTGAGCTCGTCATTCTGATCACTGATCTGGATTTGCTGCTTAGCCATATCGTTCTGTATACCTGCAATCTGCTGCGCGTGGCCTGCGAGCTGCAATTGGATGGCGCCGACTGGCTCATCCAGCCTGTTGATGATCGACCCCTGGTACTCCGACATCATCATGCGCATATCCTGTAGGATTTCATTGCCCCCTGATGAACGGGTCTTCTCCTTCTTCGGATTCTCATTCTTCCTCGGCGATGGCGATCTCCACATCTTTGAGCTTCCCGAACTGCTCGAGCGGCGCAAACGACGAGATGAACGATTTGCGCTGTCCACGCTGCTCCTGCTTGCCGAACGACATGAAGAGGAACGACGATGTTTTTTTCTGGTCTTTGTTCATCCGAGCTTTCTGGATAAGACGACTCGCGCTGCGACTCGGCGCGCGTCCACTCTCGACTCCCGCGGCGGAACTGCGGGGAGCGATATGAAAGATACTGCGCAGCCCTCGCCCGCGCCTGGGGAGGAGAGAATTCGACGTAGACTGTGGAAAGAAACTGCTCTCAGCCTGGCGGGGCCGCCGTCCGTGGCTGGAGCTGGTCGGGCGCTGCCTGCCCAGCTGGCTCGATAAATGTTTTACTTGGGCCAAAATGGCTCGAACCGAAAATGGCTACGGCGGGGGGGGGGGGGGGGGAGGGGGGGCAGGGGGAGGAGGAGGAAGGAGGAGGAGGAGGAGGAGGGGGGAGGAGGAGGGGGGGGGAGAAGGAGAAGGAGGAGGAGGATGCGGAACCATTGCGAAGCAACAACAATTCAGACTACTTGGGGGGAGTCCCCTCTCGAACCTCGAAAGGTATTCCCTCCTCTTATGGGTGATCTGCATTGGGGAGCAGGCGGGCGCCAGGGCCTTGAGCTGCTCGGCCCTAAAAAACCCGCGAGCCTTGCAGATCCACACCCTGGAAACCTCGTGAAACACACATCGCATGGCTCTCACGCGCCCACCCCCCCGCCAAATGGATTTGCGCCCCCGCGGGGGGCCGCTGAAAATCCCGGGGCAGAAGAACGAGAGGGCGACGCGCAGTGGCGAGCCATCGCGCGCGCCCCGCCTTGACGCGCGGGTTCCGACGCGTCGCGCGCTGCAGGCCGTCGCCCGTCACATCGCGCCCCGAACGGAGAAGGGCGACGGCGGCGGAGCGGGGGCGGCGAGGGGGGGGGGGGGGAAGCAGGATCAGCGGCGGCGGCATCATCACAGGACCTGACTCGTTCAATGCGTCTCAAAGCCTGCTCGCATTTGATGGCCTCGAGAGTAGATCTCATCAGGCGCTTCCGAACCAATGCAGCTTTACGTTCTACCTGCCAAACGCGGAAACGGGTCTGCTCAGGTAATCTGCGCTGTTCGGCCGCCAGACAAGCAATGACGCCAGCGTAGATATGTCCGGAGATCGTCCATGTAGGGTACCCTCGCTCGACGGCGTGCCGGGGAGTGAGATGCGACGGAATCTGGAGGGCTGCAGGTTTCTCGTGAGCACGATGCCTAAGAAGATCACCGATCCCCCTCCAAAGAGCAGCCATCTCCCCGCTCGGGGACTCCCAGCGACGTCGCCACCAACCTCACGCGACCTCCTCGTTGTTTGAAACGAAAACTAGGTGTCAGTCGGAGTACCGCAGTGATATCAAGAAAGCCACAAGCTCCCCATCGAGGTACTGTCTGAGACATGCCTGGTAGCGGACCTGCAATAGACTGCTCGCAGACGAACGGAACGAACTGGTTAACCGCGACAATAGCTAGCCCAACACGCCGAAATCGCGGATCTCTGCCGTCAGGGCCTCCCGAGGCGCCCCCGCAGATCACAATGGGGCCCTGTGAAGAATCGCTCCCAAGACAGCCCGCCTCCAGAGCAGCAGAAATTCAAATGGTAAGCCAGCTGTCTTCACCGACGGGGGCCTAAACCAGGGTCCAACTACGGAGAATGAGCCACCGTTGCCAAAAACGCGGGTCGAGTTCGTGATGAGCCATGGCCTCCATAGACACTCGTCGGGATCCACATAAATAAGGTGCCCCATGTTGGCCTCGCAAGTCCAGCGACGATGGATGGGGGTCTCGGGAGCTGCTCGGCACCGAGGGCGCAGTGGGTCGACAGGCAGTCCTGCCTCTTGCTTGCGAGAGCCTAGCCAAGGACGTCCTGCAGCTGCGCCAGAAGCGCGCAAACTGCAGTTGTCGGCGCCGCCCTCCAAGCCGACACCATTGACATGCAAACTCGTGTATGACCATTGCCGTGCCATGAGACAGTTCCTGGAACCCTCTATCAACCCCCTCGTCTGGTCCATGCCTACGAGCTTGCCAAATTGAACATTCCAACGAAAATCAAGCATTCCATCATCGTCACTACACGACCCATGCCAGCGATCGGCACGCGCAGGGCCCAAACCTAGCAAGAGCAACTGGCGTAGCAGAGCAGAAATATGGCCCCGTATATGACGAGTGCGATTATCTGGCGGGACCCCCCGCAGCTGCCGAAGAACGATGGGCCAAGCCTGCGAGATACCTGCACGAGAATGTGGCGACTGAATCCACACCTGCAACCACTGCTGCAACTGCAAAACAGGAAGGCGAATTCGTGGGTCCATACCTGGAGTGCGCAAGTCGAGGATCGTCGTCATACATCGTCCTCTCTTGTCACACCCAGCGACGGCGGCAAGACGACGACGTGCTTGGAGCAATTGAGCCCCGAATACCCCGTGGGCCTGCACACCGTAAGGAGCAGCCGCCTGGGGCCCCATGATCTCCGCGCATTGAGCCACCTGATACCTTGTTGAAGCTCGGGCGAGTCGGCGGAGTTCGCGAGTTTCCCAAACCGGCTTGGCGACTCTTTATCTTGCCTGACGTTTGCCAACGCCTGTGTCGACGCCGAGATAAGAGGCTTGCAAGACAGGAGAGATAGAAATGCCGCGAACTTCCATGCGCTTCGCCAGAGAATTCGCCGCGCCGCGATCCGAACAAAGAACAAATCCTCGATGCAACTGACCAGCTCTTCCACCTTCCTCCTGGGCCCCGAGAGAGAGACAAATTTTGATCATCCACCCATATGCGCTCCCCCATCCCCACGCGCATGATAAACACGCGCTCTAGCACGAAGAATGTGAGGCAGCTGGCGAACCGCGCGCCGTCTCGCAGTCCTTGGATGATGCTTTGTGCAGACTGAAAGCTCAAGGAGATAGAGCCCACTTGCGATAAGATGCGAAGCGCCGCGCAAAGCTGCAGCTACAGAAAAAAAGAATCACTGAAGGATGCCCAAACTTGAGGGCGGCTAAGACCAGATTCTCAAACCTGATGTTGTCGTAAAAGCTTTTGAACTCCAAAAGAGCCGCCCCATAGGTTCCACCAAGCTTGCGAGCAACCTCGGCATCTAATATTTTCATATGGGCCTCGAGGAGGGGGACATTACCTGCGACAGCTGCACTCCAGGCAGGGCTGGTAGCCCTGGACCACTCCTTGGAAAACTCGCCCCTGGAAAGACCCCAAAGCCTGGTTGCCGTGGCCATGAGGCCGGTGACCCGATCGCCCGTCGATTTGGTTGGGAAGCAGCCGCCCTGTGACTGCTAGAAGCTGCCACGGCCGCGTACAAGTGGCTTCTATGGTCTCGAAGATGCCAGCGACTTCGTCTAGCGCTCTGTCGGGAAGACGCTCGAAGTCCAGCGGGGTCATGCGATCGATCCCCAAGCCGGCCCTTGATTTCATGCGACGAGCGGTTCTCCGAATATCGCCAGCACTAACAGGGGGAAGTTGCTCAACTCTAGCAGCTTCACAGACGACGGCAACATTTTCTTCCAGAACATTAAAGCCAGACTCGTCTGGGGCCCATGCTTGTCTGGGGCCCAAAACTTGAATTACCTCGGCATCTACGATGTCGACGGGGTGAAACCAACGTTTGCCGTCCACCCCGAGCTCTCCCGAAGCGCGCGGAACAGCGCGCAAACTACGATGCGCCGCGCCGAGGGAAGATTCCTTCGCAATCCAGTCTTGAAACGAGCGAGTAGAAGCCTGCACTGCGCGTCGCCGTGCTCGATGTGCGATCTTACCTGACTGCGCCTGCAAATCGTCCAATAGATGTATGCTAAGTGTCGATGCCACTGATGAAGTGCAACCAATGCCCCCCACGTGAAATGCTCGCTCCCAGATATCAAAACTGTGCTGACCCCGTCGGGAACATCCTGCGAGAGAGTCTTGGCGACGGCCGCGAGATCCAGAATCTGATGGCCGCCGTTGCCCCTAATTCTGCGGCGCTGGCAGTGCAAGAGCACGGTGCGAAGAAGTGACCACCAGGCGGCGACCTGGTCTGCAAAAGGCCCCCCCCCCCCCCCCCCCCCCCCCCCCCCCCGCAAGCGTTAAGCCTCATGCACTAAGTGGACAACGAACTTCGGGCTGTCGGCGCGAGACATCCCTTGGCCAGAAAGATCCCCGCGATGGTCCAGAACGGTACCTTCCAGAGCCCTGGCCCAAGTACACTGCCTCCCAAAACCTTCAATCTGTGAGGGCCTCCCACAGCAGAAGCACCTGGCGACGACGCGACGAGCCGCGCGTCCTCGATGCCCTGCTAGGTGACGCCCACGCTGGATCTCAACAAATCACAAGTGGCCCGGGGCATGTCCAACGAGGGCTGCCCCGCATCTGAAACTGTTGGGCCCGGGGGGTCCTCTGCAGCCGCGTTGACATCGCGGGCGTCTGGGGTGGGGGGCACCTTATTTATGACATCAGACACCTGATCGAGATCGGAGGGCCCAGGGATCGAGCTCTTCGCCCCGCTCACTCGCACCTCTACGCTGAAAAAAATCGTCGGGCTCCGAGGGGGTCTCTTGAGAGGCCCCAGGGCGACCGCCCTGCGGAGCCCTAAACACACCACCAAAACATGAGTCACGCGCTTCTCTAAATTTAACCTGAAACGCCGTGCGTCTCTCATGCTTGCATGTCTTATCCTGCTGAGATTTAGTCGGCCTTCGAGGTCTGGCCTGGGCGCTGAACTCGCGGAAGCTTCCGAGGGAGAGGTCTCGCGACGACTAGCTGAAGGCCTTCGCCTCGCAGCTTCAAATGCAAACGCGCGCGCCCCCCCCCCCCCCCCCCCCATGGGGCGTCTAACACGCCCGAGAGACTGAGCACATAGGGACAGGCAGAACGCGAAGCGAGGAGGTAGTCAACGCGGGAGCTCCCCGCGCCAGTGGCGCAAGTGTGTCCTGAGTTGTTCTTAAAAATACCGGGTGCATTTTTCCCCCTCTCCGCTTCCAGCTTGTTGCGTTGCGGTCGATCAAAGCAGAGGAAAACAGCGGCTACCCAAAACAGGAAGAAAACGACGCCCGCCGCCCCCCCAAAAAAAGAAAAAGAAGAGCAAAAACAGTTCCGAACCGGAAGGACAAAACAAGAACAAATCAAACTCTGCCCCCGCGCCGCTGCGAAAACGAAAACAAAGCGGCAGCTAAGCACTTTTCCATTTTAGCAGGAAAAAGCGGATCGCACAACGCACCGAAACCGGCGAGGCGGCAATCCCAAAACGCGAAAAAAAGCGGAGCCCAAAACAGAAGGAACATA
Source organism: Prorocentrum cordatum (assembly GCA_963575745.1). NCBI lineage: Eukaryota > Dinophyceae > Prorocentrales > Prorocentraceae > Prorocentrum > Prorocentrum cordatum. The sequence goes on along the minus strand of CAUYUJ010001858.1, from coordinate 406,144 downwards.
AAACACGTCGATCTTGAAGACGAAAAAAACAGCGTTTGTTTAATGACACCTAAGCGCGCGCCCCGCATCCGAAGTGAAAACGGCCCCGCCGACCTTGTCTATAAACCCGCAGCGAGATAAGTTTGTTGGATTCATGCTGGAAATCCCCAGCGACGAGCCTAGGGAGCTGCGGGGAGTCTACAAGGGCACCCACCCTTGACAGCCTGCGGGCATTGGCCCCGCTTGAGCCCAAAGGGGAGACCCCGCATTAATCAGCAATGACAAGGGTATACCCGCTGAAGCTCAAATACGACCAGAAATACACCTAAGGACCCTCCCTCACACAATTCGGGCTAATCCCTGGGATTGCCGAAGTTGCAGACCTGCCTATGTCCTGGAGCTAAAAACAATTCGCCGCCCTCACCTGTCGCTGCATCGCCATCTGCGCAGCCAGGGCGAGCGGCATTGACAAAGGATTTAAACTTGGCTGAGCGAAACTTACCTTGCCATTCGGCGCGCTGCTTCTGGGACAAGTGAGTCTCTGCTATAGCGAACTACTGGAACTGAGAACGGACTGACGACGAGGCGACGAATTCCCGGGTTTTCGCACCCCAGTGTGAAACATTGCCAAAGAGAAGAGAGTTGCTGACCTCGAGCTATCGCTCGTCTACCCCCGCCCCCCCCCCCCCCCCACAGAAGGAGGCTCATTGGGCGACCCAGAACTCGCGGGAGAAGCAGCCTGTCTCGAATATGTAGGCGCGAACCTCGATGCGGCTGCATGCTTGCCGCCGCTAGCCCCCCGTCAAGCCGGGAAGCCTGCGAGCTTGGACTCAGAGATGTGCCGCGCCGCCTCGAACAGCTTCTGGTCGTCGCCATCCTGCGGCGCCGCAGTGTCGGCGGCCGCTGCGGCCGCCTCCGCGCCAGGCGCTGCGGCGTGGGGAGCAGCGGTCGCGGTCGCCGCTGGCGCGCCGCCAGGCTGGCCGCCGCCCCCGAGCTGCACGCCCTGCTCGTCCGCCGTCTTCCGCTTCTTGGCCATCCTGCCGGCGACGGCCTCTGTCAACTGCCCCGCGCGCTCCTTCCACTCAGTGGCCTTCGAGCTGCGTTCATCCAATGCAGATTTTGCACGGACGAGCTCCCGCTCTAGGGGCTTGAACTCCGTTCGTTCCGCCTCCTCGCAGTCGTGCTGATCAAGATTGCTGAAGAACTCCTCGTCCCACTGCAGGTTGAGCATGGCGCTGCCAGTGCTGTCCTCGGTGGGCGAGGACGAGAAATCCGAGGGCATGGCACCACTCTCCTTAGCGAGGGTGACGATCGCGAGCTGTTTGGCGGCCTCGGCCTTCGCCAAGACCAATGCGGCTGTTGATTCCTTTGCTGCTGCATGCTGGCGGTTCTCGCGCAGCTTCAGGACCTGGTTGATCGCCTGGTCGTGCTTGGCCTGCGCATATCGGAGCGCGCTGTCAGCGCGCTTGACGGCCTTGAACACCTCGGGCTTGCCGCGGACCGCTGCCAACTGCTCCAGGAGGACCTTCTTGGTGTTCAGGTCCTTGGCATCGCTGAACAGGCTGGTGAGCAGGCGCTCCACGTCGGCGGAATTGGGCGAGGCCGCGGCGGCAGCGCCGCCCTTGCCTCCGCCCTTTGCCGCCTTTGCCGTGCGCCACGACCAAAGTGTTCTCCGACGTTCGGACTGCTTCTGGGACCGCGGCTTGTAGATCTTCATGGGCCTGTGGCAGTGCTCGCACTTGTTGCCACGGTTCTCGAATACGTCATTGTAGTCATGCTTGTGGCAAGTCGCGCAAGTGCTCCAGTGTCTAACCGTAGCCATAGTCGCTGCCCTGCTTTTGCTGACGGAAGCAACTGTCCTCGCTGAGCACCGTCAAGCAAAACGGCTGGTCCGAAACCCCTCAAGCACCTTGTGGCGGCGCAGGGCTGGCCGAGTAGGTGATCACAGAATGTGACGGGGTGTGCTGAGGAAAGAGACTTCCAAAACCTCCTCTCACCCGCTCGTGCCAGAATTGCTTGAGTGGAGGAGGAGGAAGAGGAGGAGGAGGAAAAGGAGGAGGAGGAGGAGGAGGATGAGCCCCCCAAGGAGGATGAGCCCCCCAAGGAGGGGGGACGCCGAGAGGCCCCGAGAGGGGGCATCCACGAGGGGCCGCTGGCCGATGGCGGTTCGCCCCCGAGGCATCCCGATGAGGCCACGCTCCCCCGACGGAGGGCAGCTCCCCAGAGCATTCGCTTCTGGATGGGCCGTGGGGGATACAGTCGGGCTGCCGAAGTAAGGAACACCAAATACAGTGGAGACCCGTCCACAAGAAACCTTCCACAAGCGACCCAACCCTGAGACCCCAGGACGTCCATTGATTCTTGGAAACGCCACGCTCTCCATAGCAAAGCCATCGAAATCCGAGAAACCCAAGGCACCCTGGAGGCAAGCAGGGTGTTTCTTGGCATGGCCCCCCACTGTAAGAAACAAAAAGAACAAAAGGTTCCTTCTGGCACCAAAAAAGACTCAGTACACGAGGAGGCCCAGAGAAACCACCACGGAAGGAACCCAGGGACAGCGAGCCCCATCCGAACCCAAAACGTTTTTTTTTTCAGCGTCTTGGCGGGACGCGAAGCGCTGGGACTATAATATCACAGCTGGGTTCGCTCCCTGACCCCACCATGGCCTGAACCACCGCCTGCGAATCCTCGACAGAATCCCCAACGCGTAAAGTCCGTCCGCTCCCGAGGCCGATCTGGAGGGCGAGCTCCTGCGCCAACGCCATGGGCGGATGTCCAGACCAGCGTCGGTCAGGCGTTGGGCGAGAGGGGGCGGGCGGAAGGCGTCCAGGGTCAGCGAAGGACGGGGTAACTGGGGATACCAAAAAAGACCCATACCGCTACTCCCCGGACCTCTCCCGGGATGCGTTCTGACCAAGACTTCGATGCGCTGGTCCACGCCGGCCTCCCGCAACCACCTCCTCAGCCTCACTCTGTCGGCCCGTCCTCGCGTCCGCGCTCTGCTGCTCCGTTCTCTCGGGGAGTCCTTTCTCCCTCCTCCCCTCCCGTTCCTCCCCTCCTTCTTTCCGCCTTCCCCCCTCTCTCCCACGTCTTCGTTTGGTGGCAGCGATTTGGGCGACGAGAGTTCCGCCGCGTTTTTTGTCGCCTGCTAGGTGTCGGAGGCTCTGAGCGCCTGTGCAAACAAATGACCAGGTAGGGGCCTTTGAGTTGTTCATCCCTGGGGGTCGGGTCATCCCTGGGGGGACCTTTACTGGATGTCGTGCCCCCGGGAAGGGACGGGTGGGAGGGACTCAGTACGGATCCTTGCAGAATCCCCACCACCCCTGGCGTAGTAAATGCGACGCCAGAGGGGGGTGGCCCGTCCACCCATCTCCCCACCGTAGGGGGAGGTGCGAAGTCCCTGTGGACGGGACGGGGTGGGTATCGAAGGGCACCATAGGCCTTTCACAACCCAATGGTGGGCACCATATGCTGGCCGCCACCAATTGGAGGTACGCCGTATGTTCTCCACTATTCGCGATTTCGTGCCAACGCCCATTGAACTTGTCATCTGATACTCAACCTCTCTCCAGCGGTGGCGACGAGGGCCTCCCAGGAGGCCCATAAGAAGGGGAGGGAAGGGTAGAGGTATGGGTACTTGTTCCTCCTCTGAGGGGGGGGTCGGCGGTGCCGGGGTGGCCTTCGGGGGCCGTGGGCACTTCACGGGCTCGCGCGGCAGGCGAGGCCGCGGTCACGGCAGGGGGCCGATGGCGACGATGCCGTGGCAGTGGCGGCAAGGCTGGCAATACGAGGGATGGCGACGACGGGGGTGGGCGACAGTGCGGAGGCTGGTCACTGTCAGGAGCCGAAATCTGTACATCGACGCTTTTTCCCGGCCCCGCACTGAAACTCGCAGAGGGAAGCGGATCCTGGCGTATACGGGATCCTGGTGCACACATGTTTCGTCATATCCAGACAGGAAAACGGGGAAACAAGTATACACCACACCACCCCGACGTCGTCCCCAACCCTCAGAAAGTCGTGAGATTGAAAAACAGCCCGCCACTGGTTATGCATATGCTCGAGTTTCCGATACTAGATTGCGCTTGGTGAGGGGACTACGGCTCGGGATCGCGACAGGGGCTGCGGAGATGGCAAACTGCTTAACCGCAGCAGGCCTCGAGAGGCCCATCCTTGGCCCAGGATTGGTGCGGCCGCCCTCTGGGCCAAACCAAGCACGCAAGTCAACAACCAGTGGGTCAAGCTGAGAGCGGCCAAATGTATTGGTATACTATTCCAGGCGTCCGCCTCCCCGAGGGGTACACCTGGTGACGAAGGCAACGACAAACGAGAATCGGCATCGCTGGTGATCGGGGTTGGACGGTGCAGCGCGGCTGAAGGAAATTCCAAATCGCTGATGGTGCGTGAATCAAAGACGCTATTGCCGAAAACGTGCGAGACAAGAATGGTCTCCTGCGCCGTCATCGCAATCCGCATACTGAATGTCTCCGATGACCCCGAATTTGCCTGGCTTGCAGCGCGACGAAGTCTGCAGAAAGACTACCACCAATCATGCTCCCCAAAGTGTAGACTGTTAGATCCAGAATAGCAAGGCGACGACGAAACAACCTAGCCTCTCTGTCCTCCCAAATCCGTGCACGCGCAGCCGCCGAAAAACACGCACTTGCGCACACGCGCGCGTGCACACATTCCCACGCAGACGCCCGCGCGTACGAGCACGCCCATTGTTTGAACATGCCCTAGTTAGTCGCAGTTGGGAAGCCATCAATCAAGCACAGCAAACGAGCCAGTGAATTCAGGTCACGCCGCGAGCAGGTCGCTCGTCCAAGGGTCTCAGGGCCGCGCGGCGCTGGGACCGGGGGCCAACAGGCCACGGCGAGTGAGCGACGAAGAAAACGGATCTCACGCAAGATGACGTAGCGACCTTAAGCGGCGGCTTGCGCAGGCGGCCAGCGCAGCACGCCGCACGGGAGACGAGGGCGCTTACGCGCGACCTTACGCGAGCAGCTTGCGCGCGAATGTCGGCGCAGACGACCCCGTTTTCTTTCGTCGCTCAAGTGGGCTGGCAGCGGCAAGGTTGAGGGAAGCACGTCAGCGCGAGGCGGGGATACATCTACAGCCACCGCCTGGGGCATCTCAGGAGACCCTCAGACCCATTCAGGGGGCGCCTGACCCGAGACATAACTTCCACGATCGTCTCAAACGCTCTTGTGGGGGTCGGCGGAATGGCGCAAGACACCTGGATAAATCAACATCCACCGCCTGGGGAATCGGCGTCCTGGGACCTCAGCGGTTGCCCAACTTGGCCGCGCACCCAAGAGGGTAGGGGGAGGGGTGCAAGCCTCTTAGAAGGAAGCTGCCTCTTAGGAGGCGCCGGCCTTGCCTCTGTATAGAAAAGGCCCGCGCCGTCTAAGAAGCAGGGGTGCTTCTGAGAAGCATTCCCCCCTCCCCTACCCCAAGACATAGGACGTCCTGATTTTTTCAATACGCTGTCCCCAGAAGTCCCGACCCTTTCCCCAGGACCAGTTGTTCATCCTGAGCTTTTTTCTGACGGTCCCAGGGCCCAGCGAGAGCCCTCGGAGGCCGAAAAGAGCGACAAACCTCCCGCGCGAGGGGGCCTGCGTGTGACCGACAAACCGCTTGCCCTGCTTGGCCGCTCCTCCTCCGTCTCCTCCTCCTCCTCCTCCTCCTCCTCCTCCTTCTCCTCCTCCTCCTCCTCCTCCTCCTCCTCCTCCTCCTCCCTCCTCCTCTCCTCCTCCCTCCTCCTCCTCCTCCTCCGTCTCCTCCTCCTCCTCCTCCTCCTCCTCCTCCTCCTCCTCCTGCTCCTCCTCCTCCTCCTCCTCCTCCTCCTCCCCCACACACCTCTTCTGCGCGTGGCAGACAAACCCCTGGGCCCTGGAGGCACGAGCCTGGCTTTGGCGCTGCCTGCTGGCAGCGCTGCCTCCCAGGGCCAGAGAGACCTCCGCCAGCGGCCGGGAGAGGGAGACAGCATCGGGCACCCAGTCGGAGCACGTCATGGCGGGGACATTCCTGGGTTTTTGTTTCGTTTCCCCGCAAACCATCATCGTCAAGCGAACTTCATAAATGCTCTGGTCTGCATTCGTCGTCAGAGGAGACGCTCCAGGGACATTCCATGGAACCTTCCAGGGTTAAGACGAAGCCAGGACGAGAATAACATCGGGCGAGGATAAATCGAGAATCTCAGAGATCCGGCGGCCCTGGAGGATGTCTCGGGCGCCGCGACCTTCTCAGAGCTTTCCGGAACGCTCTGAAAGCGTTCCGGAACGCTCTGGAGGTCTGTCCATCCCCGGCAGATGGGGTCGGAGCAGATGTGGTCGGAGGGCCGCGCCGCATCGCCGATGCACTGGCGATGCGGTCCGATGTGGAGCCCCATGGTCTCCGCGCCAGCAACGCCGATGCACCACCGACGTCGACGCGTCGCCGACGAGGCGCGATCCTCCGAGTCCATCCTCCAGTCCAGGCCTCCCAGATGGGAGAGCTGACGGAAAACAGTTGCAACAGCCGTCCGGGAGCCATGTCGCATGACCATCGCCCAGACATGCTCGCGTCGTGCAAAAATCACGACCGACAGTGTTTGACAAGTTTCGGCCTCCAGGTGCCCTCGTTCGTCCTGGCCCCGTCCGAAAGGTGTAGGTTGGAACACGCCGACTGGCTACAACTTGGGCCCTGCCTTGAGCCTCTGGCACCCAAATTATGGGCAACCGGTTAGTCCAGGACCCCCGACGCACCGTCACCCGTTGTCATAAGTTTCGACAGGGCCCTAGGAGGCCCAAACTGTTTGCGGAGGCCGCGGTTATGCTGCTGCATGAGGTTCATCTGATTCCGGCAACCGAGGTTCATGACGCCACCGAGAGGTATGATAACCACAGATTGCTGGCGGTTTCGCAATGGCAGCGATGTTGAAATCCAGGCAGCCCTCTGGAGGGATTGGCATCCTAGTTAGGAATGCGTCGCACCTCGGGATCTCGCCCGAACGGCTCGAGGATCATCAAGCTCTGACCTTCGGTTAGCTGTGGAGCTCCAGGTCCTTGGTCTTGAGGGGTTCGGGTTGGCCGCTGTTTACCTGGAAGCCAACCTGTGGCGGTTTGCCACTCGGGGGCGGCCAAAAGGGGGGCGTCCAAGAGGGGGGGGGTGCAAATCACATGGCCCGCGGCACGTGCGCGGCCCAAAGGGTGGCCAGGGACGTAATGAAATGAGAAGAGGCGCCATGAAATCTGGGGAAATATCATGGCCCACGGCATGACATCCCCCCCATTGTCATCAACCCCCTCTCTGCCGCCCCCGAGCCACGTGCCTCCACCCATCGGGAAGCCCGAACCGGGGAGTGGCCTATCCAGCATCGGGAGGCCCGAACATAGGGAATGCGTTGGATACCACCCGCGGGTCCGCGACCTCGCGGACGACCCGCGGGGCCACATCCAGGCGGGCGCAAATGTTTTTGGCACCGCGTCGATCGTTCAACCTTGAACCGATCGCGGCCCCGATCGTTTAAAGTTGAATACCGTCGGCCCCAGCGGCGTTACCATGTCCATCGGTGCTTCCGCGTCGCAGAATTCAACCTTGAACGCCTTCGCCGGCGTCGCCAGCGCGCCAACGCCGCATGAACCGACCGTAGCCCCCCATACCATTTTGTTGGCTCTTGCGAACCAGGGCTGATCGACGCTAAGCGACGCTAGGTCGACGCTAAACGACGCGAGTCGAAGGTAAATACGCCGATCTGGCGTGGGAGCTTCAAAAACAAAGACCCTCAGAACAGCCCAAGCCTCAATTCCTGAGTTTCAGCTCTACTGGGGGGCGGGTGCTGGGGTGACTCCGCCAGTTTGAAAGGGGTTTGGAGACCCAACCAACAGCTTCGCATTAGGCGAAGCCCAGGTCCAGCTCTGTTGTACCGTAGTAACGGTATTGACGATAGTCCCAGTATCCGATGGCGTGCTATCTTAAGCAGTAGGAGGATCTTTTTTGGTCTCGATGGCGAATAGTATGCCTCGCACTTGTGCACAGTCACATTTGGGCGGCCGGCCGCTTGGGCCGACGCGGCCGCGGGCACACGCTCGCTTCCGCTCCCTGTCCCCCATATCGCTTTAGAGTCGGGGGGGGGAGGGAGACGAAGCGTGAGTCCGCCGCACCTATACAGCAGGCACAGCAGCGAATATGTACAAAAGGGCAGAAAAAAAGGCGGGGCTGCAAGGAAGGTGGACCCGCACGCAAGTTGCCTTGCCTGTACCGCTCTGTACATAAAGGTGCTCCTCAGGCGGCCGCAGAACAAGATGTCCGGACAGCCCGGTAAGGAGTGTGACTGTTTAAGTTATGTTTGAAGGATTGTATACCTCCCATGACCTGTAGGAGCATCTCTCTGTCGATGCTCCCCTTGGTGCGACCATCAGCAGTCAGATCCCGGGTGTCGCACCACTGAATACTGCGCACGATTACACGCTCCATCATCTGCCGTATCCAACTGATGTGCCCTAAAAGGGTACACGCGGTCGGATTCTTCAAGTCTTTGCTTGACAAGGACTTAAAACAGACTCTGCATCTATGGTCAAGTGACCTTGACGCTCAGGCCACCCAACTCAAGTATGTCCTTCACCTGACTGGAAGTGAGCGGCCCTGCGTGGAGCTCGTACAGAGTCACAATCGTTGGATATCAGTCCTCCAAATGATGAGCAGCTGCTAGTGCCTCTGCTGAGTAACTCGAGCGGGCCTGCAAGCGGTGCGACACGCAGTGCGCATCGATCAAGTGGACGACGGGCTCACCAGATGGCGTGTTTCCACGCTGTAGCAGGTTTGCCCCGCGAATACGTTCGCCTTTGACGTCGTCATCGGCGTCTCCACCCAGGCGTCGGTACCCTGAGTCGCTGCGCAGGTCGACCTTGCCCGTAGGGGCCATCGCCTGATAGACGATCTTCTTGGGGCAGGCCTGCAGCTGCCTGGTGATCGCGCTCAGTCGTCGCACTTATATACTGGTCGGTTCTTGGACACGTTGTAAAGATACAACATACACCATCGACCACACATGGGATTAATGTTTATGCCAGCGCACATCTGAGGCTGGCGAACATGTCTGCAACCAAATTGGATGCCTAAGCGTCAGCGTCGGCGCCGGTAAATGCAGGATGTTGTGTAGGACGGAGCTTATTGATGTTTTCGTCTTGGTCCGAGGTAACATTGCCGTCCTCATCCTTGGCATATCGCACACTTGGTGCATGCGCGCTTGTTGAGCCTGCGCTTGCCAAAGGTCTTCTACGCACTTGACATGCTTGCCAGCGGTGTCCTCAGTGCCGGCCATATTGGTATCATCAACGCGCTTGGCCGCAAGCACGTTGCTGCTCGTCTCGAACTCCTCGTAGTAGGACGTGGGTCGGATACCAGAACCTCTCGTGGTCTTTCTGAGCTCTAGGGGGAAAGATCGGGGTGCGTCTTTGGTGTCAGTGCGTGGTTTGAGGCGCTGCAAGCAGTGCTCTGGCTCACTGTAGCGTTCGAGCCCTGGGAGAGAATCCGAGGCGCCGTGGCCGATCCAGGCGGCAGAGTAAAACGCACTTTCTGGTAGGTCAATCCTTGCAGGACGGCCATGTGGATGTCGAGGGAAGCAATGATCCATTGCTTCTTGCACGCTGCTGTGCTCGCGATTAGTCTCTGGCTCGACCGTCGCGCTGTTCCCGAAAATGCTTCCTTCCATGTCGAAGGCTTCAATGTCCATGGGGCCTCGAAGCACCAGGCGCAATATGATGGCACGTTCCATCTCGCCCGTGTCGTTCTTCACAAACGCCCATTGTACACGTACCTCGAAGTCATGATGCGCGCCGCTTTAGATAGGTCTTGCATTTGGAAACACTTATTGTCAAACCATGTCTTGAGTTCGGCGTAGAGAGCCTTCGATGCATTCTCGGGATTCGCCTGGACGTCAGCTTTCGCGAGGAGGTCGTCTTCCTCGACGAACGCGGCTCGCTTTGCAGTGGCGGTAACGTACACTCGCATACCTTTGACATATTTTCCGCGAAGCAGAGTTCTACATATTGTCAATTGTCGTCTGAGTCCAGTCCGGAACTGCTGTCTTCGACCATAGAACACATTGGGACGTGATACGCCCCCTCGGTCTCAGAGTCGCGCGCGCGCCCCCACTTAGGCAGGTGTCCGGGCTGTTCATTATCAGCTACAGTGATCAGCACACTATGGTCTGGAACCATCTGTGCGGGCACTGTGAAAAGGTCATCTGGTGGAGTTGCCTCCAGCAGTTCCTGTCCATCTTGTAGCTCTGCGTACCGCACTTCCATGACGTGCGACTCGAGGTTCGAGGTCAGCCTCCGATTCCTCGTAGACCGTAAGAAACCGTCCATCATCATGGAGTGTTTCGGCTTCCGAGGCTTCTCTTGCAGTTCCATCCGGTGTCGGCGCATCCGCCAATTCCTCAAACATTGGCATGTCCTGATCAAAACCTGCTTGAGGTTTGGTGGACTTCAGGCGCTGGGTGGCTCTCGAATGTGATCGTGTATATCCAACGCGGTGCCTTCTGCTTCATAATAGTGACATCCTGGGTTCACATCGTTGTCATAGTGGACCAATTTGCAACTGTCAGCATGAGCACCCGGAGGTAGCTGAAGGATATTTTTAGCTAACCTGACCGACACTACATTCTCAATACGAAAGATGTTTCTAATAAAGTATTGTAGAGCTAAATATACCTTGGGAGATAGAGGGCTTGCACTGGTCATCTGACACGTCTCCTTCTTGGTCGGTGTGTAGCCAAATTTCATAGCAGGTCCCCCCCGCAGGTAAACTGGCCACGAAAATCAACACTGTCCGCAGTGCAGTGGTGTCAGAGCCAATTTCTCTGGCTATGAGAGCTCCAACATGGAGTGAATGTCGGGCACACCGCGGCTTCCCACTCGAATGATGACTTGACCTCTTTCGGGATCGTTCCTGACAACTGGGAATGGGCCATTCCAGCCTCCCCAGTCGTCCTTCGTGGTTGCGAGGCGATGGTAGTCATCTAAGTCTCCTTCATCGCAGTAATTCTGGCCGGTATCAGTTTGTCTTGGTGCGCAGTGCACGATTGGTCTTGGCTACTGCTGTGGCCTGTGTGATAGCTTCAATGCAGACCTTGCGTATCATCTGTTCACGAGAATGATCCGACGTTTCCGTCGGATGTTCGTGATCCAGGACAGGTAGGTCAGGGAGCATTGCTGGTTGCCGCCCAAACCGGGCGGTGCATGGAGACACCGCGCTATAGAAGGTGAGCGCGCTGGCGGCAAACAGGGCCTCGTGCAGTAGTCGCGTGCACACAAGAGGTTCGTCTAACCTGTTGAGTCCAGCTTCTATGACATGATGTAGATGGCGCAATATGCCATTTCTTGCTTCGATCGTCGTAGCGTGTTGTCCACGCGCACGTATCCTTAGTTCAGTGTCCTTTGTCTTAAGGGCTGCTTTCGCAGTGTTGTTGTTGAGGGCGCCCTCACCGTCGGGGTATAATACCTTTGCGGGTCCAAACTGCATCCAGCACTGATGGTATGCATCTAGGATACTGGTCATCGTTTTGTCTGGTATGTCGACTCCAGTGGCATATCGAATGCAACGGTCGATGATATGAAATATATGGTGTTCTTGTTTGTAGAACATCAAGTCACATTCCACCTCTTCGTTGAATTTGCCAGGCAGTGCTGTAGATGCCATAACCGTATGCCCTGGCTTGTCCCCAGCCCTGCGCTCCCGACACGCGTCGCAGACACCCTTGATCAGATTGAGCCTGGCGCTGTCCAGACCTATCTTGGTTAAGACGAGTCTCACCTTAGGTTCTTTTGCATGGAAGCAACGCAAGTGTAGCTTCCGCAAAAACGCTTGAGTCAAGGCTTCGTAGGTTTTGAAGACTGATTTGCACGTCGAACCGTGACCAGTCTGGAAGTCGTGGTCGCGCAGCAGGGTTACCCGCTGCTGGCGGAGGAGGTGCCTCTCCACCATGCTGTCGGCCACGTCTGACTCTAACCTGTGGCAGTCGGAGATGGCCATCCGAATTCCCAGCTCCACTCGAGGCATGTTGCCCTGCAGCAGGTCCAGCTGCAGGTCTGCCTACTGTAAAATCGTGGCTGCTGGCGCCCGCCGTAGGTCCGGCTCTAGAGCCGGGTCTCGGTGCTCGTAGCCTCGTAAGTGGCGGCGCGGCTTGCGCCTGGGGTGGTGGTGCTGCTGGTTCAGCAAGAGCCGGTGGTACTGGTCCTGCTGCCGGTTCGGCAGGAGCCGGTGGTGCCTGTCCATGATTGTCAGGCAGCTTCCAGGGTTTGGCAAACTTGCATTTGCCAAGTGTCAACACATGTCCAGGCTTGTTCTGGCTGTAGTTCTTCTTGCAGCTCGGACATTCCCAATGGTAGTCTTCCTTATCATACCACCTGCAATGCTTGGGATTTCTGCCATGTTGGGGAGAGCGCATGTTAACATTCTCCGCACATGCAAGACATCCTAGCCCTCCCGAAGGCGGTCTCGTGACCGAGCTGTCAGGTTGCCCAGGGAGAGTTGGATCGTCCAAATCATATCCCTTCACGTCGGTAGCTAGCACGGTGGAAGAATAAGTGTGATCATGGGAAGGATCACGGTGTACCTGGAAAAGATCGTGCGATCTGAACTGCATCAACAAAGAGGGGCTGCATCTTTGAAGTATACTGTGCAGCCATGGACAGTTCTCTGTTACATACCGACGCAAGTTGCTGATGACCAGCACATCGTCTCCGTTCAAAAAAAATTAATCGAAGGCGGTGGTTGGCAATGGTATCGGTCGGTTTTCGTATGAATACCCCATGGGAATTGCGTAGGCCAGTCGTACATAGGTCCATATTCATCTTGCAAGTGTCATTGCTTCTGGCCAATGTAGTCCATGGTGGTATCTGATCCACCCAAGTACCCACTGGTTGTTATCAATAGAATCGTGGAAAATCGTTCTGTCGTATAGCAACCTTACCACACAACTCGATATACGGCAGATCTTCTTTGTGGTGTTCCTGCCATGTATCGTAGTTGACCTGCGAAATTAACTGTGAAGGTAGTCCAGTCCTTCTGCAGTTGGGTTGTAGTATGACAAGATTGAAGAAACAAACGTCTAGGCAGTGCACCACTGCATCCTGAAATCATTGTTTCCAAAGTCAAACAAGAGGCGTTTCTCTAGGTTTCCCCCTAGTGACGAACCTCGGCTGAATGCTAGCTGCGATATACCTCAATTTTCTCAACATAATTCCAACATGTCAGCCTTGTTATGTCGTCCATAGCATAAGGTTGAGATTATGGAGAATACGTCTGCGTAGGATCCAGCAAGTAGCCCCGCTGATAATGTGATGAAGGTTTCCTCAGCGTCGCTTTCCGTGCCGGAGTGAAGGGGTACGTCGGCGTAGTACACACGACAACCGAGACCCTTAAGGTCATCTCCGCAGTCATCGTTGCCTTCTTCAACTATTTTGGGTATCTTGCGGGGCTCGATGCCCGCGTCTTTGTCGGCTTTATGTTTTTCTTCCTGTTTGATTCGGGCATCGGTCGGTCGCGCTCTCTGTTGTTCAGCGCCAGCGTCGGAAATTCGGGAATCGAGGAAAGCACGCGGCCGCGCTCAATCGAAGGGGGAAGGAGACGATCGTCATCGACAAACGCAACTCGCCGTGGGCGCGGACGTGGGCCCCCCTGTCCGATGAGAGCCGGTTCAGGCTGTTCCCAATAAAACCGAATACGAATGTGAGTTGCACTTGCACCAGTCGGCAACGGCGCATTGCAATTGCACCCGATAGGCTGGCCCTGGATCTAGATGTCTTGTGCAATCTGGTTGTCGCCCAAGTCCATCGTCATTCGTCGGGCAACATGGCCCCATTCAGGGCCATTCTTCGGAGACTGAACATAAGCTCGAACTCATTATATGTACGCGTGTGTGGATGCTAGGGTGCACAGCACTCGCGTGGTTTTTCTGTGTCTTGTGCTAGTCCATTTGATCAATCAATCTCGCGGTCATGATAGCCAGCGCTTTGTTGCGCCATTCGGTCCTCTGCGCTCCTTGGCCATGCCAGTTCAATTCATGCTCAATGAATTGTGCAGGTTTCCCTGCTGCTCGGCACGTGCACCTCCGCAAATTGGTCGGGACGCGCGTGCATGAAATGCCACTTGCACATGTGATCCGCCGGGCAACTTACTTGAACGATCGCACTTCAATCCGACATGGCAGCATCGCATACGCACGAAATGGAGATCATCAACGGCATCTCATATGGAACCCTGTTTCCAGAAATAACCTGGCGGCCCCACAAGTACAATAGACATACATTGAGTCCGAGCCTTCAACACTAAAACTTTGAATGCGTTGATAGTGTAGCCCTGCCCGCTCCCCAGGCAATCGAAAGCACTAATCAGCGGGCGTTGCGACCCATGACAGTTGGTAACCCCCCGAGAATAGAGCACCAAAATATTGCGCACCAGTAGAGGTCATACTGCACGTGAAATACGGTCACACATGTAAGCACAAGCTCAGAGTTCAGCGCAATCTGTCCGTATGTCCTCAATTACAAGTGCACGACCATGACAATGGTGTGGTGACACTATTTTTCTGCAGCGGCCACGCAGCCGGGTCCACTGCTATCCGTGGCAGCCGCGCAGCCGGGCTTGCCGCTGCCCCTGGCGCGCACAGCCGGCGCCTAAGAAATGAATGCCGGTTTCCCCGCACCTGATGACAGCACCTGTGTTCGGCCTGTCGGAGCAAGCGCGGGCGGCCGTGGCGCGCGCCTGCCCCCGTCACTCATTTGGCGATGGGGGCGTCCAAGTGCCCGTGCCATGCTGCGCTGCAGAGCCGCTGCTCGAAGTAAAAGAATCGAACTTCTCAGCGGCATCATCCACTTCCGCAGGTGCCCTTGCTTGTGCGTCGGGCGGCGTCCACTCGTTGCCCTCCTCGTAGATGGCCCGATCTGCCTTCGCCTGCAGGTGGCGCAGGGCGAAGTCCCGATCGGCCGAGGCGTGGTTAGTCCCAAAAGACGCATTCCTGCGATGCCGGGCCTTCAAGGTGTTATTCACCAAAGACTGGATCGTATAAGCAAGCGTCTCCTCGTTGATGGAGAAGCTGATGCCCTTGGTCTCCTGTGACATCATATACGCATGGGCATCGCTCATAGCAGGTGCTCTTCGGCTGGCTCTGTAAAATGCCTCTTTGGCGAGTAGCGGGCCATCCTCGCGTTGAGGGTCGGCCGTGATAGTAAACGACATTGACCTTTTATCCTCAGCTGCGGCCCCGCATTCGTCGACCTTGAGTGCCAGATGCCCAGAAGGCGTTGTTTCATCAAATCAAGTACTCTGGCACCCGCTTCCAAGAAAGAGCTTGTGCATCTCAGAGCCAGGGATACTCATATTATCGTGCCCCTGCTCCAGGATCAGGATAGTTCTCATTTTGGACATGCTCCTCAGACCCAGACCAGGAAAGACATTTCTCCCTGACCCTCAGCCATGTTTGCTGAGTCGGCATCGCGTCTCGGCACAGCAGGCGCCCCCGCCGGGCCCCCCTTTTGCTTGCGCGCAATCTTGCGGCGCAAGGACTTATCACATACCGCGGCACCATGCCCCACCCCCGACACGTAGAGCCTCTTCGTCAGGTTGAGCTTCTTGATGGCGTGTCCGTGGGAACGGGACACCTGTTCGATAGTCTGCGCTGCGTTTAGACCAATGATGTTGACGTAGCTGCCGATGCCCCAAAGGATCGTCCGCGTGCCATCCACCATGGCCCCACTGTTTGCTGCCAGAGCCACTGCATGGCGTTCTCCGAACAGTCCTGGCGCTTCAGACGGCGCCTCTGCTCCAACACCCAATCGTTTCTTGACAGAGACGTAAGGGCGTCCATGTATCCACGGGCCCCCTCTTCCGACATGGGGTTCTTCTCAGAGACCCAGGCCGTAGATTACTCGCCATGCGTGTATGGGCGCGGTGCAGATGTAGTAGGCAGATTCAACAAACGTATCCTCGTCAGCACGCATGTCCATCTGACCATCTGCGTTTACCATTAACACCGCGTGTAGCATGTCGCGCTCGGATATCGCACCGATGCCACTGCGCGCGCTCACCGGGCTCTCCGTCATGCGCTGGCTGCGCGGGCGGTTACCTCGCCCGTGCGGCATGTAAGTATGTGGAGACTGAAAGCACTGAGCACTCCTACCGGTGGCTCTCTCCATACGCCTCAGCCCCATGTCATTGGCCGGCAGCGCGGCAGGTGCGGTCGCGGCAGGTGTCCCTGCATTGGTTGGTTGCTTCTGCTATCAATGGCACGAGTGCATCCAAGGCAGGCGCGGTGGCTTCCGTCGCCTGCGCCGGGTTGGCCGATGAAGCAGGTTGCCCCGCTGGTGTCGTTGCAGGGGCTGCCGCGCGGTTCATCATCATCGCCGCAACGCGGTTGAGCTCTTCACGAAGGTCTCTGAGTTCAGTGGCCCCTCGGAGGATCTCTCCATGACGATCCAATGCGTCCTGATTTCCAGCAAGGGCATACTGAAACTCAGCTGTCATCAGACCAACGCCCCTGCAAATAGCGCAGAGTGCCTCAGTTGCCGCACCTTCCATATTGCCAGCCAGCTGTCTGTCCACATGAGCATGTGCAACTCGACCCCAGCACGGCGCATGGCATATGTGGCCACACTGAAGCCTCCAGACTTTGTCGCGATGCATGAAGTGATCCAGGCATATGGCACACTAGTTAAAGCCACCGTCGCTGATGACTGGTGGTGTTGCCGATGGCCTGATACGCGTCTGGCGCTCCAGAGTGGTTTCACCAACTTCAGATCGAATCGGTGGGACCGACGGTAGCTGCATTGCTGCAAGTGCTGCCGGGATCAGCGCAGGTGTCCCTGCTGTACTTTGAGTAGCATATTGCCCCGCGCGGCCCAGCATCCTGTTTGCCTGACGCCCATGGTTGCGACGCTGGCGGGCCAATTGCATCAAAAGGTTGGCGTGCTGCGCCTCGTGAATCTCTGGGCGCAGCTCCCCCATCTGGGGCCTGCTGCTGCACGTCAGGGTCCACAGGGGAAGCCAAATACCCATCATGTCGAATCTGGCCCGGCACGCCTGACGTGCAACCAGAGCCGCGCGTCGACTGAGACTGGTAGAATGTCGTCGGCCCTCGCTCGTGCATGCGGGTTTTCCGGCGGCGCCCCCACGCGAGGATTACCATTTACCTGAGCATGGTAGTCAGGATGCAACGGGAAGTCCATCGGCGGTGCCGTAGGGCGCTCTGCAGCTGTCGGGTCGCATGTCGGATGACTAAAAAATGCATGCCGATTGGGGTTGTCCGGTGATGGATTTGGGTCCGGGACATACTCCCAAGGCGGTGTCCAGCTAGCGCTGAGGTCGATGCCGTCCCTGCGCATACTCTGCGCGGCTTCGCGCATCTGCCGGTACATCCACTCTTGCTGATCAGCTAGGCTCTCGGCCCCCTGTGCATCGTGGTGATCGGGGAAAGCAGGTTGCCCCGCATGTGGACGCGGCGATGCGAATTGCGATGTCGCCAGTAAAGCCTGGCAGAGCTGCGGGTCCAACCGAATGCTTTGGATCCTTGCCTGTAGGCTATTGGTGCTCCCAGCACTCTGTGGAGTCCCAAATGGAGTTGCGGCTCTGCTCATAGGTGCGAACGACGCAGGTTGCCCTGCAGGTACTGGCAATTGCTGCACCTGAGCACGCCGCGGATCGCTGGCGCACAGCACGTCGGCGGGAGTAATGCCACTCGAAATCATACCTGTCGCGTCCGCACTTTGGGCCTGCATCCATGATCCGTCAGATCCCCCTGCAGGCGCCCCCGCTGGATGCGCACCTTGCAGCGCAAATGCCGCAGATAACTCGACCTCCTGAGCGGGCGTCGGTTCGGGGCACTTCAACTTGTAGGGGGTCTTTGGAATAAGCAAATCTTTCAATGATGATGCATCAGTTCAAAATTCGCACATGTTTCAATAGAAACCCACACGTCCGGACGCCATGAAGAAAAAAACGACGCGAGAGGAAGTCATGGTTTTAAACCAAGACGCGAGCGAAAAAAAATCAACAAATGACGACACTCATGCTGGATATGTTGTCCAGTGCACATAATTGTATCGCAGTCGCCGGGAATATCATGTGATAGGTTGCCCACTGCACCAAACACGATGATTCGATGATTTTGCCCAGTGCACATCGTAAGTGAACGCAGATCTGGGGCGGCGCCGCACGACCGTGATTAGCGCTTATATCGCAGTTTTGCATGTATATATACATATATACCTTTGTACAAGTGTTGCCTGTTTGTTTTCTGTCTGTTCGCCAACTGTTTGTCGTCTATTTTTTGCGCAACGCCCGGCACTTGCGCGCGCGACATGTCGCGCCGCTCTCGCGGCGAACCTCGAGCCGGGCCAACGGTCGCACCGTTCTCGGTCGGAGAGACGCCCCGGGGCGGGAGGCTTAGTTCTGTCATGGGTCGACGGTGGTGGCGGTGGCGGTGGTGGGGGGATATGAGGAAGAGAGCATCTCATTTCACTTCGCGCGCGTGCGCGCCCGAAGGCGCGCGGCCGCGCGGCCGCTTTAGCGCCGCCCCGCGCGGCGTCGCCGCGGAGGCGGGCAGGAACAAGAGGTCCCTGGAGGCATTGCTTTCACGCGCGATCGAGGGCGGCCTGCGCCAGAGACAGGCCAGCGCACGAGGGCGGCCTGCGCCGGAAACAAGCCAGCGCACCTCCAGGGCGGCCTGCGCCAGAAACAAGCCAGCGCATACATGCATATTTACACGTGTGTATATATGCACGCATGTATGCATGTGTATATATATAGATGTAGAACACATTGATCGAGGGCGGGCTGCGCCAGATGAGGCCAGCGCATCTATCGAGGGCGGCCTGCGCCAGAAACATGCTAGCGCACGAGGGCGGCCTGCGCCAGAAACAGGCCAGCGCGCGATCGAGGGCGGCCTGCGCCAGAAACAAGCCAGCGCACACATGCATATATGCGCGCATATGTATGTATGTATGCATGCATGCATGCATGTATGTATGTATGTACGTATGTACATATATATGTATATATACCTGTATATACATATATACACACATCTATAACACATACTGGAAGGCGGCCTGCGCCAGATGCATGGCGAGGCCAGCGCACGAGGGCGGCCTGCGCCGCAAACAAGCCAGCGCGCGATCGAGGGCGGCCTGCGCCAGAAACAGGCCAGCGAGCCTGCGCCGGTCCAGCGCAGAAGGGCGGCCTGCGCCAGACATGAATGCAACAAAATGAAACGTGCATGACACTACGGGACGACGCGCTCTCCATGGGGTCCGCGAGCCCGCGGCGGGGCGCCGCGCAGGGGCAGGGGGCCGCGGGCCCCTGCGAACCCTGCGCATCAGGCGCTCCGATGTTTAGCATCGTTCTGCGACGGCCCCGAGGGCCTGCGCGCAAAATCCCCCCCCCCTTCCACGCGAGCCGCCGCGCGTGACACGCGGTTGTCTCAAATATTTTTGACGCGCCCGGTGTCTGGGGCTCGTTAACAGCGCGCGGCCACTTTATCGCCGCGCCAGATGGCATCGCCAGGCCCCCCCCCCCCCCCCCCCCCCCCCCCCCCCTTCCTCACCCCCCCCCTCCTCCTTCGAAAATTAATGCAAGGAGCGCGCTTAAACTCCGCGCCCTCGGGCGCAGCGCGGCGCGCCGCCCGCCGCGTGCGCCCGCCAGTGATTTCGAGCGGCCTCCCCCCCCCCCCCCTCTCTCCCGGGAGCGGGGGGGGGGGCGCGCACCCCGCCCCCGGGTGCCAAAAGCACGCACTCCGCGCTGCCACTTGATCGCCACCGCCAGATGGTCGCGCCCAAATCTCTGAACGCAGGCAGCACCCAAGAAAAAAAGGGGCGCGATAAGAACGAATTCCAGTCGCCATTAACGCTTATTCCACGCGCATGTGTGTTAGCATTGTTTTGTTGGCTTGTGTGATGGTTGCTTGTGTGCGTTCGCTCCTTTGTTTGTTTGTTTGTTTGTTTGTGAGTGAGTGCGCGCGCGCGTGCACGTGGGCACCCTGGACCCGACGGGGCCCCTCGCCCGCCCCTGCCCCCCAGGTCCGCGGCCGATCCGTCGCAGCCACTTTGTCGCCGCACCACTCGCACAGAAAAAGCCAGAATGAGAAGTGGCAGCGCCCATCTGCGCCGTCGCCTGGGCGGGCGGCACAAAGGCTGGCCTTTCAAATTTTCCGTGTGTGTATATATATTTATGTATAGATATACACGTACATGCATATACGTATATATATGTATATAAATGTGTATATATGTACATACACACATGCATACATAGACATATGTGCGTGTGTGCGTGTATGTGTGTGCGTTTGCCTGATGGCATGCATGCGCGCGCGTCGTTGGCCACCGCAACGCCACCTCCACGTAGCATCTCGCAGATCGCAGCTTTAAGCCACCGCGCGCGGCATCGCTCCAACAAAATATTCAAACGGGCGCGATGCGTTCAGCATCTTTTAAAGGGCCACGCGCCCTTCGACAGGGTCGAAAAGACCAAGTCCTCCTCCCCCTCCCTCCTCCTCCTCCTCCTCTTCCCTCCTCCTCCCCCCCAAGTCCTCCTCCCCCTCCCTCCTCCTCCTCCTCCTCTTCCCTCCTCCTCCCCCCCTCGCCCTCTCCCCCCCCCGCCCCCCCACCCCCCCTCCCCCCCCCCCCACCCCCCCCACCCCCTTCCTTCCTTCCTTCCCCTCCCCCCCCCAGCGCGCTCGAGCGGTGCGAAGTCCGGTCTGTTGCGCGGGGGGGGTCCGTCCACAACCTCTCCGCGCGCCAGGCCCCCCTCCCCCTCCCTCCGACCCGCATAAAAACAGCGGGAAAAAAAGCAAGGCGGAACGGCAAGTGGGCGCGCGGTGTTCCGCATTTCCGACAGGCCTGCGAGGATGTCCCTTCTCACCCCCATCCCTTCCTGTCCCTGCCCCCCCCCCCCTTCCCCGCCCAGCCTCCGAGCAAGCTGGGCCCTCGCGTTGTGCGCGTGCGGGGGGGGCGGGGGGGGGGGGGGGGGGGGGGGGGGGGGGAGGGGGGGGGTTGGGGGGGGGATGGTGGTGGGGGGGGGGGGGGGCGGGGGCGCGCCCCGCGCCCGACACGCCCCCCCCCCCCCCCCCCCCTCAATGAGGAGAGAGAGGAGAGAGAGAGAGAGGAGAGAGAGGAGAGAGAGGAGAGAGAGGAGAGAGAGAGGGAGAGGAGAGAGAGGAGAGAGAGAGAGAGAGAGAGAGAGAGAGAGAGAGAGAGAGAGATCGGACAAGTAGGCGGACCAGGGTCCGTCCGCGAGGCGCACTGCGGTGCGACAACTCGCATGCACTATTTGCGGCGGTGCAGCCTTTAGATGCGAGGGCGGGCAACAAAAAAAACCCTCCCCCGGCGCAGTGCGACAGACGCTACAGACGGCGGACAGACGATGATGATCTCACCTGTCAGACCGCGTGAGGAAATAGGCCCCAACAAGAAAGGCGACGTGCTGACACGTGGCTAGGCGGCTTGGCAGACCGCCAGTTGGGCGCTTGGCCGCAAAGCGGCGCGCAGTGACGGGGCACCCCCCGCCCCCACGCCCTGACACCGTGGACGCGGAGCACGCGTACACACGGGCAGGCAGAAAGGAGGAGATTAGCGCGGGGCACCAGGTGGAGCGCCGCGGAACGATGACAGCATAGCTTGGATGGAGAGTGACGGCACGGCACCATCGGGCGAGGCCGTGAGCAGCTCGGCAAAGGCTCGCCCAGCGCTGTGGAGGCGCTGGAGTAGAGGGCCTTGACGAGCTTGGGCGGCGGCGAGGTCCGCGGCGAGAGCTAAGCACCTCTGCTGGAGGGCAGCCATCGCCTGTGACAGCTCGGTTTCGCGGTCGGTGAGGGGTGGCTGCTCTGTGCCAGCAGCCGAGGGCCTCGAGACAGAGGCGAGGTCCTCGGTACGCCTGTCCAAATGGTGGACTAGCGTAGTGCGGCACCCTGAACGCTGTCGTCCGTCACCCTTGAAGGGTGACTGGAGGGGCACACGCGACCCCAGGGCTGGAGCCGCTAGGGCCACGCCCCGAGAGGTCGGGAGAGCCGCTTCCTCTCGCTCAGCAACGATGGAAGCGTGGACGGGGCACGAGGGCCTGTTTGGTTTAGTGCCCTGCGGGGGGGCTGAAGCCGCCCCCGCGGGCTGCCGGCGGTGGGGGGGCGGAGTGGTTTGCGCGGTGGGACCAGTCATGATGCCGTGCAAGGGCTCTGAGGTCGGTCGCGTAGAAGGTTGGCGTCTCGGTAGGGCGGCATGGTCGGCAGCGTGTGGTATCGGCGGTGCGTCCTCCATGCCACTCAGTCCGCGGGGGTCACCCAGGTCAGGGTCGGCGTCTTGGCGGTGGCCGATATCATCGTATGTGGGCGATATCGCTCTCGGGGACGGAGTCGCAGTAGGGGTCGAGAGGTTTCCCGACGGGGCGGGGTTTTCGCTGGCTGGTCCGTCGTCCAAAGCGTCCGATCCCCCACCGATGCTGAACAGGTCATCCTCCTGTTCGTCAGCGTCTTGAAAATGAGCGGCGTTGTCATGTGGGTGCGCTGCCGCTCTCAATGGCGGAGTCGGGGGCGCCGCGCGGGTGCCCGACGGGGCAGGGTCGGCGCTGGCTGGCCCGTCGCCCAGGAAGTCCAGGCCTCCACCAAAGCCGAACGGGTCGTCCTCCTGTTCGTCGAATATCGCCCGTTGGGCCTCGGCCCAGAGCTCGTCCGGGTTCTGTGGGATGTCTGGTCCAGCCGCGGGTGGTGCCTGGTCAGACAGCAGGGGATTTGGTTCCATGTTGTTGAGTTCCGCAGCTGTGAACCCAGCCCTGCGGTGTGGGAGGGGGAGTGTTCGGTGTCTACGCTCGTAGATGGCGACAGCGACTCCATGAAGCACGGTCGCTTGGCGATGTCGTGATTTGGCAGCTTCGACAATGTCGTCTGGAAGGTTATGAGTACGTGCCGCCGTTGTGCGAGGGCGTCAGCCTGACGATTGAACTCCTCCGCGATGGGCCCGATGAGCCCGAGGTCGATGCCCATGTCGCCCTGGTGGCTAGCGACTTTCTCGACGCGGAACATGTTGGGCTTGGCCATGACGCATCGGTGGATCTTTTCCCAGAGTTCCACGTGCGTGCTCTGCGGTGGTGAGTGTCCGTCGATGATCCTTTGGAAACCATCAACCACCGCCTGGTTGTCCACGAAAACGTGTACGGGCCGTTCAGCACATGCCGTGAGGTGGACAATGGCGAGGGTCTCCGCAAGCTGTGCGTTCTGCGTAATGCCGTGAACGCGTGCACTGTAGTTCATGCGGTGGTCGATGCCGTTGTAGACGCCGTAGCCCGCTCGTGCAAGCAATGGGATGGCTTGGTTGGTGCATGCACCGTCCGTGGCAGCGTAGACCCATGTCCAACCAGTGTCATGGTCAAGGTAGGTGGTGTAGGAGTTCTGGGCTGAAGCCGCAGGATCTCCCTCAGGTGGGGGCCGCGGTATGGGCTGAGGTAGCGGGTCCCTCGCGAGGTCGGCCTGCAGGTCGAGGAGGGCTGGGTCTTCATCGAAGAGCCCGCAGTGTCTTGTGTGCGGCGGAAGACGGGCCCACTGCTCGTCACTGATGAGGGTGGTGAGAGGGACTCTTTCTCGGGCCCAGCACTTGCAGTCGCGAACAGTGTGCTCCTGAGTTTTCTCTTCCTCGTCGCAGTATCGGCAGATGGGGCTGGGGTCAGCGGACGTGTTTGATCGGGGTCGTCGCTGTTGGGTGTGGTCCCCGCCCGACAGGTAGTTAAGGAGGAGCGCCAGCTGCCATGCGTTGCATTTGGCTGCTCCTTTCGTTCGGGCGAGCCACGTGCTGGCGAAGAGGTCGAGGCCCTGTCTGACAGAGGCCAGGTGTCCAAGGTCATGACGCCGTGGCTTGATCTTTCTCAGAAAGGCTCTGCGTTGTGAGGCTCGCAGCATGTGAAGGAAGGCGTTTTGGGGTAAGTTCAGCCAACTGATCTGACAGCCCCAGTCGTCGTACATGATGCCAAATGTGGGCAGGTCCAACGGAGCTGCTGAAGCGTCTGGACAAGTCGTCCGACAGGTCCTCCCCCGAATAGGGTCTGGACATGGTGTTGGAGATCCCTGACGAGACCGCAGAGAGTAGCGTCGCGGTTTACCTGTCGCCGCAGACACAGGAAGACTTCACGCTGCGTAATGGCGTCAATCTCCAGGGCGTGTCCTGGGACGCACACGGCCATGAGGGTCCAAAACTCGACCCACCTGTTTCCCTTGGGGCGGATAGCCGCCTTAAGGGCATGGTTGTTGGCAGTTTTGACGGGGCCTGATGGGGCTTGAATGTCGGTGCCCGTGGTACAGACGCTGGCAGCAAGGGAACGGGCGTGCCGCGCCTTAATAAGCATCGGTGATGGGAGCTTGCCAATGCGCGGCAGGCGACTAGTCGCCCTGCGGACACGGGCGTCAGCGGTAGCCGTGAGGTTAAGCGCGGCTGGAGCCGGCGCTGCCTCGGCGTTGATGTAACTCCCGACGAGCTTGATGGAGTCGACCACGCGTAAGGGCCGTTCCGCCAGAGTGAGCTGGGTAACGGCGGTGTGAAGCTCGTCGGTGAGCGCCCACCCCGCCACTTTGCCAGGGTGAATGCGTTGACCTGAAAATCGATCAAACTTGGCGGTTTCATCGAGAGAGTTCTGCAACTCAGGCGCGGTGTGAGTAGTGGAGTTGCTGTCGTCAACAAAGGTAGTGCTGAGTGATCGCGGAACGTATCGATGCTGTCTCTTGGTCCACACACACATGAGCAGCTTAATGTCGTCCAGGGACCAAGAGCTTCCCTGGAGGTGACCGTTTGTCCTGGCAAGTTCCTTAGAGTACGCACCGTTCATGCGGATGTAGCGTTTGTGGCGACTGTAGAAGTTTCTGCGGACAGTAACGATGTCTTGGGGACACCCCGCGTGAAGCGCAAGGTTAGGCAGATGTCCGTGATGAGGTAGTCGAAACACTTCTGTCGGTCCAGGGCAGCTCCAGCTAAGGGAAGGAGTAAGGCCCTGGCGTGTTCGATGCGCAGGGCAAGAGAGGCGCTGACGTCCCCAATGGTAGCTTTGGGGACAGCGCCAAAACTCGTGGCGTGGGTCCATCCTTTCCGCCAGTCCGTGAGGCTGCGGTAAGCTGGCGCTTCCCACGCATACATCCAAAAGGAAAGCACCGAGAGAAGTCGTTGGTCCGTTGGGAGTTCGCCTCGGCCTTTTCGGAGGCACGGGTTTGGCACGTGGAGGAGGGGTTCTGGGATGGTGCCAGTGCGTTGCATAGCGCGTAGGACGCTGGCGAAGAGGAGAAGAATGTCGTCGGGTAACTCCTTAGCCTCCTTAGTAGTCCAGCCGTCCAGTCCCCCCGCGCGGCGCGGTGAACGGGTGCGAATGAAGTGGATGAGTTGGTCGTCGGTGAGGTGGAAAGGGGTAGCTGGTGATGGCGTAGGCAGCTCTTGTCGGTACTCGTCG
The DNA here is from genome assembly GCA_963575745.1 of Prorocentrum cordatum. NCBI lineage: Eukaryota > Dinophyceae > Prorocentrales > Prorocentraceae > Prorocentrum > Prorocentrum cordatum. Next base: position 380,710 of record CAUYUJ010001858.1, on the reverse strand, counting down.
TAGAAGTCAGCCCACGTCGGCATGGCTTCGGCGTCGTGTCCTGCACGGGCGCGGTACCTGCCCAAGATGGGCTCCCAGGTGTCGACCATGAGCTTAAGCATGTCTTTGGTGTTAGCAACAATGGCGTTGGCAGGGAGAATGTCGGGGACTTGCGCAGGTGGTGGTTCACGAGTGTGGTCTTCGTCGCTGTCCGTGTCGGGCGAACTACCGTCGCTGGGGCTGAAGCCGCAGCTTCGGTGTCAGCGTCGCTGTCGTCCGTGCAAGCTTCGTCAGGTTTAAAGGCGTTGGTGTCGCAGTGGAGTTGCGTGTCGTCAGGTGTGGTAGGCGTGCGGAGATACGCCGTGGGCGAGCTGTCAGCAGCCCGTGCGTATATGGCCGCCTTTCGCCCGCTTGGCTCGCGGACGCCCTCAGCCATATCTTGATGCGTTCAGCTTTGGCACGGTTCGCGCGTCGCGCCAGCTCTAAGTCGAGGTTTTGGATCAAACCGTCAAGGTGCTCTCCGTGAGGTGCTGGCTCGTCGGGGGTCCAGGCCTCGGGGAAGTCTAGGAGAACCGTGGGGCGCAGCTTGTGGCATAGGAGGCGGGCCGCGGTCCACGCGCAGTCGATGCGCTGCGCGAGGTACGGCGGGATGGCACGGCAATCTAAATGATGGTGCTGTCCGATGAAACGTAGCTCACAGAGTTGCCGATGGAGCTTGCGCAGTCGGTTCATGTGTATCGTGGAAGCTCCGTAGGTGGGGAAGGCGCGGGGGGCAACTGGTCGCTCCTCGAACATGGGCGTGAGCCCGTGCATGGTGGGGGGCTTCTTTTTTGGGTGGTCGGGCGGTGGAGGTGGCAGGTCGCGCAGACGGGTGAGATGGTACTCATGACTGGCCTCGTTAGCCAGGGCGAACTTGCGCTCCACGTCGTCGCGTGTGTCGGCCTGTTCCATGCGGTCCTGATATCGCCCAGCGATGAGGGTCCCTAGTGCCTGCAGCTCGTGACCCTCATGAGCTCCATCGTCGGGGGGGTAGGGCGTGGGGGCAAGAAGACGTCGGGCCGTATGGTCGAGGCGACTGAGGTCAAGCGTGACCTGCAGGCCAACATGAGACTTCGCTGGCTAGTCGCGAAGGTAGCAGAAGTCGGTGACAAGGGATCGCGCCGCTTGGTTGGCAATGATATAATCGATGCGCGAAGTGCGGGGGCACTTGGTGACGCGGTCCCAGTCAGGGATATTGCCGTATGTGTGCATGGTGTGGTCTGGTGTGCCATCAGCAACGTTGAACCATCCGTGCTGCAACATGTGCAGAAGGTGTGGATTGTCGTCGATGTTCGTATTGGCGTCCATGCAGATAAAGTAGGGGGCTGAGCCGACCCTAGCGGCGGCGCAGTCAGCGAGCCGAAAAAGAGCTGTGCTGTCTCCTCCAGCAATCCCGTAGAGGCTCGCTATGTAGATCCCCGCGGGCCCGTGGTTGTTTCGTCGCCGCCTGCGGCGGTGCTGAGTGCAGAGCGGGAGAAAGACCTCGTGCCATCTTTTCTTGGCCTGGAGGGCGACGATACAGGGCGCATTGTCGTCGACAGTGGAGTCGACAATGGCATCCTTAGAGAGGATGGCGACCCCTCCCGAGGCGCCAGTGTTGCCCACGACGGTGTGGTCTGTGCCGCCGTGGGCAGCTCTGCGCTGGGCTCGCGCCAGATCTAGGTCAGGTCCAAGACTGGCGTGGTATCCTCCGTGGAGTGGATTGGCGGCGCTGGTAGCGATGGCTTGTATAGTCGGCTTGGCATGTCGGGTCTCCTGCAGTGCTATGACTGCGGCGTTGTGGTCGACACCAAGGGCGGTGATGGTTGGCCAATTCGCTGAGAGACTGGTGATGTTAAGGCTGACGAGGTGTATGGAGCGACCTGGCCCGTCTCCATCGGTGGAACTGGGGTTTGCACGCCCCGCACGGTGAAGGTCAGCCTGGCCCTCGCCCAGGTAGGAGGCTTGGCCACAGTAGGAGCTCATGGCGTTCCTATGGATTAGCTTGACCGGGGCTGAAGCCGCCGTCAGGCCAGAAGTATAGGCGGGACACGGTCGGCACTGCGCCAGGGGGGGTTCATAAACGTCAGTAAAAATGTCACGAAAATTCCTCCTCACTCCAGTACCGTAGGGGACGAGGGGAGGAGAGGTGAGACGGCAGCAGAGGGAGAGGGAGGCGACTCCTCGATCCGTCCTGCCGAACACAAAAGCAAAAGCGAACCAGCGGCGGCGGCTAGGCGCGGCAGCGGCACAACGCACGCGCATATACTGCGCACGCGACACCGCTGGTCCGTCCTGCGGTGGCGCGCACGCCCCGTCAGTATCTTGATGAGCAGCATCTGGTGGAACAGCTCGAGCAGCGCGGTCGGTGGCCTGGCGCTGGGCCTCGTCCATGCCCGCTGCCGTGAGGCCCGCGTTGCGGACAGGGCTGATTCCCCGCGGGGCCGCCGCTGCCGCGGCAGCGGCTGAGGTGGCGGGGGCTCCGCCCGGACTCTGAGGTGAGAGCGGTGAGCCACCGCCGAAACCCGCCGCAAGGTCCTTGACACGGTACTTGTTCTTGAACGGGTCGAAGGTCGGCGCCTCGTCGATGGGGACGATCACGCGGGTGGGCAGCGGCGGCTCGTGGTCCGTGGACGGCGTCGGCTCGAGGTCGACCTGGCCAGGTTCGATGACGCTAGCTCCGAAGCGTGGCACCACTTCAGGGGCTCGGGCATCAGCCTGAGACTCGCGAGGCGGCGAGCTCGTGGAGCTCCCTGGGGCCTTGCGTGAACTGTGGCGGCTGCAGGTCCTGCTGCGCGGGACGCGCCCGCCCGTGTGGCGGTCGCGTGGCGAGGTCGCCTGGGCATTAGCGCGCTCGGAATCCGCCCTGCTCAGGGATCGGATCGGCGCCGCGCAGGGTGATGGGCTGGGCTGGCGGGAGGCGCTTGTGCCGCCCTCCGCCGTGGCTGTGGCCTGGTCAGGGTCGACAGCGTCGGGGCGGGGGCTGACGTGGTGGGCGCTTCCCTCGCTGTGCCGCGGGGAGGCGCTGTGTTGCGCCTGGATGTACGTGAGGACGAGCGGGGCAAGCGGCTGCCTCTCCCGCTCAGGTGGGGCAGGTTTTGCCTGGGCAGGGCGCAGCGCTGCAGCCACGTTTGGCGGGGGCGTGTGCTGGCGCGGTTGCCAAGCGCGCACGTTCGCATCACGCCATCCTTCGGGGCGCCCAGTCCTGCCACGGTTTGTTGCTGCCCCCTGGGCTGAAGCCGCAGGGGTTATCACTGCGGGCTGGTTGCTGGAGGTGCCATCATGTCGGCCTGAGTAAAGGCCCCAGGCGCGCGTGGACCCTGGCACTGGCGAGGTGGCCCTTGGGAGGGCCTGCACGGGTGCACGCGGATAGCCGATGACCGCTGGGTGTACCCTGGCGTGGGGGGGCGTGGCCGTAGCTGGAGGCGGCTGCTCCAGCAGCCGCGGGCCTGGCACCTATGGGGCCACGGTAGTAGGCGGCAACCCCGTCGTAGGCCGTGTTACCGCCTGTCGGGACTCGCGCGGGGGAGCGGTAGCGTGGCGTGCCCTGCTGTCCTGCGTCACGTTGGTCCCGCTGCTGAATGCGCTGCTGGTGCTGTTGTTGTCGCTGCCAGTCGGCTCTCGAGAGGGGACGGGTGTCGGGGAGGATGGTGGGCACGTCGGGCCGCTGCCAGCCCCGATTGACGTGCTCGAAGGCGTGGTCAGGGTAGGTCCCCCCTACGGGTGAGTATCGCCGCACATGCTCCATGTAGTCGATGTTCTGCGGCTCGGAGATCGCCGTGGTGTTGACGGCTCGCTGGTGCGCTGGTCCATAGAGGCAGAAACTACCACGGTTGCTGCGGTCGTGGTTTAGCTCGGCTTCGGTCGTGGCACGGCTCACCATGGCGTCGCAGAGTCGCATGTCGTAGTCGAGGGCTTGAGGCCCAGGACCTCCCTCGGCGTCCCAGTGCAGTACCACATCTCGCCAGCGGGTGCGGGTAGTGTGGATGCGCTCGGCGATCGACTCGCAGACGGTCCTGACCGTGACACGATCCCTGTACATGTTGGTAATGGCTAGGGAGTAGGGTCGGCGGACCGTCTTGTTGAAGGTGAATTCCTCCTTGAGGGCCTGGTGGGGACTGAAGAGCACGTAGCCTTCCCTCCAAAGCGGTTGATCGGGGAAAGGTTCTTCGGGCATCCCCGTTCCTGTGAATCCAGGTGGCCGCCTTGTGCCGTCAGGCAGTCCCTGCCTGGGGACGCGCCGCTGCTGCGGTGGGAGGTACCATTGACCCTGGTAGCCTGCTTGCCCTGGTTGTGGAGGTTCCCCCCCGGGGCCTGAAGGCGCTCGGGGGGGTTCCTTAAGGTCGTGGAGGGCTGGCGCGTTGCCGAATTGGCGGGCAAGGATGTGCGGCGGCATCCCTGTGGCACGGACGTCGAGCAGGCTGTGTGGACTGGTGGGATGGGGGCACCTGCTGGACAGGCAGCATGTGTCGGAGTCCCTGTTGTTGGTGCTGTATGCACACGTCCAACTGTTGCACGAGTAGTCCGTGGACCAGTCCATAAGTGTACGCAGTCCGCTGCGGGCGCAGTCTGGGCACGTTTGTTGGCCCGAGGTGCCGAGCTGCGTGTTGCGGCGAGCCGCACAGTACTGACAGCATTGGAATCGACACTGTAGGCAAGACCAGCGTCCTGGTAAAGGCGGGAGCGCATGCTCATTTGTGCCTGGGTCGTCTGGGTGGGGTCGCGGGCGATCCCACATGGGCCAGACGTCAGCAAACCAGGATTGGCCTGTAGTGCGGACAACCTCGGCGGGGAGGCGAGCGTCCTCGGCATGGCACCTGATCCACTGGGGCCCCATGTCCGCTGGTACCATGACGGTGCGCCAGGTGTCGTCCGCTTTGACGTGGACTTGGGTCGGTGCCCCGAGCTTAGTAGTGGTGTCGCCGTGGTCGTGGTGGAGGATGACCCAGCCGTCCCGCCCCGCCACCGCAGGGTCTATAACGCGGTGGCCCATGACTGTCGTCCCCCACGGTAAGTAGGCGCCGTCGTGGTGATCTCCAGGGTCGAGCCAGACCTCGATGCCAGGGGCATTGACACGGGTCCGCACATCACGGACGTGGTAGGCGAGGACGTGGTAGGCAGTCGGCTCCTCTTCCGTCACAATGTGCTCCCATGTCTCGATGCCACTGTTGTCTGAGGTGGAGTTCCCGCCACTCTGTCGTGACGAGCGAGAGGCAGATCGCCGTGGGCGGGCACGGCCTCGGGCGAGGGCGGCGGCCGCGCTGATGAGGGAAGGCGTACGGCGTTCGTCGGCTCTTGATGACGTCGATGAGCGGTCTGGACTGTGCGCCAGGGCTGTGCCTGACTTGTACGTGCGTGGTGGGCCCGACGCGGCCCCAGGGCTGGAGCCGCTGGGGCGCGACCCGCGTGCGTCAGGGTGCCCCCGCACGGGGACAGCTTGCTAGCCAGTGTACACCAGGTCGATGAGTGGTTTCGGGTCCAGCTGGAGCATGTGAAGCGAGACGCGTGGGCGGGGCTGGTTAGGGTCATCCCTGGTGGCTGCTTCCGTGTCGTAGTGCTGTTTGGCCCATACTCGCGCTGCCTCTGGCGAGTATAGGGCCTGCGGCGGTGGCCATGCTGCCGCGATGGCTGGTCTGCGCCTGGTGCTAGCTTCCTGGTCGTG
>CAUYUJ010001858.1:322013-374951 GCA_963575745.1 Prorocentrum cordatum | reverse complement strand
CACGCACTCAGAAAGAAACGGAAGTTCTGGACGAGCGAATTCCTGCCCGCGCTGCGCGGCCAGAACTTTACTCAGCTCCTCCTCCTGCTTTTGCCCCTGCCCCCTGCCCCCTGCTGACCCCCCCCCCACCTTTCCTCCCTTTCTCTGCCCCCCCCCTCCCCCCATTGCGCGTGCGCGCGCAGTGCCGAGCCAGTGCGCGCAAAGGTTCGCACGCGCGTTGCACCTCAGTCTGGTTCCAACTGGCGTCACAAACAATGGCCGTAATGATGTCAGTAATAATATCAATGAAAGTGCTAGCGTGCGCGCCTGAGGTGAATGCGGCGTTGGCTCGTTCCTGGCGGGGCGATGTGACCCACGCCCCGCGCGCGCCGTCGACCGATGTCGATGCAGTTGCATAATGGGGGTTCGGCGGATCACGCATGTAGCCCGTGCAGCATAACACCTACCATAGCAATGGTCTCCGTTGCTTCCAGCCAACCTAGAAAGAAACCCAGTTCGCCACTGCCCCCCGCCACCATCAGCAACTTGCGCCTCGATGCCTGCTCTGCCTGCAGCGGGGGCGCGGCGCGGAGAGCGAGCAACGTGGAGTTCCGCAGCCCCCGCGGGATGCCGTCCCTAGGGCCGCAGAGACAGACGCCGTATCCCCGGCATTCGCCATGGTAGAACTCCCCGTCGCCCGGGGGCCCGTCCTTCTCGTCCTCGGCGCCGTCGGCGCACGTCCTGTGCATGAACGACCAGCGGTCCTCGATCGCCTGCGCCCGGGCCGTCTGGGGGGCCCCGATCGCTCGCGCGCGCGACATCATATCCCGAGCATCCTCTGCAGAGGCCAGTATGTCATGGCGGAGGTGGGCGACGCCAGACAGCGGCCCAGGCTCGGCGTGGCGCGCATGGGATGCGAGCGGCTGGAGTGCGCAGCAGTCACGGCACCAGGCTTGGCGCCAATCTGGAATCCCCAGGTTTGAAATCATGCAATGCCTGTGCGTCTGCTTTCTCAGCCGCAACGCGGTGGGCCACTGATGACTTTCTAATCCCACTCGCAAGCGTAATTGTTTCATCCGTCGTGTATCGTGCAAGACTGCGTCATCCATGAGCCCGCCCAGCGCAGGGCCCACAGTTGACCCCCCGCCCGCTGCCGCTCTGTTCGCGAGGGGCGCCTAGGACTCCTGGCGCTCCACGTTCCTCCGCGATGGCCCGAAGGCGTTGCCCCTGCGGCCGTTCCGCCCCCGCTCAACGGCTTCGCTGCCTTCCTTGATGCAGGTCTCGAGGAGCTCGTCGCCGACAGCGCCCTGCAGCGCGCGGCAGAGCCCCCCGGCCTCCCCGGGGTCATTCGACCCCGAATGCCTCACGAATGCCCGCCGAGCTCCGTCGCCTGTGCCCCGCGGAGGCCCCGCTGGAAGATCGCCGCCCTGGTCGTCACTGGATGGTCGGGGGCCAGAGGGGTCGCAGAGAGGCGCTCCGCGATGTTGACGCACTGCCGTCCCCGCCCATCCGCTGCTCAGGTCCATTGCGCATGGCTGGGGGGCGCTGAACGCGCTCCGCAACGATCCCCCTGAGGTGGCTGGTGTCGACCTCGAGCCTGTCCGCGTTGAGGTGGATAACCAACGCGTGGACGTGCAGCTTCAACCGCGCCACATCTGCGCCGACGTCGTTGGCTGCAAGAAACCGCCAAGACCATGCGTCCGACTGGCATGCGGGCGCGGCCTGAATGGCACCCGCGAGCTCCGGCTGGGCGAGCGCCATGAGGAAACTGAAGGGAGGCTGCGTGCGCGGCAGCGCGATTAATTGCTCGATGGGAGCTCCAGCGGCGCACAGCCAAGTGAATACGTCAACCTTCAGCTTGTTCGCAAGCTCTGTCTCGCGGATCAAATTTTAAGACAGAAGAGCAGCGTTCTCAAGCGGCGGACAGCTCAAATCTCGATGTCGCCACGGCTGTACACGATGCTCGGGTAGTCCCGCAGGATGCCTGAGCTGCCACTCCTGGCCCGACGCGCAGCCGCCGCTCGTTCTCTCTGCTCCCATTGTTTTGACCCGATGAATAATTCTTCTGCCTGCGTCGTCTGCACGGCGCTGGGCATCATCTTGAGCGCGGCGACTTGTGCGCAGGGGGCGCGCCCGCGGGTGCCAGAAAGCCGCCCCTGTGCGATCCTCCTCATATTCGCCACCTCTTGCGCCCACGCTGCAATCGGCGCCTTGCCCCTGGGGTGGCACTTGAGATCGCCCTGGGCGGCGCGGGCAAACGCAAACGAACGCGCGCGTGCTCCCGACGCCCCGCACTTGCGTGCGCAAGTAAGCAGTTGTTTTGCTGCGTGTTCGGGGCACGTTGTGTTTTCGTTTGGGATTGTTTGCGCCGCGACAATCCTCGGCCGCAGCTGCCTCCCCAGCCCCTGCCTCGCCCATCAGCGCGGGTAGGTGGGCCCCAGCAGAGGGCGCGTCGACTGTGGCTGCGCGGACATGCCCGCCGACGCGGCGACGGAATAGGCCGTGGGCGTCTTCGAGAAGATTGTAGTCAAGAGCAGAGGGGTGGCGACGTCGCAGCAGGCCTCGTCGCCGCCCATCCACTTCTTCCTCTGGAACAGCGAGAATTTGCGATGCGCACTTGCTCCGGCGATCCCACGGGATACTAACTCGTAAAGCTAGTCCTGATCGAATGGCTCCGCTGGGGGCACGTAGATCTCGAGGCGCGGGAAGTCCCAATTCCCTGTCGCCAAGGTCCCCAAGTAAGCGCGCGCCGCCGTGCGCGTGTCTGCCTTCCTGTTGATGAACCAGCGTAAGATAAGCTTCCTGCGCTTCTCGGCCTCCAAGCTGGGCGCCCGGGCCGCAGCGCGTCCACGAGACACTGGCGGAATGTGCCCATATGAGCTAGGATGTTCAAGGAGAGCACTAAACGGATCATTCCACTGATGGCGACTTTGAACCGCCGCGTGGCAAGGATTCGGGCTGACTGCAGCATGCGCTGCTCGCGCGGGAATGCGCTGCTCGCGCGGGAATAACAGGGGAGCCCCTTGCGGAAATGTGTTCCTTCGTTCTACACAAGGTTTCTGGGGTGTCTGTCAACGGAGGCCACGCGCGTGCACGTCTCGAAATGGCACTCTGGCAGCGTCGCTGCCGACGTTTCCCGCAGCGCCGCAAATATACACCCTGGCGGGTTGCTACGCAGCGGCTGAAAGTGCGAAGCGACCACCCCCGTGATAATACTGCAGCGAGCGTGGCTGGCACTGCCGTCAGTGCCCAGTAGCAGTGCATATTCTTGCGACGTCTGGAACAACTTGGCGGGGGCGCTCGCCCCGCGCGTGGAAAAAGTGGCCATAGTGCAATTAGGCAACGCGCCGCGATCAATGTCGAGCACCTTGTGGCGGCCCCTGCTGCCTCTGAGCGTGGGGGGTGCCTCCTCGTATCCCACTGAATCTACCGCGAGAAGGCTGCGGATCCGAGCATCATTGAACATTGCGCTCGCCAGCGCCCTGCGGCGACACCTATCGATCATAAATGCCGGCGCAGCCAAAAGTCAACAATTTTGGCCACGGCGCCGCGGCTCACGCGTGTGCAAGCAGCTTGGGCCGTCCGGGTCGCAAAGGACAAATCGACTGCAGAGGTGCCAAAAACAATATCATACACATTGATGGTGTCGTCGTCTCGATCAAGTGCGGCTGACTGGCTGCGAGATCGGCACTGCGCAAATGCGCGGCCAACATGGTAGACCAACGGTGGATGGAGCAGTAGCATAGCAGTGTCATCATCGGCCTTGACCTCTGGTGGAGCCTTCAGTGCTGCCATGAACTCACGGAGGTCATGTTTCTCAAGCCGTCGTCGTTTAGCTGCTTCTTGAGCTTGTCTCGCTACTGCAAGGTCGCCTCCGCTCCTAACAGGCCTCTGGCCAATCTGGCCAGCCATTCCAGCAATCAGAGCACATGCGAAACTAACAGAGCGCAGCGATGCATTCACAACGCAAACAGGCCTGAGGTCATGCGAAATCGGAACACGGACTGCAGACGACAAGCTTGCGAATTGCATATGGGCGAGAAACTTGGAGAGCCAAGGCGGCCGAGGAAACTGGGCGGCGACACAGGCGATGCAGGACGGACGTGTCAACTCACATCGCGGCCCAACCCCCGCGCGCTCGACGGCGCCGGCGACTCGAAGGCCCTTCGTTGCATGCAGGCGCGCGGTGGAACGGCGCAACCGCGCGTGGCACTTGCGACCCCGACCGCGAGGGGGTGGGGGGGGGCGACCATCCGAGGGGGGCGACCGAAAATCACCGAAATACAATTGTGAAGCGCAGCGAACAATGCTGCGAGCGGATCAGAATCTGCGCGAGGGGGGGGGGGGGCCTCGGGAACGCACTTGCCAACCAGAAACATCCTCGCAGGGGGGGGGGGCGGGCGTTCATCACCAGCCGCAGAAATAAACAGAAACTGACGTCATTCGAATGGTGTATATATATCTATACAACGCAAGCGATAACTGAGGCGGAAGCAGCATCCAACAATGCATCTATAGATCATTGAGGCGACCGGCCCACAGACAATGCAATCGGCCACGCAAGCAATACGATTCACCACTGCTTGGACTATACCCGAAGCCCCGCTCTGACTGCCTCGGCAGGGGCACCGCGAAGCGAAAAGACATGCGCGGTGCTCTCTCGGGCGTTCTGAAGCCAACGCATTCACCCTGCCGTCGCTGCTGCCCCCCCCCCCCCCCCCCCACACATTAGTCCCCCACCCCCCCCCCCCCCCCCCCGCCCCGCACTGTGGAAAGGGGGGGGGGGGGGGGGGCATATTGCGCGCGCGCGTGCTGCGTGTGCGTTGCGTGTGTGGTGTGCGTGTATGTGTGTGTGTGTGCGTGTGTGTGTGTGTGTGCTGTGTGGGTGTGCGTGTGTGTGTGTGTGTGGTGTGTGTGTGTGTGTGTGTGGTGTGGTGTGTGTGTTTGTGTGTGTGTGTGGTGTTGTGTGTGTGTGGTGTGTGTGTGTGTGTGTGTGTGTGTGTGTTGTGTGTGTGTGTGTTGTGTGTGTGTGTGTGTGTGTGGTGTGTGTGTGTGCGCGTGCGTGCGCGTGTGCGGGGCGCGCGTGTGCCGTGTTGCGTCGTGCGTGTGCGTGGGGGGGGGGGGGGGGGGGGGTAAATAGAACACAGGGGGCTCTGAGTCTGCATGGAATAATAAATATAACATCATCGCTGGTTTAAGATTGCACGCGCGTGCTGTTTTTGAGTATGTTGTAACGTTACTTGAAAGTAGATTCGCGGAATATGTGCTTACCTTTTCTGAACAAATTCCCACTTCTGCAGATTGTAGCGGCCTAGTGCGACGCGAGGTGGGCCACGCCCTTGGACGGCGCCTGCAGCAACTGCAGACTCGCGCCCTCGTCGGTGACCAGAAACAGGCTGGAGCGCATCGCCCCGCCGATCCTCAGCAGGCCCACCCGCGCAGCTGCCGCGGGCCCGCGGAGCCCATGCCGCGGCGGCTTGGCCTCGAACCACGGCGCCCCCAGCTTCTGCCGGGCGCGCCGCAACCTCGCCAGCGGCAGGCGCCCGCCCCGAATGAGTCGCAAGGCTTCATGGCCGGGCGCAGGGATGCATCGCAGATCGGGCCGAGGTGGGGATCCCGCAGCGAGGCGAGGTGCAGCGCGATGGAAGCGGAGCCTACCCCGCCGCGGCCACTGCAAACCATGGCCGCTGCGGAGCGGCGCCTCGCCAGGTGCTCGTCGGCGACCCCGCCCGCTGCGGCTCCGCGGGCAGCGGGCGGCAGCGCCCTGCGCGCTACGGGACCTGGATGCGCAGCCCCGCAGCCCTGCGGAGCGCCGCGACCCTCAGCCCCCAAGCCTTCAGATCACCCAGCCGGGCCTTCGCGATCGCGCGCCGCGCGCCACGGCCGCGGGCATCGCGCCCCAAAGCTCCCCCGGAGGCGCAGCTGGCGCGCCGCAGGGGCAAAGCCCCGCCGCGCCTCCTTGGCGGTGGCGAGCCAGCCCGACTTGCCGGGCTGGACCTCCGTCCCCAGCGGCCCCGCGTCGGCCAAGAAGCCTGCGACTGCGCGTTGGGGGGTGCAGCGGCCAGCCCCGACCAGTTCGCCGATCCACTGTAGCGCATGGTCGTCCATCAGGCCCCTCGGCGCGAGGCCATCCGCGACCCTCCGCAGGCGCGTCGCCGCCTTGTAGAGCAGCACCGTCAGCAGCCCCGCGCCGTGCATGCACCCAGCCAGGATGCTCTGGCGCGCGCGCACCTCGCGGCTCCAGGAGCCGCATGCGCGAACGACCCTCGGCATGCGGAAATAGCCGATGAGCTGCCAGCATGACCGCACGGGGTAACGAAGCCTCCGCGCCTCCTCCAGCAGCGGGCCCAGCAGGACGCTGTCGCAGGCCTTGTACAAGTCCAATAAGATCGCGAGGCTGGACTCGCCAAGCAGGCGGGCGATCTCGACCGTGATAATGCGGCCATATGCCGAATCCACAGACGAGTAGCCCCGCCGGAAGCCGAATACGCACTGATGAGTATGCCTCTTGACCCACCCCCTCGACAACGGCCTCCGCGCCCTGGCCCAGACGCGGACCAGCGTGGAAACGAGCGCTGTGAGGCGCATGCCGCCATCTGGCTTCGGCAACCGAGCCATGACGTTGATGATGCGCTGGGATGGCCATGATAGCATGGCCTCGCACAGCATGAAGGGCAGCGCGGGCGCGGCGAAGGCGGCGTCCGAGGCGAACCACATCGCCCTGGGATGCATGCGGCCCTGGCCCACCGCAGTGTTCCAGCTGAAAGACTGTGTAGCCACGCGCAGCTGCGGCCCGTCGAACGGCGGCAGCTCCGCCCAACTCGATGCATCGCCGGGCAGCGGCAACCAGTCGGCGCCGCGAGCGCACCACAACTACTCCCACTGGTCCATGGCCTTGTCGGCCAGCGCGGACCCCTGCCCTGTCCGGCTCGACACCTCGAGGCGCTCCTGGAGCCTGGTGGCCCGATGGGCGCATCCTGACCGTTTTTGAACGCATCGTCGACCCAGCCGAGCCATCTCGCGGCCACCGCCGCCTCGTGCTTCGCCTGGAGGTCCTTGTGCGTCATGACAAGGTCCCCCATGCGCTGGTCGCAGGAGGGGATGAGGAGCACCACCAGGCCAAGTGCGAACAGCTGCTCCCAGATGTGGTGCGCCTTGTGGATGCGGCCAAAGCAGATGAGCTTCACGAGCTGCGCCCTCGCTCTCATCAAGTGCTTGGCCCACCTCGCGATCGACGTCCATGCTAGGAGGTGGTCCGATGGCCTGAACCTGCGCTGGGCAGGCTGCCACTGGACACGGACCCACCTAGCGGTTGGCTGCCCAGTTCTGCCTTCGTAGCGCTCACGCTGGCGAGAGTCCTTCATATCCCAGCGGTCGAGAAGCTGCAGGATCTGACCCCAGCACGCTTGCAAGTTACCATCCGTCATTGCACCTCCAATTGTCTCCCAGAGGCGGGCCTATCCCCGCGCGAGAGGCGGTCGAGCACAACCTGCCTTCAGCACAGGCAGAGCCGTAGGCTCCACTAGGGCCCGCTGCCACAGGAGGAGGAGGAGGAGGAGGAGGAGGAGGAGGAGGAGGAGGGGGAAGAGAAGGACGAGGAGGACGAGGAGGAGAGGAGGAGGAGGGGGAAGAGAGAAGGAGGAGGAGGGGGAGGAGGAGGAGGAGGAGAGGAGGAGGAGGAAGAGGAGGAGGGGAGGGAGGAGAGGAGGAGGAGGAGGAGGGGAGGAGAGGAGGAGGAGGGGAGGAGGAGGAGGAGGAGAGAGAAAGAAGGGAGCAGGGAGGAGAAGGGAGAGGGAGGACGAGGACCACAAGGAGGGCACGCCTCCCCCGCCTCGGCACCCCCCGCGCCCCTGGCCGGCGCGCCGCGCGGCGGACCCGAAAAGCCGCCCCGAGACGTCCCGGCGCGGACCTCGCGCTTTCCACAGCGGCCGGGTCGCAGCGGCAATAGCTCGGCGCGGAGGCCGCTGGCCGCGCCGTCGGCCGGCGCCTCCCGCGCGGCAGCCGCGGCGCAACGCCGCGCTGCCGCCCGCCGCGCGCGCCGCCGTGGCCGCGGCGGGGCGCGCCGCCTCCGCGCGGGGACTCCTCTACTGCTGCTGCTGCTGCTGTTTCCCCTTCCTGCGCCTCCTCGTCGTCGCCGTGCTCCTCCCCACCCTCCTCCCCGTCGTCTCCGTTCCCCTCTGCCCCCTCCTCCTCCTCCTCCTCCTCGTCGTCCTCCTCCTTCTCCTCCTCCTCTCCCTCCTCCTCCTCCTCCTCCTTCCTCCTCCTCCTCCTCCTCCTCACTCCTCCTCCTCTCCTCTCTCTCGTCGTCGTCGTCGTCCTCCTCCTCCTCCTCCTCCTCCTCCTCCTCCCTCGTCCTCATCCTCCTCCTCCCGCCCGCCCGGTCGCCCGCCCGCCCGCCCGCCCGCCCTCCCTCCCTCCCCCCCCCCCTCCCTCCCTCCTCCTCGTTTTCGTCCCCATCGTCGTCCTCGTCGTCCTCGCCGTCCTCCTCCTCCTCCTCCTCCTCCTCCTCCTCCTCGTCCTCCTCCTCCAAACTATGTTTTACCATGTTTGAATACTCCTCCTGTAGAGGGACATGACCGACTTAAACCTAGAAGACCACTCTCCTCTCACCCCGCATCTTGTCCGAGCTGGGCCAGGTTTGCTCCCGCATGCAGATTTCTGGCACAGCCAAGGTTGTATAATCAACTTGTTCATCATGAGGTGCACGTTTCCGCTCAGGGCGTTTTCGGGCGTTCAGCATTGGCGCTCCCACTGCAGCGTTCGCCCCGTTTCAGGATCGACGCTTCGCTTCCGTCGTTCAGAATGGCTGTCTCGCCCCAGCGCGGGCTACATTTCTGGAACCGATTAACTGTTCGTTGTGTGCTGCCCCATCCTTTCCCCTTCTCCGCCTTCCACTGGTTTTCGTGGACCTCATGTTTCTCCCGCTCATCCTACTCTTGCTCTCGCTGCGGCCCCTCCAAACTCTTCCTCATCCTCCGTTTTGTTCTGCTCTTCCTCCTGCTCATCCGCCACTCCTCTCCTCCAAGGTACACCGACCCCCTTTCTGATTGTCATCACTCGGTAGAATCGGTTTGGGGATCCAGGTCCGCCAGGATATCCGTGGGCGGATCAAAATAAACCAGCGAAGCCTGCAGGCAAGGCCAGGATGGGGTAATCAAGATGTGAGACGCGGCACGCGCACACCTAACTTGTCCATTACACGTCTTCCCCCTCCCTCCACTCCCTCTCTTCCTCACCTCTTTCATTCCCCCCGCCCCCTCCTGTCACCGCCTGGCCCCCCCTCCGCCCCCCAGCTTCCCCTGTCAATTCCCCTCTCCGTTCCCCTGACATCGTCTTCCCCCCTCCCCTCTTCGCCCCCTCGTCCTACCCCGCCCCTTTGAAATAGGTTTATCGTTTCTGACTTTCGTGCCCTCGTGCCAAATCCGCCATCGTGCCAGCGATGCACGAGTTGCGGTCTCCTCGGGTCCCTTGCTCGACCCTCCGGAGCCTCAGTCCTCAATCCTGAGGATTGCTTCAGGAGCCCAGACCCGGATTGGCCACATCTCTTGGGACTTGGCGCGTGACCCCTGGGCTTCCAGGCGTGCCTGGGCGTGGCTTCGCACGACTTGCTCGGGCCCGCGAGGGCATCGAGACGGGCCAAGACGGCCACAAGAATCTCCCAAGACGCTCCAAGAGAACCTCGAATCGCCGCTTGATCGGTCCAAGACGCCCGAGATGGCCCCAAGACGGCCCAAGAGGCCTTCGAGACGCCCCAAGAAAGCCCCGAAGAGCCTTCCCAAGGAGCCCACCAGAGGTTTTTTCAATGTGTTTGGGGTCCTCGACTTTTAGAGCTTCCGACGATCCAGGACGGCGGCCCAAGAGGCTCCCAAGACCGCCCAAAGAAGGGCCAAGAGGCACCTAAGATCGAACCAAGACAGCCCAAGAGGGCTCCAAGACGGCCCGAGAAGCTTCCAATAATCGAAAGCACGAGTCTTCCACCCGCCTCCAAGAAGTCCCTGGGGACTTCCAAGAGGCCCCCAAGACGCTCCCAGAGGCCCCAAATGGCCACGAAAGGAGATCAACACTGCCCCCAAAAGACCTCCCAGGACGACACCTGACCCGAACGCTGATGAGACTCTTTTTTGTTCCCAGCTTCCCTTCCTTCACGGTCCCAGACGCGCGACGTCGTGATTTCCTTGACAGCGTCGACCCCCAGAAGTCTGGACCCCTTCCAAGGACGAGCTATTCATCCCGAGTGTTTTTTTGACGGTCTTGGGGCCCGGTGATGGCCCCCAGAGGCCGAAAATACCGAACCTCTCTGATTTTTCTACAACTAGAGGGCTCCTAGATGGGGTCGGAGAGGATGGGGTCTGGAGGATCGAGCCGCATCGCCGATACATCGCCGATGCATCTACGATGCATCGGCGACATCAGCGATACATCGGCGACGCCAGCGTGGAGAAAATCGGGCTCCGCATCGAGCCGCATGGCCGACGCCTCGGCGATGCCGCGCGATCCTCCGACCCCATCAACTCGGACCCCATCTACGAGGCCTGAAAATAACGCGAGGGTGTCGGGGGTGGCCCTGGGGAAACCAAAAAATGCGGATGCCGCTACTCCCCGGACCGCTCCGGGGTGCGTTCTGACCAGGATCTCGAGGCGAATCCGGCGGTGGCGACGAGGGCCGCCCAGGAGGCCCCAGAAAATGGTTACACCATAGAAAAAACCCTAATCAACGGATGGTTTGAAATGGGATCGATCAAAAAATCGATAAAGAAATCGACCGAGAACCCGGGAACCCGGGAACCCGGAACCCACCGAAATCGGCCCAGAACCAATAACCAGGAACCCAGGAACCTGAACCAGGAACCCGGGAACCCAGCGGGAAATCGGCGGGAAACTTTCGCCAAATTTTCAATATCCGCCAGGACCTCTGAGTGGGGAAAAAAGGAAAACGAGGGAATGGTAGAGGTATCGGAAAGAGTGGTTTTCCAGGAGGGGGTGGGGAGAGGTTCGAACCAGTAGTGACCTAGTGACCAGCCCCCCTTTTCATGATGGATTGGGGGGGGCGGAGGGCGGGGCTGGAACCCCCAGTGACCACCCCCGGTTTTCGAGAAGGGGGGGGGGGACGGGTTGGAAACCCCCAGTGGACCCCCCCGCTTATCTGCCAGCAACGGTAGAACACGGTCTTTCAGGTATGGGTACCTTTCCCTCCTCTGAGGCTCTCCCCTCCGAGGGGCGCGGTCGGTTCCAGCACCCCGCGGACGGTCGCCAGTCGGCCCCGCCGCCGCTGGGCGCGCCATGGGCAGCGGTCCACCGCGCGCCGAGGCAGGAATTAGGTCGGGCATGTCCTCCACAGGCGGATTTGGGCAAGAATCACAAAACCATAAACATTCAAAATTACAAACAAATCAAACATCGTCCCCTGAGGGGGAGGAGAAGGAGGAGGAAGCCCATTTGGCCTCTGGCGGGCCTGGGCCGTGAACGATCATCCGTTCGGCCTGATCGTTCGATCGCGCCGATCGACTCACGCCAATCGTGATCGGCCGCCCGCGGGGCCGGGCTCGCGCGCCGCGGCGGGTCCACGATAGCCGACGCCGCAGCCGCGACCCTGCGCCTGGCTGCGCGCCTGCTGGCGCGCCACGTGGGGCCAGACGCCTCGGGAGCCCGCCTGGCACAGGCGGGAGAGGGCACGCCGCTCCTCGGCGAGGGCCCTGCTGCGCGTGGTGGAGGCGGCCAACGTCCTCAACAGCCACCACTCAGCGCAGCAGCCCCAGCGCCAGCAGCAGCACCAGCGCAGCTGCAGCAGCAGCGAGATGACGACGAAGGCGCAGCAGCAACACCAGCGCAGGCGCAGCAGCAGTGCCAGAGACTGGTCAGGAGACATCGGAGCCATCGGAGGGCGACCCTGGGAGTGGGCCCGCGATGACAGCCAGCACCACCAGCGCCAGCACAACGGATACCAGCAGCACAACGCACAGAGGCGACAGCACAGCCAGCAGCAGCAGCAGCAGCAGCCCCGCTCCCACAAGCACCAACAACAGCCAGCCCAGTACCAGCACCAGCAGAAGCATCCACAGCACCAGCAGCGAAGCGACAGCTCCCAGCACTGGAAGGACAGAGCGCCATGGAGGAGCACCTCAGCCAGAAGGAGGAGCAGCAGGCGCAGAAAGAAGGACCAGCAGGACATAGCTGCTACCCACATCGGCAATTTCCAGTACACCATGCAGCAGAAGGCAGTCATGGAGAGCATCACGCCTGTCCCCTTCGCCGTGGCGATGGAGCACGAGAGCTGGTCAGCACCGACCGATGACGAGGAGATGCGTCACGTATGGTACAAGACGAAGTGCCACAGGCTGGGCCGCCTCGCCGAGAACATTGCTGGCGCCAGGCTGGCGGGCTTGTGTACGTCGAGCCTCGAGGAGGAAGCAGCGATCACCGCCGCGAACATTTCCTTCGTCCGGCCACACAAAGAGCGCATGAAGCAGCTCAGGGTCACGCTGGAAAAGCTGGAGGAGGAGCACACCGAGATGGAGAAGAGGCTCAACATGATGCTCGACCAAGAGGCCATGGCCGCCAGAACCATCAAGGTTTACAAGACCCTGTTGAGGGAAACCAGAGGCCAGATGGCCAAGGCAGCGGGTGTGAAGGATGAATCGTCGGAGGAGGAGAGGTGCGAGGACCGCGCCAGAGGACGCACGCCACACCCAACTGCGAGGAGGAAGCGCGAAGCAGCCGCAGCGCCAGATACACCAGCCTCAGCACGGCATGAAGCACGACGTCCTGGTGGCAAAGACGGAGTGGAGCAAAGTCCTGGAGTGCAAGATAGGATAGCGGCAGGAAGAACCAGCGCCGACAACAAGGGCGATATCAAAGATGCCATCAGGAAGCTAACCGAGAGGCTGGACTTGCATCAGAGAAGAGAACAGCAGCAAAGAGACGTGCTGGAGCAGGCGGAGCGGAAGCACAAGAGCGAGATGAAGGCCTGCGAGCAGAACATGACGCAACATATGATACATGAGACAGAAGTCCAGCTGGCCAAGCAGCAGGGGTGGCACGCATGGGGGGTCAACGCGCTCAAGAGGCAACACAGCGCCAATCTAGAGGAGGAGGAGGAAGCGAAAGCATATGAGGCACAGAGAGGCAGCCAGAGGACACAGGAGGAGAGGGCCAAAGGGATGCTCGTGGACCTGCAAAGGCATCTCGAGTTGGAGAAGAAGAGGTTGCACGAGGAAATGCGCAAGGAGGACCAGAAAAGAGCAGCCATCTACACGCAGCAGGTCGAGAAGGCCAGGCAGGAGGAGCATGCGGTGCGACAGATGGCGGCTCAGGAGGCCCAGTGGCACAAGATATCACAGGAGCATAATGAAAAGGCGTTGCAGGAGATGGCGGAGGCGGAGTACCAGGAGCGATGCGCTCGGCGCAGCGCTCACAAGGAAGAGGAGTTGCAGATCGCTGTGGCTTACCAACATTTGGCCTACGAGCACCAGGAAGAGGCCAAAAAGCGCGAAGCGATGCGGGTTATCCTGAATCTGGAGCACTCGGCCATCCAGGCGAAGGCTCACGAGATGCAGTACGAGCAGGAAAAGTACTCGGAGCGCGTCGGGGAGCACCAGGAGGCGGAGGACAAAGCCAAAAGGATGGAGGAGGCCGCACTACAGCGCCAAGCAGCAGCCACGAGCGAGCTCCAGGCAATACAACACCAGCAGAGGTTGGAGAGCCAAGCGACTCAGCAGTACCACAGCACCCTGCAGCACGAGCACCACCAGCAGATACAGGCCGCGATGCGGCACCATGCCCACATCCAGCACATGAACGACATGCACAGGCAGCAGCAACTACAAAACCTCCAACGCGAGCATGAGCGGCATACTGCAGGACTCCAGAATGCTCTACGGGATGCCTGGGGTGCAGGAGGACGGGTGGATGAGGAACTTCTGGTCGACATGACGGATGACCTCAGGGTGGATACAGCCGCGACTGAGCGTGACCAAGTCATGGCGGAGCAAGAGGACAAGTACCAGAGAGAGCAACTCGAGGCAGACCTACTCCAGCTCCTACCTGGTCAGTACGAGTCCCCACATCCCGAGCTGCCGTCGTACCTTGAGGAGCTGGCCATGGTGGGATCAGGAGAGAAGTCGCATACAGCTTCGAGGCCAACGCCTGAAGAGCCGAGCACCTCGTTATTTGGCGACTTCATCTTTCAGGACCTGAGTTTCGCGACGAGGCCGCATGCCGAAGAGCCCCCGACGCCGCAGCAGCCACCACAGCTGCGCCCGTCCTTTGAAGAGCACGCCAGCGTCGACCCATTCCACCACCTGACCGACCTGGGGATGGGTAAAGAAGAGAGGGTCACCACCGTGGAAGCTAGGAAAGACGGGCTGCTCGACATGAGGGCAGACAGTGACTGCATCCCGATCGGCGAATCCGACGACGCTGACCTGCAGGAGGAAGAACCAAAGATGGGCCAAGACCTGCGCGAGGAGAAGGAGGACGAAGCTCCGACGGACCTAGCCTCACTCTCACCAGCGACAGCAGCAGACTCGCCCATGCCGACGGAGCAGCCCACGCCGAGGCCCAGCATTTTCCCACCCGTCACGCCCTTCACGCCTAACAAGAGCTCGCAACAGCAGCAGCAGCCAGCCAAAACACCCATGACGACCTTGTTCATCGACCTCAGCCGCGACGAAGAGGCCTGTCCCAGCAACCCTCCACGCCTGCCGATAGAGGACATCACGCCCACCGTGCCACACGAGCCACGGCTACCACCTCCGCGCTTCCACATGGGCACACCAGAGAGGACAAGCTCAGCACCACCTCGCAGAGGCAATCTGAAGCAACCAAGAGAGCCCAGGAGAGCAAGGAGCCAGCCTAAAAAGGTCAGGATCTGCGACGCGGAAGACGGCTTCGCGGACCCAGGTGACAGAGTGGCATCCTTCATCGAGAGCGGCGAGAGCGACCTCGACGGGGGTCGATGGTCAAAAAACTGAGGGGGAGCACGCAGGCTGGGGGGCAACTGGCCCAGACCTGCGCCCAGCCAACCACACCAGAAGACCACGGGGATAGGACGCCCAGACTCAGAGACCCGAGCGGTGACGAGCCTACGCCCAGCCCCCACCACACGCGACCCCTGGCCGGCCGCGCACAATCGCACTTAGCCTCCATTACACTACACAGACACGCCCAAGCCGATGCGAGCCTTGGGGACGCCGCATCCGCTTCAGACCAACAGCGCTCCACTAGGGAGCCCCGACCCAAAAGACGCACCAGACGAACCATATGCACTACCAGCCCTCTAGACGCCGCAACTGTGGGCAAGGGTGGGGACCACCCACAGGAGGGCGACGCCAAGCAGGAGCGATCCAAGCGCGGACCTGAGCGACTCCCTCAGGCCGCGACGCGTGGTCTACCTGGCTACGGCGGGGCGAGGCTGCAACAAGAGTGGGAGAGCTACTCGGGCAGCCAGCCACAGTACCAGCAGCATGGACCAAGGCGACACCCCTCGGCCATGCCAGTGCCAGCATCCTACTCCGCGGGAGCTGCGGCGGCCCGTGCGGCGCCGCAACCCAGGCTGCGCAGCCTCGCGAAGGAGGGCCCAGGCAGCAGGTCGAGACTACCAGGGACACCACCTCTGGAGGTCTCCCAGCGCCGGGCCCTCGCTGGGCGCCAGACACTTGCAGCCGACGGAGCCTGGCCCTCGCGCCAACCTCACACTGCCAGCCACTTTGGCCCGCATGAGGACTGCAAGACAAGCAGAAAGACCCCAAGGGGGCTGGCTAGTCCACCTGTGACAGCCAAATTCAATGCGCACACGACGGCACAACGAAGCACCGTTGGCAATCGACAGCTTCAGCATGGACCAATCCGAGCCGAAGTGCTTGAGCAGATCCAAGACACATACCTCGATAGCAACGACAGCAGCCCAGCACCAACATAATCGCACCTCAACGACGCCACAGCGGTAGCAACGGCAAGGAGAGCGACGAAGTGCAGAAGGTTACGCAGACAGCTACCTAGGGTGGGGATTATTTCAGGCCGCGGTGTGATCTCGACAAAGAACTCTTTCGATGCACTTGCCGACAACATCAGCAGCGAGGACGACGTACTGCCAGATAGTACTCAGCCTTACGAATCTGCACAACCAGCGGAGCACGACTGCGACACGCTTGGGCTCCGTGCCATCGCACTGAGCAACTACACTGACCACCCGCCAGCGACCAAGAATACCTCCCAGGCCATGGACGCCACCATCGGGCGCCCGAGTCGGGACCACAGCGGCAGCCGCACGAGTATGCGTACTACTTGGAGACCAACGCCTCGGCTCGCAGCAGCAGAGCATACTCGATACGCAGTCGAGCCCAAACAGCACAATGCATCGACCAGGACCTGTCTACGTTGGCGCGTCAGCGCGGGGTCGCCTCACACTGCAAGGCCGCCGACGGGCGGACCTGCTCTCCCCGAGCAGCTGCGGGTTGACTCCCCCTTGCAGGTGCGAAGGCGCGAGGGCATGCCTCCGACGGGAGGGTGGTCGATGCCTTGCTCTCGAAACAGCGATGTCGTGCTGGGGTGCGCAACCAGGTCCAGCGAGCACCGAGCAGCGCCAACTCCACCACCGACTCCAGTCATGTCCTCCACACACAGACAACCCACCGCCACAGGGCAGGACGACCCCCCTGACGGCAAACCTCATCGTCTACGCGACAGCATGCTCCATGCCCAATCACACGAGCCCCTGTTCAGTCAGGCCGTGCGGGCTGGATCGGACAACTTGAACGTCGATGAGGTGTGCTGCCAAACACCACCGACTCCTCGGGGGAGGAGCGCGACGCGGGCGGGGCCCGCACCCTGTATTCCAGCCGACCACGCGGGGCCCGAGCAGCCACTTCCAGCTTGCACTACAAACCCCAGGCAACATCTGCAGCCCCAGAAAGACGTACAACCTCGACGCGCAATGCTGCCATTCAAAAACTACCACGGCACTCACGGCCACCCGACTGGACTGCACCAATCCACCCCCGCACCACACTGTCGAACAACCACAGCCATGCACCCCTTCCGCATCCCACCCAGGCGCAGCGTAACTGCAGACGGAACCCAAGACAATCGCTGCACCAACAATGAGTGCGACCACAGCGACGACTACCTGCGATGCGAGCGCAGGAGGCGACGCCGAAAAAGAACCAGACCAGCAACACACGGACGAACGCACAATACCGAACTGCGCAGCGGCAGCAGCAGCATTCAACGACGCTATGCCAATATTGGATCACCACAGTTTCTACCGAGACAGTTCCAACAACACGTCCAGAAGCTGACATGGCACTACGACCTCGAGGACCACGACTTGCACGAGCACACCAGGCTGGCGGTAAGGCAACTCGCGCCCCCGAGACCCTCGGCGTCTGTGAAGCGGCACTACTACTTCACCGACGCTTCCTACCACGCTAAGGCGCCAGGCACATCGGCATGGGCGGTGGTACATTTGAGGGAAGACGACCAGGGCATTGCCTACTACAGACACATGTACTCCAACCGCGCCCTGTCAGTCAGCGAGGAAATGGCCAACAACATCACCTCCAGCACTAGCCCCGAACTGGGAGCGTTGCTCTGGGCAGGTATCGCATGTATCCAGGAGGACGATGAGCATAAGATCGTCATCATCGGCGACAGCACCGCAGCCCTTGGCGCAGCAGCTGGAACATCGAGGATCAGATCGAGTAGGAACCGCCCACTCGCGAGGTTCACACGTATACTACTGCAGCAACCCCAACTCACCAAGGTCATCAGCATCGAACACACACATGCTCATCGAGATGCACCCTGGAACGAAGCAGCATATATTTTGTCAAAGTATGCGGCGCTCCAACCAGCGCCACCACCGCCCGCGGAAGAACTAGTTGGCATAGTACGATATAACAGCACGCTCGAATGGGCCTGGATGGACAACCCAGCCTGCAGGGACCTACATGCGTACCCAACCTGGAAGCACGGACAACTCGAGGAGCACGTCGCACCTCAGACGGCGGAAGCAGACCATATCCCCGACCTCGCCGTGGACAGCTGCAACAAGGGCATACTGAAGCTCAACATCGCGCAGTCCAACGCCCAGTCCATGGTAGGCGATTTCACCTCCACAGACCTGCACCTGGACATTTCCAGCAAAGGGGCTCTGGTCAGAGCCCAACTCTTGGACCTGAAGGTTCACGTCGCCGGGCTGCAGGAGACGCGCTGTAAGGAGGCCATATGGACTGGACAAGGTTTTATCAACATCCAGAGCGACGCGCTGGACGGCAATTGGGGATGCGCACTACTACTCAACGTGGAGATCCCGTACGGACAGCTCAAAGGGAAAGACCTGTACTTCAAGCAGTCCCAGCTCACAAAACTGCACTCTTCGGCCAGGATGCTCTTTGTACGCGTGCATGCTCCCTTGTTCCACCACGTCATCGCCGTGGCCCACGCCCCGTACCAGAAGGCCAAGGACATCAGCGGGTGGTGGGAGCATTTCAGAGAGCTGTGCGACACATGGAAGCCAGAGATCCTGCTCATCGACGCGAATGCCAAACTAGGACACAAAGATGGAGAGGACACGCTGTGGCTGGGCCAGAAGGGTCCAAATCAGCTGACCGACAAGAATGGCCACGAACTTCATGAGTCTGTCGCCAACTGCCACCTGCACGTCGTCAACACATACTACGGGAACAGCGACGACTACACATACCACAAGGACGGGGTCTCTAACCGCATCGACTACGTCGCCATGGCTCCCTGCCTATTCAAATGCGTCGCAGCTTGCACAGTACTGAAGGACTGCCAAAAGCCGGGCGCCAAGAAGAAGAACGAGTACAGCAAGCGGAGGAACAATGGCGTTCAGAACGGCTTCGACTCGACCACGGATCACCTGCCCGTGCTTGTTGAAGTCGTGTGCGACATCATCGGACGCCACCGCAACTTGAAAGGTGTCACTCAGCTGGGCACTAACAAGCTCAAGACCCCAGAGTGCATCACCGCCTTCAAGCAGGGCCTGAACAGCACCAGGCTACCACCATGGATGGCCGATGCCAACGAACACTACCACGAGACGGCGGGGCTCATTGCCGACAAGACGAAGCAGCATTTCGGACGAGACCCGCTTACACCTTGCAACGCCACATTTTCAGAGGCCAGCATGCGACTATTGCGACTACGCAGATACGCTGAGAGCCCCACGCGGACATACACGAACAATGGGGACCCAGCACCACTAGAAGTATTCCGCAAGAGGCTCTGCCACGAGGCGCCGGCCTACGCCCGCGCGGAAGACAGCTGGTTCAACTCTGTTGCAGCCCTTGCTGGCGCCTGCCAGCTCAGCCGCACCACTGGCTGCCTCGGCATTGCGCACGACGCCGCAAGGCTTTTCATCGCCCACACTAGGGACGCATTCAGGCACCAGCTCAGCACCGACCGCAACCAGTACTTCCATGACCTTGGTATCAAACTAGCAGACAGTAGAACAGCACGGGACGCCAGGTCCGAGTGGCAGCTGACCAAGAAGATCCTGGTCCACGGCGGCCGCAAGCCAAAATACGACAGTGCGTTACCCACCATGCAGCACTCCGATGGTACCGTCATGGGCAGTCAGAGCGAGATCAGCCGCGCCACGCCCCAGCACTTCGCCAAGATTGAGTCAGAAGACATCAGGGACAAGTACGACCTCACGGACCGCTACAACAGCAGCCGCACTGGCAGGTCACCACCCGATGAGGTCTCGCAGCGCCTGCTCATGACACTCAACGACCTGGTGGAGAGCTTCGCGGACGGCAAAAAGGGTCGAGCAGGAGGACCTGACGGCAACCTCGACGACATCCTCAAACTCGCGCCCGAGGAGACGGCCCCCGCCACTGGTATCCTGTCGTTCTGAAGACGATCCTGCGAGGCCGCGAACCAATCCAATTCAAGGCAGGTATCGCAGTGAAGCTTCATAAGGGCAGCGGCGCGAGGGCCCTACTGGAGTACTGCAGGTCGATCCTCCTCAACAACACAGTGGCCAAGCACTACCACAAGTGGCTCCGCTCAACGACGTTTAGGGTCTGCAGCTGTCTACTGAGAGTCACTCAGCATGGCGGAATCCCGAAGAAGTCAGGTGCGTACTCCACCCACACAATCAAGGCGTTCTTCGGGATCTGCATGCGCAAGCGCCTCAGCGCCGTCGGCATCCTGTTAGACCTCCGGCAGGCCTTCTACTCCGTCATCCGCGAGTTCGTCCTGGGGCGGGAGGGTGAGAAGCCGTGGATTCACAAGGTGATGTCAGGGTGCGCCCCACCAGAATGGCTCATGCCTGCCATGCAGCAGTTGATCACAGCACCAGGCTACCTAGCGCTCAACGACGTAGACGAGAACCTCCGTTTCCAGCTGGAGGAGGCACACGACACGACATTCTTCCAAGTACGTGGAGACGAGCTATGCGCAGAGAGCCGCAAGGGCACACGCCCAGGCAACGGCCTAGCCGACCTCATCTTCAACATCAGCTTCGCGCGCGCCCTGGGCCCGCTGGAGCAGGAGTTGCATGCGGGGGGATACTCATTGCAGCTACCACCTGTGGGAGAGCAAGCCATTACCACCACAGGCCACCTCCGAGATCATGAAGGGGCCGTGCCAGAAGTATCATTCATGGACGATGCGACATTCCTGTGCGTACTCAGGGACAATGCAAAAATCGAGAGCAGCATCTTTGATATATTGTCCATCATTGCGAG
Organism: Prorocentrum cordatum; assembly: GCA_963575745.1. Lineage (NCBI taxonomy): Eukaryota > Dinophyceae > Prorocentrales > Prorocentraceae > Prorocentrum > Prorocentrum cordatum. The sequence continues at coordinate 354,258 of CAUYUJ010001858.1, read as the reverse complement.
GAGACTCAAGATCTTCGGGCATGATCTACACCCCAAGAAGACCAAAACCCTGCTGCAAATCGACGGACACGCCAAACAGCATATCAAGGCGAAGATCTTCCAGACCAACCCCGTCACACTGCACCGCGAGGATGGCCAACCGCTGACCAACATTGATGCCACCACAGCTGAAGTTACGACCCAGGGACTCACATTGGGCAATGTAGTGGCAAGCGACGGCAGCGAAGGGCCAAACCTTATGAGACGCATCATCGATCACAGATCTGCAGAGGGCCCCCTGAAGAAATCCATCTTCCGACTGCCGCGCATCAACCTTAAAGCCAAGATGCAGTACCTCACGGCCCTGGCGCAGAGCAGGTTGACATACGACTGCGAAATATGGGGGCCGCTGACAGGACAACAGAAGCAGATGCTGCAGAGCCGACACATGGTGAGTCTTCGAGCGGCCGCGCGACAACAGCGACCGGTGGCGGGACACGTACACACATTGGACGACGAAATCTACGTGCTAGGTGATGAAGTCCCGATCCACATGTCCCTGCGTCGACGACGCCTGATGTACTTCATCAGAATGCTGCATGCGGACACGCCATTTCTTCACCGTCTCATCGACGAGCTCTGGGAGGACAGTAAGGCCTGGAATGTACTTATCGTCGAGGACCTGGGTTGGATAAAACGATTCCTACTGGATGACGAGGACATGGGCAGTGACATCAGGGGCCTTGTGCGATGGGTACGAGCACAGCAAGAGCACTCCGCACAAGCCATTATCACGCGTGCCTGGCTTAGGTACATGGCCTGGCAGCACGACGTATATCGACATCGGATCTGGCAACGGGAGCTGCATCGGCTCGCGCAAGGCTTCGGACTGACCACACCCAACTTTGACGGACGGCCACCTACACAACACAGTGGTTACATCTGCTACGAGTGCGGCAAGGTCCTGAAAACACGTGGAGCATGGAAGCGCCACCGCACCATGGAGCACATCGGCTTCGACCTTCCCGAACTACTCGCCCGCTCGACAACATGCCCTGGGTGCGGGAAGGACTTCATCACGCGATCACGCATACTCAAGCACCTGAGAAGGTGCCCCAGGTGCCTGGCTGTCCTCCAAGCAATTGAAGTTCCAATGGATTTGCAGGAGGCAGCCGAACGTCGCGATGAAGAACGTGAAGCGGTGGCGGTGGCGGCGAGGGAGGCGATGGGTCACGGAGCTACTAAGGCGCTGGCGCCTGTGCAGCAGATCACACGCATCAAGCTCGCCGACCACATCGAGCAACACCAGCTCCAGCTCTCGCCTGCGCCGCCTGCAGCAGCGGCCCTTCAGGCGGAGACGCCATCAGCAAGGACCTTTGCACCGTGCAGGCCCATTGTTACTACTGCCATGTTCTTGCTACACCTATTCCCAGGAAGACGCCGAGTGGAGGATTTCCAGCACCACTTCGAGATGAACATTCGGGAATGTAATTTGATAGCATTATCAATCGATGTGCAGATCGACCCCGACAAAGGCGACCTGACGAAGCCAGGCGCTGTTGACTTTTGGTGCGCGGCGATACGTCAGGGCAAAATCTTCGGCACCGTAGCCGGCCCCCCGTGCGAGACGCGGCGATCATCGCGTTGGCACGCCACCGAGGGGAAAGCCCCACGCCCACTACGCACCCGCGACTTCCCCTGGGGCATGCAAGCAGCCAACCAAACGGAACTTCAGCAGCTAGCACTGGCCAACGAGTTGTACAGGACAGCCTTGCTGCTCATCACCACGGGCTTGCAGTGCAACGTCTGAGCTGTGCTCGAGCATCCTGCCCCAGCTACCTGGCGCCCTCTAGCGCCGAGCAGCTGGCAGCGAGCGGAGACGCTGTGGCTGTTGGAGCAGACGAACGTTGAGCTACACTACATCGACCAGTGCCAGTTGGGGCAGGCCGCGCGAAAGCCAACGTGTCTGATGGCGGTACACCTCAGCGAACTCACACAAGAGCTTGGGGCAGTGCCTGGTGGTCAGCTGTGCCGACGTAACGGACACGATAGAGCTTGCGGACGAGACGGGCAGGGCGGCTGGAGGACCGCCCCTCTCAAAGAATATCCTTCGAGGTTGTGCAAGGCAATGGCAACGGCCTTCGCAGCCCACTGGGGACAGCTCGCTGACGAAGATGCACTGTGGGCCGAGACAGATGAATACTACCACAGCTTTTATGCGCCACTGGACCATTACATTGAGCCAGAACAGATGGGGCACGACTGTCACAGGGCATGGGGCAATCACCGGCGCTAGCATCGACACGCAGCAGCGCGCTGTACTACGGCGACAAGCATGGCGGGGTGGATCACCAGTCTCGGGCCCACAAGCTCAGGCAGCACCACGTCGGCCTGCACAACTATTCGGGATGAATCGTTGTTTTGCAGTATTACAGATTTGCAGCACGTCCAGTGGACTGATTGGATTATTATTTTGCAGCACTCAGCTACGGGGCGATCGAGGGTCTGCGTACCTACTGAACTTACGGACTCAATACTTGGCGTGACCCGCGCGAATGTATGATTATGCGAGCATGGCTTTTTCATGGACTGCGATGGCGTGCCATTCTCGAGGGGGGGGGGGCCGTGGCGCCCATGCGGGTGGGCGCGATACCTCAAAGGCGACGGAGCGTGCCTCCCCTCGAGTATGCTTATTGGTATTCTTATTGGCGTTATCTTGCAACTCTGGCATTGGTTTTCTATGCGTATCTATTTCCCTGGGTAAAGGCAGCAAAGCGCCCAGGCACCACTGTAAGTGTTTTGTTATCTCTTGTTATCTCTTGGCAGTTGGGCAGCAAGACTGACTCGAGTACCACGGGCTTGTGCGCCGCTAATGCAAGCAGCTCAAGCAGTATTACGGCGACCAGCATGTGGGAGCCGAGTACCACAGGCCAGCGCAGCGTTGAGACAAGCACCACCATGGCGACCAGCACGACTGTGCCGAGCACCTCAGGTGTGGGTGCCACTGAGTCAAATACGGCCACCTGTTCCTGCTAGACTATGTCGAGCACCACAGGCACGGGCACGATCACGGCGGATACTACAGGGCACTTCGCGGTGAAGAGCGGCCTCGACGACAAGCACTACGGCGTCGGGACTCAAGTCCTGAGGGGGCCCCGAATGCGTGGGAAGACCTCAGGCAGCGTCGCCAAGTTTTGCTTTTGATAGGACACAAGTCCTGGGAGAGCCCCGAATGCGTGGGAACACCCAAGGCACAAGTCGCTACGCTTTGCTGTAGGTATCTTGGCGGCGATTGGTCGTATACAACTCAGTGGTCACCAGCTGGCTGGCGGTAGGCGACTCGTACGACCACGCTGCGCCACTGACTGACATCGACCACATCCCTAGTACGGCCCACCACACCTCTTTACAAGTCAACGCTGCCCTGGTGAGGCATGGATCAAACTTCGAGACGGGCTCGAAGGGTGGGGGGCAAGGACGAGCACTGCCCGCGCCCACCTGGGGGGATGGTGAGGGGCAGGGGGGGGGGGGGGTAGGACGTCCACTACCTGCGCCCCTGCGGTCCGCCCTAGCTCGCCACCCCCACCATTCCCATGGCGGAGGAGGAGCTACCCGAGCGCCCATGGGCGAAGCGCAGGACAGCCGAGACATCCCACTCCGACAAAAATATGCACCAGGCCTGGGGTTCGCCCCCACCGAGGGCACCGTGACCCCTAGCCATAGCGGGACGAGGTGGGACAGCCACGACCCCCACTTGAAGTCGGTGCATGGAGGCCTCATGTGCGCCCACAACCACCACCACAACACCAGCAACAAGCCGACCTCCCAACGACCCATCAACCAGCACGCGCGACAAGCAACACTCAGCCAACAACCAACCGACCACCCACACCACAACCATCTCCCGACATCAGCGCCGACATGCACGACCGCGTCGGGTACCACATGATCGAGGACAACTGATAAACCTTACGCTGGGTCGAGTACCACAGGCTTGGCATCACAGTGTCACGCTGTACTACGACGACCAGCATGATTGACGCAGAGGCAAGCAGTATCACCTCGACCAGCACGACTGGGACGAGTTCCGCAGGTTCGCGCACTACAGAGTCAAGCAGTACCACAGGTTCGAGAACTTCAGAGTCTACCAGAAGAAGAAGAAGAAGGGGCAGCCTGCCCCTCGACGTGGGATACACAGCGCAGGGCGCCGAAGGGTGTATCCCCGTCGCCCTCGCGTGGCATGCGAGGGGCCAAGGCCAGCCGGCCATAGACGGCATGAGATGGAAAGAGCAGCCGCCAGTGCAGGCCAGCTGGAGCCCACGAGCGGCTCGGCGAGCCTCCACAGCGCGCGGCGCCGAAGGGTGGAGGTCGCCAAGGCGGGGGGCAGCCAGCCCCTCGGAGCCGCCCCCACGGCGGCTGGGCTCAGCGCTCCGCGCCGAAGGGAATCCAGCCGCCGCCGTGCGGCCGCCGGCCCACGAAGAGGCCGACGGCCTGGCCGCGCGCCGTGCCGCGCTGCCTGACGCCCGCGGGCGCGGGCGCGCGCGGCGCCCGCCCATGGGCCCTGTCGGGCCCCTTTTTTAGAAACCCGGCCCCTCTCCCCTCCTCTGAGGTATTTACTGGTCCCTGGTCCCTTCTCTTCTCCTCGGGGTCCGAACCGCCGTCCGAGTGCCCGCACGGCCCTTGTGGGCCGCTGCGGCGCGCTCCGCGCCCGCGGGGCGCGCGACAAGACGCTGTGTAGCGAGAAACGTCAGAAACGTCAGGAGGAGGAGGAGGAGGAGGAGGAGGAGGCCATTTTTCACTATGTTTCTTCCTGTAGAGGGACATGCCAGACATAAGGCAAGCAGGGGGCACGAGGGCGGACAAAGCCTGGCACCGAGAGGGCCGCGGCACGGCTGCCGGCCCCCCCTCCCGCTCCTCTCCTCCTCCTCCTCTCCTCTCTCCTCCCCTCTCCTCCTCCTCCTCTCCTCCCTCCTCCTCCCCTCTCCTCCTCCCCCTCCCCTCCTCCTCCTCCTCCTCATCCTCCTCTCCTCCTCCTCCTCCTCCTCCTCCCCCTCCTCCTCCTGGTCTCCTCCTCCTCCTCCTGCTCCTGATCCTCCTCCTCTTCGCCAGCTCTGGGGGAGACTCGGGTGCTGCCCCATGAACCTGCACGCCGCGATCTGGGGGCCGCCCAAGACGCGAGAGGGGCGCCGGGCAGCAGCCAAAGAGCAGCCGCGGGGCCCGTCGGGGCCCAGCGGCCACGGGGCTCAGCACGCTCGCGGGCCTGGGCTCCGAGGGCCTGGGCCCTCTCCGCCGCGAGCCCGAGCATTAAGGGGGCGAGGAACGGTATAAAATCTACTACACCAGACGTAAAACCCAATCAGTGGAGGGCTTGAACACTAGTGATGTGGACATAGAGATCGATTGCGGGATCGATGGTGAGATCGGTATTGGGATCGAATGTGAGGACGATGGTAAGGTCGATCGTGAGGCCGATAATGAATTCGACTCAGTGAGATCGATAGTGAGATCGATCGTGAGGTCGCTCGTGTGACGAACGGTCTCAAATCAACTTTTCCGCCGTCGGGGACGCCCGGCACCCTAGGGGGGGAAACTTTGCAGCCGCCCCGTGGGGGGGGGCAGGCGTCCCCGACGGAGGAACAGTGTATGCTCTACCCTCCTTCGCCCGCTAAGAAACGCGCCAAGCACGCTTAAGCGGCGAAGACAGAAGGGCCTTTCGCGAGACGACATGGCGACCTTGCGCGATCTGACGTGGGGGCGCACGCGGGCCGCCAGAGCGGCACGCTGCGTTGAAGAAAAGGGCGCTCACGCGCGACGTTACCAGGGGAACTTGCAAGCCAATGTCGGCGCAATCGAACCCGTGTTCTCCCGTCGCTCGCCTGAAATCAACGCCGTGGATCAGCGGCTAAACATGAACGCGTTCGACTGCACAGCCCGCGCCCCCGAGCCCCCGCTCCTACCGCCCTCCCCGGAGGCCCCTCCTTTCGATGTCCCTTCGACATGCTGTCGGACCGATCTGGCTCGTAGCGTCTGGGGCGTGGCCTGCCTCCTGCAGACAGACCGCGCCATGCGAGATCAGCTAACAACAACCCCGACGAAGTCCAAAACGCGGCGCGCGGCACAGCGAGGGGACGACGGGTCGAGAGCTCCAGGAAAAGCAGCGAAGACAGGCCTCTCCTCCTGCTTCCCCTCCACCTGCTGCTGCTGCTCTCGCGCTGGGACGTCGTGTCTCGTCGCGCCCTGCTGGCGACGCCAGCGCCGCGCGGCCGCGGCCCGCCCAGGGGTGGAGCGAGGGCGGCTTCCCCTTTCTATCCCAGCCATCCCCCACCTGCTCCCCTCCTCTACTCTAAGCCCCTCCCCTCCTCCTCCCCCTCCCGCTCATCCTCCGACTCCTCAATCTCACCCTCCATCTCCTGCTCCTCTTCCTCCTCCTCCTCCACTGCCTGTCGCTGCCGCTGGTGCTGCTGCTCCTCCTCCCTGTGTATCCCTACCCCACTTCCCGGTGGCTCTGTCGGCCTTCGATGTCCCTGAAAACGGTCGGGGCGTTTTGTGTTCCGTTTTGAACTTTCACGTTTTATGCCCATTGCCAGGCCCGTCTAATTCCCCTGTTCGTGGAAATAAGCGAACGATGTCGTGTCCGTTCCGTTGCCGTTTCCGACTAGTTTTTTTATTCGTTTTCAGCGAGACGTTTGTTTCCGTTTCCGCCTCGCCTTCAGAAATAGACGGTCATCTCGTGCACCCAAGAAAGGGGACAGTTGCAACCCTCAGTCGCCGTCGGAGGAGGCGCCCGGAGCGGAAGAGGCGGTGCCGTCTTCGACGGACGCGGGCTCGCGCGGCCCGTCCAGGCAGGCTACGCTTGGTTAGCGCGGCCATCCCGAACGCGCGGCCCCTGCTGGCTAGAACGGTTAAATGAGACGGCTGCGCCGGGGGACTGAAGCAACACTGTTCCCCTCCCCGTTGCTCCCCTTGCCCGCCCGCTTCGTTCCCTTTTCCGGTTTAACACGTTCTCGGTACGTCTTCAGCTCATGTGCAGGCCACCCTCCCGAAATCTCTCCTAGAGCTCCACCCCCACCGACGCAGCCGTCTCAGTCAAGGGTATCGGCCAGCAGGGCCCGACCGCTCGGGATGGCAGCGCTCACCCAGCAAATTGCAGGAGGCGGACAGGAAGAGGAACGGATGCAGACGAGGGCGTAAACGGAGCCGAGCCTGTGCCCGTCGAAGACGGCAGCGCCTCGCCCGCTCCGGCCGCCTCCTCCGACAATGACTGAGGGAAATGCCGCCGCCGCCCCTATCCTGCTCTCGCGTGCCCGTTCTTTCTTTTCTCGTTCTGGGGGGCCTCGGGAAATTCTGGCTGGCGCCGATTTCAACAGCTGCTTGTATTCCGTTTCCGTTCTCGGGTGGCGCCGGTTTTTTATCTTCGAACTTCGTTTCCTTTCCGTCTTCAGTTTCCCCAGAGAGAAAACCGAAAACGGGAAAAAACGCCCTGACCGTTTCGAGAGACAACTAAGCTCTCGGTACAATTCCAGAAAAGAAGGGGCCGCATCGGAACAGAACACGAAGTCGAGAAAGCAGATTCTTCGTATCAGCTGTGTTTCTGCCTCATGCTCCTCCCTCGTCCTCCTTTCCCTCATCCTCCTGCTCCTTTTTCCTTATAGATAGCTCGCCTAACTAGGCGCCGCGCGCATTCAGCGTAAAGGCTTGCAACGTCTGGACGGCTAGAGGGCGGCTCGTTCATCCTGTGGTTTCCTCGCCTGGGCGCCGCGCCCATTTGCCCTGAACACTTGCAACACTTATAAGTATGGAGGGCGGTTCCTTTTCGGCATGGGGCTCTTCTCGTTTGAGACCAGACCCAGAAGCTTAAACAGATGTATCAGCTGCGCGGGTGGATCGCTGTTCTTTGAACCGCTAGGGCTCACTCTTGAGACGGGTGGTTCGACAAACCTGCTGGACAGTGCAAGCTTGTCCAACATGTACGCGGATGGGGGGAGGGGGGCGGTCCTTCTCAGATCGGGGATATCGCAACACATCTCGCTGAACTGTAGCATCACGTGTTTGAGTTCCTGACTGCCCAGCGGTCGGAAGAAGAAGAAGGTATAAACATAAAGTAGCAAGGCGATGAAAAAAGATTGTGTGTCCGCCCGCCCCTTAAAGAGGACCGAAGAGGTGAAGTCGCTCGACCCTTGAAGTAGGAAGGCGCCTAAAGTAGATTGGAATCTGGGACTCAAAAAATACCTGCGTTCAACGACCGATGGGTATCCATTAGAACGGTGCAAGGCAATCCCTGTTCAAAGCAAGGCTCTCGCCTGAATGGTAGGCCCAGGCGGCGGTGGCATTTCAAGGGAGCGCTGGCTGCTGCGAAAAGGGATGTACCTGTAAGGGCTTATGACGGGGACTTGGGACGGGAGGGCGCATGGCAGCATCGCTGCTGCACCTTGGGACTGCTGTGGCCCTCTTTTTTGACGTTAGGCGAACTTCAAAAACTAAGCTTGTAGCGTTCTAGGTCCTCCTCCACCTCCTCCTCCAACCTCCTCCTCCTCCTCCTCCTCCGCCAACCTCCTCCTCCAACCTCCTCCTCCTCCTCCTCCTCCTCCTCCTCCAACCTCCTGTCTCGGGGAGCGGTCCCAGCGCAACTTGCATGGGCACCTGCGAAAAAAAAAACAGGGCACAGCACCGGCCCAACCCGGGACCAGGGGCTGCTGCTGCTGCTTCTGCTGAGCATCCTCCTGCCCCTACACTCAGGTCGGACATGTCCTCTTGCGGTCTGTGGGCGGCAAATGAAACATATCTAACACATGTTCAAAAAATGATCGAAAAATCGTACCCATACTATTTATTACGGTTTTTGGCATCTCCTCCTGTAGAGAGACATGCCCAACTTAACCCTACACCTTCGAGCGTCACACGGCTGAGCCAGAACACCCTGATCGTGCACCGAGGAGCCAGCGAGAGCGATCGAGGCGGCGGCAGCGAGGAAGAGAACGGAGACGCGAAGACATAGAAGGACTAGCCCTAGCCTCGTACGAATCCGACGACGAGCGACGAACGACGATCACGACGACGACAACGAGGTCACACCGCGACGACGGTGATGACCATAACGATGACGACCAACACCAAAAATTACCACGACGACGATGACCGGGGGCGCGCAGACATGGACTAGCGATCCATGGGTTTGGCGCGGGGTCGCCAAATCCATGGAGACGGCCCCTCGATCCATGTTTGCGATCGCCTGAGGTGACCCAGCCGCGATGGCGACGGCGATGCCCACGGCGACCACGACGGCGACGGCGAACGCCTCGGACCATCGCCGCTCCCGCTCCGGAGGAAAAACGCCTGGCCCCTCGGCGGGGCTCCGTGCCTCCGGGCCACGGCAGGGGCCACGCTCCCCCCCCCTCGACTCCGTGCGCGGGCGGGCCCACGGCGAGCGGCCGCCAGCGGCGGCATCGACCCGAAGCCACACGGCGTCCTCGTCGTCGTCGTCGGCGTCGTCGGCGTCGTCGTCGTCTTCGTCGTCGTGGGCGTCGGGGGCGCCGTCGTCGTCGTCGTCGGCGTCGTCCTCGTCGTCCTCGTCATCGTCGGCGTCGTCCTCGTCATCGTCGGCGTCGTCGTCGTTGTCGTCGTCGTCGTGGGCGTCGGGAGCCGTACGAGGCCCCCATAGCCCTGCAAAACGGCAAACACATGCGCTGAACCTAGACACGCCATCACCTGCTCGGGTGACGGCAGACGGGCTGCGATGGCGGCCCCCTGATGGCGGCGAGGCCTTGGACCCCTCTTCTTGCGGCGCTCGCAGCTCCAGCTTGCGGCGCAGCAGATCCGCCTGCAGCACATGGTGGCCTCGGCGCCGCTCCTGCTGTACCTGGTCAACTACCGACGTGGCGCTTCTTGCATTACAATCCGCAGTCGGCTACACGATTATCCAGAGTTGATGCTATAGAACTGGCTGCAACATCATGTGTGTCGCGATCATCTTGACGTGCCCAGCGAAGGACAGATCTCCGCGCTGAACAGAAACGCTCGAGGCTCAGATGGAGAGTATATGCAGGTTTTCAGCGAGGCGCCAACACAAACAAGTCTACAGGAATCATGGTGTCATTCGGCAAAAAACTTCGAGAAGCAAATGTACGGCGAGTTCGGCTACCACCCGCAGCACTAGCTGGGCGGGGATTGGCAGTTCGCATTGCCAACCGCTTCCACGACTTCACCTTCATCGGGGCCTATGCTCCACCTCGCCCTACAAGTGCAAAGGCGGCCAGCGCATACGAGAGTACCGATTCTTTGTTATTTGGATGGGTCACAGAGTCTCAAAGATACGCCATCACGCAGCGTGCCGATCAATGGAATCGACCTCAACGATGGCATAGGTATGGAGAGCGGCCACAGAGGACAACATGTACCAATTGAGACCACGGCAATGGAAAGTACAGGAGCTCGGCGCGAACACTTTGCGGGCAAGGAGTTTCGACAGATTGTAGAGACCCACCACCTCTAAGCGTCCAATGCTGGCTCAGACATGGACACGTGGCATGGCGATCATGGACACAGCAGTCTCATCGATGATATATGCTGCCCCACATCACTACAGATCACCTCGTCGGGACCGCTCGCTGGCTTGGGACGCAAACTACAGCTGATCAATTACAAGCGTAAGATGGATCCCTTACCCGTTCATCTCAACTTCTCCCTGGCGGCGGGCACACGAGACAATTGCCCCATTGCAATGGTGCCGGGATTCAATGATGGATGCATTCACAGGCAGGGACCCGCACACTAAGCAGCGCTTCTTCGAGAAAATCGAGTACGTGACAAGAGATATCGAGCACTACTATCAATGCGTGGACCTTACATTCCCAGATCGACTCTTTGAGCAGATTGAGATCACTCCACGAAATGCTGGACAGGAAATCTTTCGTAAAGTCCCCCCCTCGCGGTGAACGATATGAGGCTCTCCGCCGACACCGACATGGCCTACTGGCACAACGGCAACGGCTACGAGAGACGCTTGCAGAAGCTGGTGATGACGAGGTAGAGGCAATTACGACAGAATTGAAGACATTGTCTACACATGTTCAGCGTGAACGGAAGCAAGAGTGGGAACAATATCAGGCTGAGCTCATCAAAGACATGTGGAAATATTGGAAGGAGAGACATCTGGCACAAGTTCACATATTAGCTCGACGCGCTGTCGGCACCAAATCTGAAATGAAACGCAGGCCTTACCTGACTGTGAAGACCAATGGCCTGAGCACAGCTCAATGGTTAGTTCCTGACTGGTTTCGCGAGCGACGCCAACACCATGATCTGACTGCCACCGTCGAAGGGCTGGATGAGGACTTTAGAAAGGACGTAAATGGTGGCCTGAGAAGGTTGACCTACTGGGCACAACGGGCCCCAACGCGGAAAGTTTGACCGCCATGGTCGACGCCGCTCGAATTGTTGGCTATCATCCTGGCTCCCGAGGCCCAACCTGAAGGACAAATAGCTGGAATAGGCACCGAGCGCCCTCCTCTTGAGGCCCCTCTTTTCGTGCAGCTTTAGAAGATGGGTTTGCAAACATCAGGCATTATCAAAAGACCCCATCTTTTTTGGCACGCTAGCCTCTGAATTAGCTTGCCTAAGAAGGCAGATCAGACTAGTACAGGAGATACCTCATCTGGAATGCGAACTGTACACCTGCTCCCCACCCTGGGGAACGGATGGTATTGTATCAATAGCGTGCCCCCGGCATGCCCATTCAAACTTACGGCTTCCTCCCAAGCAAATGCAAATAATCCGCCATTGGGGGGACCATGATAGGCATCTGGAGGGCCACAGAAAGCGGTAGGTCGGTTCTTGCACATATGCACGATTCAAGTAATGCCTTCGCCGATGTCAACAGACACGGGCTTGCGCGAGGGTCGTTCACCCCAGGGCTGCCATAGACTTCAGGAGGCGGTAGTTGGCCTTCCCCTTCCTTATCCAGGGGGCCTCACCTGTTTAAAAATACTGGTTGTGGCGCTTTTATGGGGGACCCCCTGTAGTACGACAATGTGTGCAGGCCTTTCAAGTATCAACCAGTGGCAACAACTAATGCGAGTTCGGAATTGTGATGCTGACGAGTTCTGCGCCACTGACCCTGTTTCAAGGCGCGACCTCGAAATGTCAGTTTTCCAGTATGCAGATGACCGTCTGAAGTTGCTGCTGTCACGAGTCGATGAAAGGCTCACCGAATTCACCGCACGTTCGTACCTTGCAAATGCTTGTCTGGACGAGGCTCTCGCCACGATCGGTTGTAAGCAAAATCGTGGAAAAGCGAGCGATCTTTCCCGTATTTGAAGGCGTGGGCCGCACACGCGCAGCAGAATGCCTGCGCAAGGGCGTCCTCCCGCTTATCGCTAAACACTGTGTTTCTGGTCGGTACTTGGGCGCGCAGGTTGCTGCGAGCCTCAACTTTGCCCCTGAGCTCAACAAAACGTAAGCAGGTAGCTCTGATTGCGTAAAAGCTCTTGGAGGTTTGTGGTCCCTCCCCAGCCAGCCCTAAAAGATAAGGAGGAGTATGCTGATCTGTTGTGTTCAAAATACACTCCTCCATGGAGTGGAGGCTTCTGTCCTTAGCCCAGCCCAAAACACGGCTCCAGACAGGGCCATGGCCCATTATGCACGAAAAGCAATGCAGGGCGCCGAGATGTTTCAGATGATCTACAAACGCACCGTAGCATGAGCACGAGCGAAATTCTGAGATATTGGCGCCTTGCACCCGCACAGCTCGGGATGCACGTTCAACGTCTAAAGCGAATTCAACAATATGCTGCACGACCATGGGAACACGCACAATTTCTGACGGCTGTCTTTGGCAAATACGATTTCGAGCAGCACGGCACTGTGAGCGAAAACGACATCACGCACCTCGCCAACCCTTGGGCCAAATAAATGAAGCACGATATCCTGGAGGGGGTTCAGCGGATGGGCGCCGAGGGGGGGGTTGTGGGCACGATTCTACGACAGGGAGTCCTGGAGGTCTTTAGGGACATCGACCTCGCAAACGAATTCATTATGTTCGACTTCGATCGTCTTAGGCAAAGAGCGTATGCAGCAATGGTCCCTCCTCCCGAATATAGACAAGCCCCCGTCCCAGTCGCCGAGGCAGACGATACTGTGCAATTTCTACCCGAGGAGGATTCTAAGACGTGTGTGTGTGTGGTTTTCAGACGGCGAAGGGGAACTGCAAAGCTGTTTCGGAAGTTTCAAAGCTGTCAATCAACACCGGCTGTCAGCTCACGGCGTTCGAGATCGATGGATGCAGCTTGTCACGACGAACGTGTGCCCTTATTGTCTTGTAGAATCTGCTGATGTAAGCCAAGCTCAGAGGCACGTGATGGATGCATTGGGCAGAGGGCGTGTGTGTGCCACCAACTCACGATACTACGGTGGCCGACTTACTCCTGATCGAAAAGCTTGTCACCCATGCGATTTTGTTGTCTCAACTTTCGAGGATTTGCAGACCCACTTGCAGACTCACGCCCCGCCACTCACTCATTTCGCAGATGGATTTGACGGCTCCCTCCTGGGCTCTGAAGCGGCGCGCACAAGAATCGGGGACAGGCAACAACCAAAAAACAACGACGCGGAAGCTTGCCGACTTGGCGGGAAAGGAACACCTCAAATTCCTCGACAAGCTGATCGTGGTGCTCACGCGCCTCACGCTCACGAACGCGGCAGAGTTAAGGGAGATCACAGGAATGTTGTGGCACACCACGTTGCTCCCCGCAGATTGCGCAGTTACACAGGAGGCAAATGCGGAAGGCATCGCTTACCACGAAAGGGCAAAGGAGGCGAAGAAGGACACGGCAACATCGGAAGCAATGGGACCACCGTACCCGTACATATTCATGGCAGTTCTCAAAGCACTGGTGACCCTGCACGAGCAGTTCACAGCCCCGAGAGGGGCATCCTGGAGAGCTTCTGGACGAACAGAGTGTGGTCGGCCAACTCGGTGCTGGATCTGGCGGAAGTTGCACTTCACTGCAAGGTGAAGCCCGTGAAGAAGAAAGAGGGCGGCTCGGACAAAGTTTAGACCTCCTTCGCGATCAAGAGCACGCAAGCGGATCTCGAGACGGTGATGATCATGGGGCTGAAGCTGATGGGCGATCAGCCCAAGACGGAGCGCCTGGCTCAGGAGTTGCTGACGGAGCTGGAAGGCGACGGCGCCTGAGCAGCACACAACAGGTGATGAATGGGCGCCATTCGATTCGATTGCTGGGTCTGGTGCAAGCAGGTCATATTCCAGTGGAGACGGCACTCACGCGGGCTGCCAGTTCTGCAGCTATTGCACCAATTCGGCGAGCAGATGCGCAGGCGCCCACCAAGGGGAAGGGCAGGGGGGTCGTACGTCGTCGGGTGGTGTGAAGGGGCGGGGTGGATCTGGAAGATAACTTCTTGGGCGAAACGTGTTTATGTTAGGATGTTGCTCGGCTAGACCCAGCTAGAACGTCAGCGGAAGCGTCTCGTGTGAATTTCAGTCTTAGAGGCTCTGAGCCTTGTCTCCCTGGGGGGTGCTGAATGGGCGCTGTAGCCAGCCCGAGTGCGCATCCCGCACGAGCGCAGCTGCAGCCAGTGAACCCTATCGGCAGGTACTCAGAGCACGTCCCACTTGGCTTACGTTTTTACGTCACTCGGCTCAGTGTCGAACCGCGCCTTTGTCATGCAGTGAAGCGGACAAGCGGACATCGCCCCTAAGAGTTGTTGATTCGGGTGCGCGTCGGCGGCGTCGTCGTCGTCGCCGCCGCCGCCGCCGCGGCGGCAGCGGGAGCGGGGGGCCACCGGGGGAGCACGGGCCGCAGCCGCGCAGGGCGCTGCCCGCGGCCCCGGCGGCACGCGCCTGGGCAGTGGTGCCACGGGGTGGAGGGGATCGAGAGGATCGAGGGGATCGAGGGGGATCGAGAGGATCGAGGGGATCGAGGGATCGAGGGGAGCGATGGGATCGGGGGGAGCGAGGGATCGAGGCCCGAGGAATCCAGGGGCACGAGGGGATCGAGGGGGAGCGAGGGATCGAGGGGATCAAAGGATCGAGGGGGATCGAGGAGGATCGAGAAGGATCGAGGAGGATCGAGGGATCGAGGGGGATCGAGGAGATCGAGGATCGAGGGCTCGAGGGGATCGAGGGATCGAGGGATCGAGGCATCGAGGGGATCGAGGGCATCGAGGGATCGAGAAGATCGAGGGGATCGAGGGGATCGAGGGATCGAGGGGAGCGAGGGATCGAGGGGATCGAGGGATCGAGGGGATCGAGGGATCGAGGGGATCGAGGGATCGAGGGTATCGAGGAGATCGAGGATAGAGTTTTCGAGGGGATCGAGGGCTCGAGGGGATCGAGGGGATCGAGGGATCGAGGGGATCGAGGAAATCTAGGGGATCGAGGATCGAGATCGAGGGATCGAGATTGAGGGATCGAAGGGATCGAGGGATCGAGGGGAGCGAGGGATCGAGGGGATCGAGGGATCGAGGGGATCGAGGGATCGAGGGGATCGAGGGATCGAAGGGCTCGAGGGCTCGAGGGATCGAGGGCTCGAGGGGATCGAGGGATCGAGGGGATCGAGGAGATCGAAGATCGAGGGGATCGAGGGATCGAGGGATCGAGATCCAGGGACTCGAGGGCTCGAGGGATCGAGAGATCGAGGCTCGAGGGATCGAGGCTGGAGGGGATCGAGGGATCGAGGGATCGAGGATCGAGAGGTCGAGGGACCAGGGGCGAGGCTTGCTCGCAGTAGAGGTCCAGGACGTCTTGCCCTCGGAGAGCTGCCTCGCATCCAGCCCTCGAGAGTCGCAAGAAGGGCGAGAGATCGAGGCTTCTGGCCTTCGCTGGTGAGTGGACCGTGGGTTGGTCCTGGGCGCGTGGCTCGCAACGGCGCCAAAGATCCACGGCAGAACCACTTCGGCGGCGACCAAACCCAAAGCCACGTCCTGCCAACACTCCTGCCGTGAAGGCCCCCTCGTTTGCCTCTGGCACAGAAGCTGGCCGCTTGTCCTCCCCCCCCGCTCGGAGCTGGCCGCTTGTCCTCCCCCGCCCACTCGGAGAGGGGAGAGAGGGAGTCCCTCTCTCCCCCTCGCCCCATGGGAGGCCCAGGTTCACGTTTGTCCGACGAGGTTGGCCAGCAAAAGTCGCTAAGGATGGGCCGAAGGGGCAGAGATGCAAGGGTGCCCTTGGGAAGATTGCCTATCCTTACTATGCAGGTTGACTGTAGCAAAGCACAGACTCATCAATCCCACTCCTGGGGAAGCAGCGGCAAAAATCTGGACTCCCTTCGGAGCATCCTGCACGCCTGCGCTCGCCTCCGACTCCTCCCCCCCACATCAGTTCTGGTCGTGCCCATGCTCTGCACCTGAGCTTTGAGGCAGGCATCGGTCTCAACATCGAGCGGTGAAAGTTCCTCGGGAACGAAACGCCCCAACCAAACCACGCCTAACGCGACGACGGATGCTATCCATTTGGATGACCTGCACGTGCATGTAGAGGTACCAGAAGGTTGAGCACATAGCAAGAGCGACGGGAGGCTCTCGCATGGAGCGAGGGCCATCTCAGCTCCCTCGTTTTGCTATGCACGGGAGCAGAGACTGCGAACGTGGTGGCGGCCACAAACTGGAGACACGCGTAGAGAGAAGAACGAGGAATCCGATGCATGGGCTACTGGCGCTGGTCCCTGTGGCGACCTGAAGTGCCCAGACCTAGCCGCCTTACACCTATTGCGGCTGGCGTTAAACAGATAGCGTGCCAAACATGGACCTCCGAAAACTACGCTATCCCTGTGAGGCGATACCCCGCGAGGTTCCCTTATGTGCTCGCTATCCCCCCGGCAAGGCATTTTCGGTGCACACTATCCCCAAATGGCGGGATAGCGTGTAATAAACGGGTCAACGGTTCCACATCGCACACCATCTTCCCAACGCCAGCCGTAAATCCC
This sequence comes from Prorocentrum cordatum, assembly GCA_963575745.1. NCBI lineage: Eukaryota > Dinophyceae > Prorocentrales > Prorocentraceae > Prorocentrum > Prorocentrum cordatum. The sequence continues at coordinate 337,345 of CAUYUJ010001858.1, read as the reverse complement.
CCGCCCTGGCCCAAAAACGGGCGCGAGCTAGCATGGATTGGAGATCCGTGGATTCTGCGCGTGATCGCCAGATCCACAGATCAAGGTTCAACATTAAGCCAACGCCACCTGAGTTGGCGACGGAGCGCGCCGATGTTGCATGGAGCCGGGACCCGTCGCTACTCCATGCGCCCTATTATCTCGGGGGCGGCCCAGGGAGGGGCGTCCAAGAGAGGGGGGGGGGCGCAAGCCATGGCCAGCCGTACGTGCGCGGGTCGGAGTGGGACGGGGACGTCTTGAAATAAGAAGAGGTTGCCATGAGATCTCCCCCCCGAGTTCCTGGTTCCTGGTGGCTGTGATTAGATCGGGCATGTCCTTCTACAGGCAGATGTTGGAAGAAAAGAAATATCAAACATGTTAAAACAACTCAACAGATAACGACACACAGTCACCATATTATGCTGTAGCTGTGCTTGGATACTCCTCCTGTAGAGGGGCATGCCCGACTTAAGGCTTTGAGAGCACGCCGAACGTTGCCTCCCCCCTCCAGGGCCAGTGGGCCCTGAGGGGGGTTGATCAAACTAGGGACAGGTGACCTCTGGAGCACCGCTCCAGGAGCCACTGGCGACACACGCGTCAGGGTGCAGCAGGATTAGGATGCAAATATAATCCGACAGGCTGGGGGGGAAGGAAAGGAGAGGCATCAGCACCCTCACTGTTCATCACCCCCCTCTTTACCGCCCCGAAAGTCTATGCTAGCATTATGCTGTTCTCACCGTGCTCAAGGACCACATTCCAGAAATAACTTCGAGCACCCAGAGAAGTATCGAAACAGTGGCGAACGAGCATCGCCTCCCAGGGCCCCCGACGTGAAAACCCTCACGTCTCGGTACCTTCCTGGTGCTCGGAACGATTTCTTGTGATCAAGGCCACTCCGAGCTTGTTAACAAGAGTCGGGGGGGCGCCACCCCCGCCGACAGCCCCACGTCGACCCCCGTCGCGGGCAGCCACCGGGCGCCGAAGTCGCTCCGAACCCCCGTCGCGGCGCGACGACGAGGCGAGGTTGACCCCCGTCAGGGAAGTACCCCCCACGCTGATTGAGAAACCCAGGAGTAGGGTTCGCACGTGGCCCCCTAGCTGAGAGGAGGAGGAGGAGGAGGAGGAGGAGGAGGAGGAGGAGGAGGAGGAGGAGGAAGAGGAGGAGGAGGCGGAGGAGGAGGATGGTTCGCATGAGGCCCCCTTGCTGAGAGCATGTCGTGGGAGGCCTACGGGCATGCCGGGGGCAGCCGGCCCCTGCCATGCTTATCAAGAAACCCAGAGTAATGTAGGCTGGGACATCGTAATGCTGGCGCTCCGCCTGCCCAAGGCCCAAGACGGGCGGGCCGGGCCAGGGCTGGGCGCTCTGCTGTCTGGGCTCCTGGCGCACCGGCGGCCCCTCGGCGGCCCCCTCGGCGAACCCAGACAGCGCCGCCACTCGGCAGCCCCTCGGCGTTCCGCTGCTCTCCTCTGACCATCCGCCAAGCCACCCCGCCAGCCCAACCCAACCCGAGGTCGCCGTTGGGCCTGCCGGTCTCCAGCGGGGGGACGTTCTGGAACCTCGACAAACGCGCACCGTGGCACCCACACACCCCCAACCCGAAATGTGGGTCTAGGACCTTCGGGTTGGGTTGGGGTGGTCTGCCCAGACATGCGACGCCCTGATTTGTTCAATACGGGGTCCCGGAAGTCGACCCATTCCTCGGGGCCAGCTTTTCATCCTGAGTCGTTTCTTGACGGCCTCGGGGCCGGGCGAGGGCCTCCAGAGACCGAAAAGGGCGAAATATCTCCGTTTTCTTGTTTCCAATGCGTTGGATTCTCTGGCTCGGGTTGGGTCGGGGTGGTCTGGTAAGTCTTAGGTCGGGCAGGTCCTCTTGCCGGCGGATTTTGCACGAAAAGGTGAGGCTATTCAAAAATATGCAGAACTCGCCAGACAATAATCGAACCGGCGGAGCCAAAACGCTCTGGTCGCGCACCAAGGAGCCAGCGAGAGCGATGGAGGATGCGGCCGCGAGGAAGAGGACGGAGACGCGAAGACATGGAAGAACTAGCCTCGTACGAATCCGACGACGAGCGAGGAACGACGACTACGGCGACGACAACGAGGCCACACGGCGACGACGATGATGGCCAGAACGACGACTACCAAATAGATAATTGCCACATCGATGATGATCGGGGGCGCGCAGACATGGTTTAGCGATCCGTGGATTTGGCGCGCGGTCGCCAAATCCATGGAAACGGGACCCGCCATTGATCCACGCCCCCTTGGATCCATGTTTGCGACGGCCCCCCTTGATCCATGTTTGCGACGGCCCCATGGAAACGGGACCCGTCCTCAATCCATGCCCCCCCTTGCGGCGGCGCACACAAGGGGGTGGAGGGAGGGGGGGGGTTCCTTAGGAGGAGGCTGCTTCATCGAAGGCCCCGGCCTTACATATGCAGATAAGGCCCGCGCCTTCTAAGAAGCAGCGGTGCTTCTAAGAAGCCCCCCCCCCTCCCCCCACCCCCCTCTGCGCGCGGCTGACCCTTGATAACGATCTCCCCTCGGCGCGCCACAGCGCGGACGCGCCGGCCGCCGCCGCCCACGCCGCGCGCCGGCAGCCGGGCGCGGCGCGGCCGCCGCCGCCGCGGCAGGCCCGCGGCATGCGCTCGAGGCGGCGCCGCGTGGCGCGGGCGGGGGAGGGGGAAGGCGAGGAGAAGGAGGAGGACGAGGGGGAGGGATAGGATTAGGAGGGGGAGGAGGAGGAGGAGGAGGAGGGGGAGGAGGAGGCGGAGGGATAGGATTAGAAGGAGGAGGAGGGGGAGGAGGGGCAGGAGGACGAGGAGGAGAAGGAGGACGAGGGGGGATAGGATCAGGAGGAGGAGGAGGATCATGAGGACAAGGAGGAGCAGGAGTGGGAGGAGGAGGTTGTTGTTGTGGAGCGACCTAAAGTCAGAGAAAACGATTAAAAGACCCCCCCATCAGAATCAGAGGACCCCTCATCCTCGTCCTCCTGGCGGGGCCTACCCTCGGCCTGCCCGAGCTCCCTGACGTCTTGCAGGTCCTCGTCAGCCAGCCCGAACGCTCTGAGGACCGCCTGCTTCGAGGCGTACCCCAACCTCGCACGGGCAGAGGGCCCCCCTGCGGGCGCGGCGGCCGAGGGAGCACAACGGACAGACAACAAATCTCGCTCCGCCTGAGAGAAGCAGCGAGCAGACGAAACGGTCAGATGCCTCGACGAGGCTCGACCATGGGGGTGTTTCCCTTCACGAATTCGCTTCAGCTGATGCTTCACCTGTGGGGACCTCGGCCTGTGCAAGCAGCCATCCAACAGAAGCGCACCTGGGCGGAAATCCTCACAATATGCACCGCACTTGACACAAAACACAAACGGCATTCCTGACTTCTGAGGCGAGTCGATCTCGCATCTCATCAGGGCATGCCCGTTCAGGTAAAATATATATATAAAAAAAACGCTGGTGGCAACCTCTTCCCAATCGAGCCCGCCCGACCCCCCCGCGTCCACCCCCTCCCCACCCACAGACTCTTCAATCTCAGGTTCAGGCTGAGGCGGCAACTCGTGAGAGTCAGGTCACACTTTTCCGAAGCTTCAAGGCCGACAGTGTCCAGGCGCTTTTCCGCCTGGCCTTGCAAGTGCACCTCTAAATCTGCAGCCCACTTGGCAGACTCTTTCACAAGACACTTGAGACCTCTGTACAAGTCGACGTCCTGCTGGCAAAGTTGGTGCTTTGCAGCACCCATCTTCGCATAAGAGTCTACCGAGTCATTGGCTCGCTTCTCCCACAGGGTCGTCTTGCCACTGTGGACATCAGACATCGAACAGTGAGCTGCCGTCTTAAACGCAGTGAAATCCCCTGGGGAGAAACTGGACCAGAAGGGAGCCCACAGGTGGGCCTGGGCCCTCCAGCAGAGGCCCCCGCCCCTTGGCCACCCCAGAGGACGTCCAGAGTTCCCTGGCAACCACAATATAAATCAAACGGTGCCATCGCACACTGATTCAGCATGCACACGGCATAGTCTCCCCCATCCTTGGCCGTTTGGCGAGGCCCATGGGAGAAGGGGGCGGGTCCGTAACAAGCCGAGGTGACGTTGCCCAGAGGATCGGCCTGGACTAAGGCCCAACCAGCCCTCGAAAGCCCAGGAATCCCTGGCCAAGAAGCGGACCCATCCGAAAAAAAATAAACCGCTGAGGCGGCCTGTTTCAGGCCTATTAATCCAGAACGCGGTCTGTTCAGGCTCCTGGGCAGGAAAGAGCGCCAACGGCGGCGGAAAGATCGCGCGCGCGAATCTCTCAGCCAGCCCCCCCCCTCCCTCGAGCACGCGGGCCGCCCGTCTGGCTAGCTGCGGCGAGACCATGTCCCTCCTGAGCACAGCGTGGGCCGAGCAACGAAATTGTCTGTGGAAGAGGGTCCCCGCCTCCTCCTGACACAGCCTACACTTGCAGCAACTGTGATACCCATGCCTGTGCACTCTAGCTTGAGGCCAGTGCACATTACTCATAAGGCCCCTGCGGGCCCTCTGATGCTGGGGCTTCCAAGAGGAGGGGGAGGGGCGAAGGAGAGGCCTCGCAGCATCCCAGAAAAGAGGGTACCCTTGGAGCTCATCGCCTACCTGCATCAACGCCTGCCTGTCCGACGCTCTGACGGCCGCAGCATGGGCCTGGAACCGAAACCCCGCAGGCGCAATCTGAGAGAGATTCCAGACCTGCCCGAGGTCAGTTTCGACCGTTCGAAAATCACGAAAAGTCCAGCCCACACGACCGAGACTGAGCACTGCCACATCCGCAGGTGTCGCAGCTCCTTGCCATGGGTGCCTTTTCGAATTGGCTCGAGCTATGGCCGCGCCGGCCGTCGCATTCAAAATCGAGACCTTGGGGAAACTACCCCAGACAGCGGTGGCCCATTGAAAGGCCACATGGCCAGCATAGGCCACCAACGGGTCAACGATTTCTCCCAGACGAAAAGAATGCAGCCGAATCCCCAGGGAGGCCCATTTGGGATGACGTCCTAGAGCGTGGGCCGCCGAGAGCCTCAGGCCGCGCATGGCCGTCTGCGAAATTCCCCAGACACTGCTGCCCCAGAGGGCCGATGCCGTGGCCCCCATTCTCTGTGCAAGAGCACATCAGCCCCAGCCCCCCTCAGCAGTCGAAGTCGCTTCGAGCGCGAACCAACATCGATGGACCTCGCACGCTGCACTCCAACACGTCGTCGTGAGCCCGTCGTCGCATCCGTGCCAAGGTTGCGCGCGTGCTCGACCCGAGACGCACCAGGCAAACACCAGGGGCCAACCACATGGGCCAGAACCTCTCGCGTGCACAAGTACTTCGTTTTCTTGATGTTCACAGGCAGGTGGAGCTCCTCAAAGCACGAGAAGAGCTGAGCGACGGCACTCGATAGCACCTGGGCTAACTGAACTGGCCGACCACACGCCTGCAGTGCAACGTCGTCTACAACATTGCGGATGAATAAATTCGGCCTACCTTGCTGTGTGAGAAGAAGCGGGCGGAGCAGCAATAACTTAGCCAGCGTCGTCGCTCCTGAGCATCCAGCCACCACAGCTGCATTCGCCAAGTAGGCCGACGATACGGCACCTCCATACATCAGAGCATTATACCCAGCATAGATCGTGCAGTACCCTCTGAGGACCTTGATGGGGAACCCATACTGGAGCCCCGCAGCTCTGAGATCCAGGTGCCTAATGTGCTCATAAAAGCGGCTCAGGTCGACCAAGACGGACCCGCTCTGAAACCCAACTTCCTTGCAGAAACCTCCCAAGAGATTGTGGACCCAGCCAGCTCTCTCACAGGTATTGTGTGGCCCCGTGCCCCAATAGAAGGCCCCTTCATGCTTCTTCTCCCATGCCTGACAGCATGGCTGGCGGAGTCGCGACCACAAGCGCAGCACCAGGCAGAGGAGGCCGATGGGGCGCACGCCGCCGTCGGGCTTGTCTAAGAAGACCATGTTGGTCAAGAAGGCGAGAAAATCCTGTGGTCTGTCCTCGAACCTGTGCAGAATATCTAAAAGCCTTAGCTGGTGTTCCTCCGTGAGGCTCAGAACCCATCTTGGGTGAAAACCATCCCACCCCAAGCCTGCACCAGGAGCATACGACAAACTTTCAGGAGCCGATCCAGGGCAACAGGTTCCAATTGGGCTTCGTCAACTGGGACAGACCACTGGGGTGGGTGCTCATCCTGCCTACCAGCTACACACCACAGCGGCACCCACTCGTCTAGAAGAGCCGAAAGTGCTCCAGCACCTACTTGAGGGACGCCCTCGGCGTCGAGAAGTGAAGTGACGTCGGATGCCTTCTGCTTAGCGAACTTATGAGCTGCCTTCCCTACTCCTTTAACACTCTCAACCGCCCAGGTCATCCACCCCTTCAGTGATACCTTTGGGTCCTCCCGTCTCCTGCTGTCCACCTCCTCGTCCATCTCATGCAGGGCATCGTGGACGGGCTCATCGCCCGCGGTGATGATATCGGCGAAAGTGCTCAAAAAAACTGGGCGAGAGCTCGGCGTCAGCAGTGAACGGGCCCATGTCGGCGACCATGGCCTTCAGGTCCCTGGACCACTGATCGAGGAGCATTCGGCCCTTGCGGCCTGCTTCGCCTACTCGGGTCTGGCAGGTGCGCCTGCACAGTACAACGTAGGAAATCCAAGCAGTCGTCGACCGACAAAATCTGCGCCTCTGGTCCTTTTCCCAAACCGAAGCCAAGGAGCCAACTTTTGATTTTGGTCCTGCAGCCCTGCCCACGAAAGCCCTAGAGTACTGACGGTCTACCCCGTGGATCTGGACCAGGCGCCTCTCCGAGAACTCAAACCACTCCTTCACCATGAGGTTTAGATCTGCTGGGGCACCCACTTCCCAAAACCCATTGTTCACAACTGGGGCCTGCATGGGGCCTGCATGGGGCCTATGAGCTCCATTGGGGAGGCTTTGAAGCGCACTTGCTGGTTGATCGTCGACACATGGCTCAGATCCTTAAGCTTTAAGACGACAGGCGCGCGCGGGTAGAGCGGAGCCTGGTCCATGACCGAGATCTCCTCAACACGCGTGGCCAACACCTCCGCAACCACAAAGAAATCGAGGATCCTACTCTCATCTGCAGCTTGGACTGACCCAGCTGCTCCACCCAAAATGACCCAGTCGTCCAAGGTGCCCTGCGAGTCCTTCCGAGGTACCAGTTGGGCCTCCTGAGGGTTAGAAGTCCTGCAAGTAGGGGTCGCAGGAGCCACCAACACCCCTCGAACCTTCTGTGGCCACCCAGAGCCCAGAAGCGCCTCAGGCTCGAAATTGAAGTCCCCTTGGAGCACCCAGGGCCTCTCTTGGGCCATGATGTAGGCCCCGGCCGTCTGCAAGACGTCCAGATTGGGCCCTGAGAGCTGCTTGCCCGTCACAAAGTACACGCTGATGACGACAAGGCCCTTTGGGAACCCCACGTTGGCGATCCTGGCCACCGCCCTGCTGGAGCAATCCTCGAAAACCGTGGTCGCAGTTGGCGTCGAGCCTAACAATGTGCAAACTCCGACTGCCACACCAGAGCTGCTCTGCTGCTGCGATGGCCCCGTACCATGGGCCATCCCAAAAGAAAAGTGATACCCATGCCTACGCCCCCAGCTCATCGCGGATACCTGCTTGGTGTTACTCTTGATGCGTGTCTCTTGGATGCAACAGACCTGTGGGAGCGTCTGGGCACCGCCAGCCTTGGACTCGTCCGCTATCCACTCCATCACCGATTGAAGCGTGTTCCAGGCATTGACGTTCATGCCTGCGATGACGAGCCTTTTAACAGCCACAGACTGAGGTTGCAGCCGCGCCTCCTTGGCAGCAAAGCTCCTCCACAGCGGGGGCAGCTGCGCGCCGCCCTCCGTCGGGTCCTGACCTACAGATTTTCGATAGAGCGCCCAGCTCAACATGGGGAGGAGGGTGAGCGGCTTCCAGGCCGCCAGGCGACGAGGGCTTCCCCCGAAGGTCGGTACCCTCTGGCTCTCCTGCAGCCTGGCCTAGGGGCGCTGCGCTGCGCGTGCCGACGGCACCAGCCGAAGGTCGGCACCCGCTAGCGCCCCGATGGCCTGCTGCCAGAGCTGAGCAGCGCGTACCCTGGGGGGGCGAGGAACCCAAAGTAGCCGCAGTAGCCGTCAGCGTCGACGCGCATGCCACCCACGAAGGAGATCTGGCCTCGCAGCTTGGAGCTGTCCCCAACCCCGAGGAGCGGGCCAGTTGGGGCGGTAGCCTCTGTGCCGTACATGTCCCCAACCCCGAAGAGCGGGCCAGTTGGGGAATGCGCCTCTGCGCAGCACTTGCCCCCAACCCCGAGGAGCGGGCCAGTTGGGGGATCATCGAGGATGCCGAAGCCACCGTGCTCGAACTGGAAGCCATCGGTGATGCGGGCAAGGGAGTGTGACTACGAGGGGCTGAATCCCCCCCTCCCTTGCCCAAGCGACACGAAGGCGTGCTCCTCGCCAGAGCGGGGCCGAGCACGGGCCAATCCTTCCCGTCCAACTCCATCAAAGTCCAGTCACGCTGGCGAAACTGCATCGAGTCGAACAGGAGGTCGTCGCGCAAGACTGGCACAGCGAAGCCCGTGGCCGGCCCCCAGTCGTGGTCTATGATGTTGCACCTCAGGAAGGCATCCAAGCTGGACTGCTCTTCGACGCCGCTGCCGAGAGGAGGACCCTCCAAGCCAGCGTCCAGCTCAGGAGCACGACCGAGCCCGCTTGACCCCAATGGCCTCCGCAGCCACGAGGTACTTGCGCTTGGCGGCATCCAGCTGCTCCTGACTTCCTCCTTTGGCCTCCTTGAGCTCCTGGGCGGCCTTGTGGAAAGCTGCCTTGCGCTCGTCGAAGTCTTCTCCATCCAGCAAGTCCATGTCGATGTCATCGCCGTCGCCTGCAGTGGCTGCAATGTGCTCGCCGCTGCCTGCCCCGCCTGTAGCAACCCCAGGAGGGGCACCTGCAGCAGCAGGCCCGCTGGCCTCAGCCCTCTTGGCCTGAGCCTCGGCTTGGAGGCGCTGGAGGGTGGCCAGTGCAGCTTGTCCTTCTTCAGACTGGGCGACGGCCTCGTCAAGGGTGGCCGTGACTGCTCTGAGCGGATCTCCATCAGCTTGGACGCGGAACAGCGCCTGCTCCGCCTGGCCGAGGTCCTCTTTGAGCTTGTCGACGCTCCTGTCCAGCTCAGCGATATCGGCCTGAAGCTCCTCCTGTTGCTTGCGCAGCGCCGCAGCACGCACCTCCGCCTTGGAGAGCTTGGCGCGGAGGTTCTCGACCTTCCAGTGCGCGGCCCTGGACGTGGGCTGCTTGGCTGCCGTAGCCTGTTGGCTTCGCCAAGGGCTATGAACGGACGCGTGGATATTTTTTCCTTTTCCAATTCCATTTTAGTGGTCTCGTGCCATACAACGACAAATCTTATTGAACTGATCTGCTCAACAAAAAAACATGATCGACCCACGAACCCGGAAAGGGATATAGACACGTGGAGCATGGACACGTTTTCACGATACCCAACTGGGCAACACCTCACGAAACATCCCACGAGACACTTCACGAAACATCCCACGAGACACCTCACGAAACATCCCACGAGACACCTCGCGAAACATTCCACGAGACACCCCGCGAAACATTCCACGAGACACCCCACGAAACATTCCACGACGACAGGCAACCACTCAACCAAGGCGGTGTGGTCGTGCTGGGGAGTGGTCGTGCTGGGGTGTGGTCGTGCTGGGGGGTGGTCGTGCTGGGGGGTGGTCGTGCTGGGGGGGTGGTCGTGCTGGGGGGTGGTCGTGCTGGGGCGTGGTCGTGCTGGGGCGTGGTCGTGCTGGGGCGTGGTCGTGCTGGGGTGTGGTCGTGCTGTGGTGAGGTCGTGCTGGGGTGTGGTCGTGCTGGGGTGTGGTCTTGCTGGGGTGGGGTCGTGCTGGGGTGGGGTCCTGCTGGGGTGTGGTCGTGCTGGGGTGTGGTCGTGCTGGGGTGGGGTCGTGCTTGGGTGGGGTCGTGCTGGGGTGTGGTCGTTCTGGGGTGTGGTCGTGCTGGGGTGTGGTCGTGCTAGGGTGGGGTCGTGCTGGGGTGGGGTCGTGCTGGGGTGCGGTCGTGCTGGGGTGTGGTCGTGCTGGGGTGTGGTCGCGTTGGGGCGTGGTCGTGCTGGGGTGGGGTCGTGCTGGGGCGTGGTCGTGCTGGGGTGTGGTCGTGCTGGGGTGGTCCGCGCCCTGTGATTTATCGATCGGGTCGTGCTGGGGTATGGTCGCGTTGGTGCTGGGGTGTGGTCGTGCTGGGGTGTGGTCGTGCTGGGGTGCGGTCGTGCTGGGGTGCGGTCGTGCTGGGGCGCGGTCGTGCTGGGGCGCGGTCGCGCTGGGCGTGGTCGTGCTCGGGCGTGGTCATGCTGGGGGTGTGGTCGCGCTGAGGTGTCCCGCGCCCTGTGATTTATCGATCGGGATTTCAAAAACAAGCGTTTCGCCTGAGACTTCCTCAAATTTGAATCCGCCGGCCTCCTTCGACCTCGATATTTATCAGGGACAGAATCCGCCGGCCTCCTTCAAGTTTGGCACAGGGGACATGTTTACATATTAAAAGAGAACCCTGGGCCCGCGCCCTTGCCGGGACAAACGCGCGCAAAATCCACTGCGGATGCCCTCAGAGGAAAACGAACAATGGAATGCTGCATAAGCGGCGCCCGCGTTCCGCCCGCAGTCCAACTGCAGAGAAAACCACAAATAATCAGCCCACCAGAAAGTTCACGAGCATTGCTGCGGGGACGGTCATGCATCGAGCGAGGGCAGCGGAATTATAGCCGTCTGATGGAGCTCAGCCAAGGGCTACAAACATACAGCCGCAAACTGGAGACGAGCAGTGCGAAAGAAGGTCACTGCGAAACCAGACAGATGTCTCCAGGAAGGCGAATGCCTGCCAACGCGCCGCTTGCAATTGTTAATCATACTGGCCCACGGCAAACCCCGACGGCAACGCCCAGGCGCCAACAATAACACCTAGACGCCCGGTGAAATCATTGACGCGTTGCTCAAATCCTCGCGAGCCAATCCATGAACAACCGCAAGGCGAGTCGCCCTGATCAAGGCCGGGTAATCGGGCAAGCGGCGAAAATAGCGAGCCGCATCCGCATTCGCGGATGATGAGCTGCAGGAAGCGGAGCAAAGGAGAGGAGGGCGGAAACTGAAAATCATAATGAACACGGTGAAGAGAAGGAGTATGGGGGTAGGAAAGACTGGAAACGTGCAAGAGCATGAGCAAGTAGGAACACGGAAGAGGAGCTTGGGGGAGGTAGGAAGAATCACAAGAAGCCTGAGGGAGGCAAAAGGCGCGCCAGTGATCCGTGCGGAACGCGCGTGCGCCGTGCGCCCTCACCAGCGAGGGCGTAGGAAGAGGTGGGAGGATCAAGGATCAGGAGGAAGTAGGAGGAAATAGGAGGGGCAAGAACATGCAGAAGAAAGCATTTGCAGACTCGAATCCCAAACGAGTTGCGCTAAGCATGAAAGCGAAGTGAAGCAACATGCAACGCAAGAAAAAACATGATGGACCCACGAACCCGGAAAGGGATATAGACATGTGGAGCATGGACACGTTTTCACGATACCCAACTGGGCAACACCTCACGAAACATCCCACGAGACACTTCACGAAACATCCCACGAGACACCTCACGAAACATTCCACGAGACACCTCACGAAACATTCCACGAGACACCCCGCGAAACATTCCACGAGACACCCCACGAAACATTCCACGACGACAGGCAACAACTCAACCAAGGCGGTGTGGTCGTGCTGGGGAGTGGTCGTGCTGGGGTGTGGTCGTGCTGGGGGGTGGTCGTGCGGGAGTGGGTCCGGATGGGGTGTGTCGGTGATGGGTGTGGTTCGTGCTGGGGTGTGGTCGTGCTGGGGTGGGGTCGTGCTGGGTGGTGTCGTGGCTGGGGTGTGGTAGTTCTTGGGGTGTGGTCGTGCTGGGTGTGGTCGTGTTGGGGTGTGGTCGTGCTGGGGCGTGGTCGTGCTGGGGTGGGTGCTGGTGTGTGGTCGTGTTGGGGTGTGGTCGTGCTGGGGCGTGGTCGTGCTGGGGTGGGGTCGTGGTGGAGTGGGGTCGTGCTGGGGTGTGGTCGTGCTGGGGTGGTCCGAACCCTGTGACTTATCGATCGGGTCGTGCTGGGGTGTGGTCGTGCTGGTGCTGGGGTGTGGTCGTGCTGGGGTGTGGTCGTGCTGGGGTGTGGTCGTGCTGTGGTGTGGTCGTGCTGGGGTGTGGTCGTACAGGAACCACTCAACCAAGGGCGCGTTGTGCTCGTGATGGGGAGTGTTTTTCCACACGTGATGGGGGGGGGCGTGCTGGGGGTGTGGTCGTGCTGCGTGTGGTAGTGATGGGGGGGGTGGTCGTGCTGGGGGGGAGTGAGGGGGTGGTGGTGATGCTGTTCCCCTCCAGGCGTCAGCAGACGGTTGACGGGTGTGGTCGTGCTGTGGTGAGGTCGTGCTGGGGTGTGGTCGTGCTGGGGTGTGGTCTTGCTGCGGTGGGGTCCTGCTGGGATGTGGTCGTGCTGGGGTGTGGTCCTGCTGGGGTGTGGTCGTGCTGGGGTGGGGTCGTGCTTGGGTGGGGTCGGGCTGGGGTGTGGTCGTTCTGGGGTGTGGTCGTGCTGGGGTGTGGTCGGGCTGGGGTGGGGTCGTGCTGGGTCGGGGTCGTGCTGGGGTGTGGTCGTGCTGAAGTGTGGTCGTGTTGGGGTGTGGTCGTGCTGGGGCGTGGTCGTGCTGGGGTGGGGTCGTGCTGGGGTGGGGTCGTGCTGGGGTGTGGTCGTGCTGGGGTGGTCCGCACCCTGTGATTTATCGATCGGGTCGTGCTGGGGTGTGGTCGTGCTGGTGCTGGGGTGTGGTCGTGCTGGGGTGTGGTCGTGCTGGGGTGTGGTCGTGCTGGGGTGTGGTCGTGCTGGGGTGTGGTCGTGCTGGGGTATGGTCGTGCTAGGGTGGGGTCGTGCATTTCGCTCGAGACATCCTGCCCAAATTCCAGGAAATCGTACAAAAACAAAGGAATTAGTCGAGACATCATCGAAATTCCTTCGCGCGGGGCGCTTTCCGCGTCGCGGTCGGCTCTGCAAAACAAGCGTTTCGCTCGAGACATCCTCGGCAAACTCTGCGGAGCAAGCGTTTCGCTCGAGACATCCTCAACTCTGCAAAACCAGCGTTTCGCTCGAGACATCCTCAAGAAATTCTGAAAAACAAGCGTTTCGCTCGAGACATCCTCAAATTTTATTTCGCCGGCCTCCTTCGACCTCGTTATTTATCAGGGAAAAAATTCGCCGGCCTCCCTCAAGTTGGCACCGGGGGACAGGTTTACCTACTAAAAGAGAACCCTGGGCCCACGCCCTTTCCGGGAAAAACGAGGACAACCGTTACATTAGGGAAAAGAAAAGGGTGCAGGAGTAATTAATCGGAAGATGCACGGGAACGGGGAGGAAACAGAACATGATGGACCCACGAACCCGGAAAGGGATATAGACATGTGGAGCATGGACACGTTTTCATGATACCCAACTGGGCAACACCTCACGAAACATCCCACGAGACACCTCACGAAACAGCCCACGAGACACCTCACGAAACAGTCCACGAGACACCTCACGAAACATTTCACGAGACACCCCGCGAAACATTCCACGAGACACCCCACGAACCATTCCACGACGACAGGCAACCACTCAACCAAGGCGGTGTGGTCGTGCTGGGGAGTGGTCGTGCTGGGGTGTGGTCGTGCTGGGGGGTGGTCGTGCTGGGGGGTGGTCGTGCTGGGGGTGGTCGTGCTGGGGGGTGGTCGTGCTGGGGCGTGGTCGTGCTGGGGCGTGGTCGTGCTGGGGCGTGGTCGTGCTGGGGCGTGGTCGTGCTGGGGCGTGGTCGTGCTGGTGTGTGGTCGTGCTGTGGTAAGGTCGTGCTGGGGTGCGGTCGTGCTGGGGTGTGGTCTTGCTGGGGTGGGGTCGTGCTGGGGTGTGATCGTGCTGGGGTGGGGTCGTGCTGGGGTGTGGTCGTGCTGGGGTGTGTTCGTGCTAGGGTGGGGTCGTGCTGGGGTGGGGTCGTGCTGGGGAGTGGTCGTGCTGGGGTGTGGTCGTGCTGGGGTGTGGTCATGCTGGGGCGTGGTCGTGCTGGGGTGGGGTCGTGCTGGGGTGTGGTCGTGCTGGGGTGTGTTCGTGCTGGGGTGCTCCGCACCCTGTGATTTATCGATCGGGTCGTGCATGGGGTTTGTCGTGCTGGGTGGGGTCGTGCTGGGTTTGGTCGGGCTGGGGTGTTGTCGTGCGGGGTGTGGTCCGTGCTTGGGAGTGGTCGTGCTGGGGTGTGTCCTTGCTGGTGTGGTCGTGCTTGGGGTGGTCGTGCGGGGGGTGTTCGTGCTGGGGTGTGGTCCGTGCTGGGCGTGGTCTGCTGGGGCGTGGTCGTGCTGGGGCGTGGTCGTGCTGGGGGGTGGTCGTTGCTTTGTGGTGAGGTCGTGCTGGGTGTGGTCGTGCTGGGGTTGTGTCCTTGCTGGGGTAGGGTCGTGCTGGGGTCTGGTCGTGCTGGGGCGTGGTCGTGCTGGGGTATGGTCGTGCTGGGGTGGGGTCGTGCTGGGGTGGGTCGTGCTGGGGTCTGGTCGTGCTGGGGTGTGGTCGTGCTGGGGTATGGTCGTGCTAGGGTGGGGTCGTGCATTTCGCTCGAGACATCCTGCAAAATTCCAGGAAATCGTACCATTATGGACCCACGAACCCGGAAAAGGATATGACAGCGCACAATGGTCACTTTTCACGATACCCAACTGGGCGACATCTCACAAACTCCCACGAGACAGCCCCTCACGAAACATCCACCGAGACACCCTGGGGCGTGGTCGCGAAACATCCCACGAGACACCTCACGAAACATTCCGCGAGACACCTCACGAAACATTCCAGGAGACACCCCGCGAAACATTCCACGAGACACCCCACGAAACATTCCACGACGACAGGCAACCACTCAACCAAGGCGGTGTGGTCGTGCTGGGGAGTGGTCGTGCTGGGGTGTGGTCGTGCTGGGGGGTGGTCGTGCTGGGGGGTGGTCGTGCTGGGGGGTTGGTCGTGCTGGGGGGTGGTCGTGCTGGGGCGTGGTCGTGCTGGGGCGTGGTCGTGCTGGGGCGTGGTCGTGCTGGGGTGTGGTCGTGCTGTGGTGAGGTCGTGCTGGGGTGTGGTCGTGCTGGGGGGTGGTCGTGCTGGGGGGTGGTCGTGCTGGAGGGGTGGTCGTGCTGGGAGGTGGTCGTGCTGGGGAGTGGTCGTGCTGGGGCGTGGTCGTGCTGGGGCGTGATCGTGCTGGGGTGTGGTCGTGCTGTGG
>CAUYUJ010001858.1:252047-321913 GCA_963575745.1 Prorocentrum cordatum | reverse complement strand
GACGAGGCGGATGAGGGGGAGGAGGAGGAGGCGGAGCAGGAGGAGTGGGAGGGGGCTGAGTTCTTTGTTTTGCCATCATGGGCCGAACCAATGCAGCGGCATCTAGGCCGACGCAGCTGGGGCTGGGGGCTGGGGTCGGAGCGGCCCGACTTGTGACCGCGCCCGGGGGGGTTTGGCCCCGAGTCGAGCCAGCCCACGAGCCCTAGTCAGAATCATCTGAAAATGGCCCGACGACGGGGGGGAGGGACTCCTCGACCTCCCCCTCATCCCTCGGGCCCGCGGCGGCGGCGGCGGGCCCGCCGCTGGCCGCCGACTCGCTGGCTCCTGGGCGGGGCGCGCTCGACTCGCCGGCACCTGGGCGCCGCGCCCCCGCGGGGCTCCTGCGGCGCGCCTGGGCGCGCCCTGTCACGCCCCCCGCCCCCGCCACCGCCGCCCCACCCGCGCCCCCACCCTCCTCCTTAGCCCGAACGCGGGCTCGGACTGCAGAAAGGACTGGAGGCGGCCTGGCCGCCAATGAGATGGGCAAAGGTCTGTGTTCGGCGACGCATTCGGCGATCGCGACTGGGCCAGCCGCCCCACGGGCAACACACGAGACAAGCCACGGTTTCTTGGGATGTAAACCCCTGTGGAGCCGTCTGAGAGCCGTGCGCTGGATCGCTGCTCATCCGCGCGAGGCTTCTCGCACGGCTTTGACAGCATGTAAATGCGATGCTGCGCAAATAGCCACACAACATGCAAAAAACATGATGGACCCACGAACCCGGAAAGGGATATAGACATGCGCAGCGTGGTCACGTTTTCACGATACCCAACGGGGCAACATCTCACAAAACATCCCACGAGACACCTCACGAAACATCCCACGAGACACCTCACGAAACATTCCGCGAGACACCTCACGAAACATTCCAGGAGACACCCCGCGAAACATTCCGACGAGACACCACCAAACATTCCACGAACACCCCACGAAACATTCCACGAGACACCCCACGAACCTTCCACGAGACACCCCACGAAACATTCCACGGGGGTGCGACTGGGTGTGGTCGTGCTGGGGTGTGGTCATGCTGGGGTGTGGTCGTGCTGGGGGGGTGGTCGTGCTGGGGGGTGGCTCGTGCTGGGGCGTGCTTCGTGGGTGGGGTCTGGGGGTTGGTCGTGCTGGGGTGTGGTCGTGCTGGGGTGTGGTCGTGCTGGGGTGTGCTGTGGGGTCGTGCTGGGGTGGTGAGGTGGTCGTGCTGGGGTGTGGTCGTGCTGGGGTGGGGTGCCTGCTGGGGTGTGGTCGTGCTGGGGTGTGGTCGTGCTGGGGGTGGGGTCGTGCTGGGGTGGGGTCGTGCTGGGGTGTGGTCGTGCTGGGGTGTGGTCTGCTGGGTGTGTGCTGGGGTGTGGTCGTTCTGGGGTGTGATCGTGCTGGGGTGTGGTCGTGCTAGGGTGGGGTCGTGCTGGGGTGGGGTCGTGCTGGGGTGTGGTCGTGCTGGGGAGTGGTCGTGCTGGGGTGTGGTCGTGCTGGGGGTGTGGTCGTGCTGGGGAGTGGTCGTGCTGGGGGGGTGGTCGTGCTGGGAGGTGGTCCTGGGGTGGTCGTGGAATTCAGAAAGGGGTCGTGCTGAGGACGTGGGGGTGTGGTCGTGCTAGGGTGGGGTCGTGCTGGGTGGGGTCGTGCTGGGGTGTGGTCGTGCTGGGGAGTGGTCGTGCTGGGGTGTGGTCGTGCTGGGGGTGGTCGTGCTGGGGGTGGTCGTGCTGGGAGGTGGTCCTCAGAATTCAGGTCCCCAGGAGAGGACAATCTATAACACAAAACAAGCGTTTCGCTCGAGACATCCTCACCATTTTCTGAAAAACAAGCGTTTCGCTCGAGACATCCTCAAATTTTAATTCGCCGGCCTCAAAAACAAGCGTTTCGCTCGAGACATCCTCTAATTTTAATTCTCGGGCTCGTTATTTATCAGGGAAAAATTCGCCGGCCTCCTTCGACCTCGTTATTTATCAGGGAAAAAATTCGCCGGCAATTCGCCGGCCTCCTTCAAGCAGGCACCGGGGGATTAGGTTTACCAACTAAAAGAGAACCCTGGGCCCATGCCCTTTCCGGGGAAAAAGAGACGCGCCAGATCCTCGACTTGGGCACTGGTCAGCTGGCGGCCGCGGTTCGGAGAGTGGGTCAAGAGCTCCTTCACCAGACTCGGGCACCCCGAACATCCCACCTCAGGTCTGACGTCCTCACTACCATTGAGAATCTGAAGCAACTGCTACATCGGTGGCCCCAAAGCCAGGGTTCCCACGAGTGCCAGCCGTCTGCCTGCTTAAAAAACTTGACAAAGTTGGCCTTCTTCGGTGGCCTCTGACGCTGGGCCCTCGGAAACAACGGTAACATCTCCGCCCCGAGACGAGCCGCCGTCTCGAGATCTCTAATCGAGCTACTAACTGCCTCCCATTCCGCCCGGGGCGGGCTCGGGTGCAACAGAATCGCCTGCTTGGCTGCTTTGCCCGCCCTCCAATTCGCCTGACCAATCCATCTATCTGGGGCAGGGGTGCATCATTCGTGCGTAAATCTCGGCGCGCTGGAGCGTGCACTGCAGGTGCGTAGGTGCTCGCGACCATGTGCTGCAACGCTCCGCGACGCAAACCAGAACACTTGTGCTTGTGGTGCAACTGCATGTGTGGTGTAACATTATGCAACCTCACCGTGGTCATACCGTCACTGTAAACCTCTTCGCCATGCCTAGGTACAAAGATAGGTAAAGACTGGGTTGGAGCTGCTCTGCCGCCTGGCTCGTCTGTGGCAAAGATGGCCATGCGGTGCCCTTGGCCGTAGAAACCTGCGTCCCGTCGGCATCCATAAATACCCGCGCGTAGGGGGCCCTCGAGAACTCCTTTACCGCGTGCGGGGCCCACGAGCCGTCGCCCGACACGCTCAAACCAGCTGTGTCGAAGTCGCTCCAGTCCATACGGGCGCCATCTGCATCGAACAGGATGGGCTCGTGCTCGTCGCTCGGCTGCGACCAGGAACTGACGGGGTGCTTAAACTTTAGTCCAGTGACGAACTCCTGCGGCCCCTCCTGCGCCTGTTGGTAGAAAAATCACTGGCCTGCACGGCCTCGCAAGCAGCTCTGATCTCTCGAGACCCCTCATACTTGTAAAGCCGATGATGGAGGGAGTCGGATTGGCTGCACATGGGGCACGGCCCCTGATATAAATAACCAGCACGGACCGCGCGGTCCTCGCACCAGACACCCTCACAACACATGGCTCTCACCATAGACTTGCCTTGGACAGTCAACCCGATACCTTTGCCCGTAGCTTTAGTGATTCTACGAGTAGGTTCAACGCACGCACCCTCCCCCCTTCGGCCCAGCCCAAACGTTTCCCCAGGACCCGATCATGGTGCCCCTGGACACCTTACTTGAGCAGAGCGTTGAGCATCGCGGGGGAATTTGAAAAGAGCGACAGCTCGTTCCCACGGTCGTGGGCCCAGAGAAAGCCCCCCCCCCCCCCAGCTTTCCACCAAACCCTGTCAAGGGAAAGCCACGCTCGTGCTATGGGGCCTTTCTGGTCTTTTCCCACACCAGCGCATCCTTGGGCACCGCCAACCACATGCGGCGGAGGTCTGGCAGCGCGAAGTGCGCGATGCCAAGCTTAGTTGACGTGTGCCAGACGGCACTTGCCCAAGCTAAGGCGGGCGCTACCATGCAGCGCCATGCGGGGTCTCCGCGCAGCACCGCCTTGGCCGTAAGTGAGACCCCCGCGTGCGCAGGAGATTGAAACGATACCATTATCGACCGAATCTTCTTCAACTCAGCATCGGCAGCCCCCGTGACCGCGTCTCCAAACGAGGCCGCGGGCCGGGCGCCAGCCGCGAAGATTTTGCCCAGGCGGCCCCTGTCCCTCGGAAGCGCCTTCTTGAGGCGCCTGAGCTCCCGATCCTGGACCTACGTTTGGCGCGCGCTTTCTTCCTGCGGCGCTCCACCCCCGGGGCCAGATCCACGCCCAGAGCAGCGACGTGCGCCCCCGCTGCGCCAGCCGGCGTTCCGAGCCTGCGCCCGAGCCGCAGCGACAAGGCAAGAGTGGAAGCGAACGTGAGGAGTTCATCAGCCGCGAGCCCGGCGCCCAGCTCATCCGCGAAGACCATGTGAAGATCGTCGGCGGCTTTCCCAAGCTTATCAACGACCAGATCGAGATCACTGCTGCGCTGAAGGAACTTATCAAAAGGGGCCAACGCATACACCTCAACAAATGTCGTTGAGACAGGAGCCAGCAGGGAGACCGCAAGCGGCATGCAGGGGCGCCAGACTGCGATCAGTGCCGAGTCGCGAGATCCTCGGCCCAAGCCAAAAATTGTAGGCGATCTTGACCATCACTCCTGGAAGCCCAGCCTCCAACGACCTATCCCGAGGGGTGGCGGGTCTGAACGACTCATAGTACTTAGAGCCGTTCCACGAAAACCCCCCCGTGACTCCACCATCGCTCTCTTCCGCCTAAGCCTTGACCGCCGAATTCCAAATGTTGCTCTCAGCCGACTTACCCGAGCCGAAGGCCCAGAACCCCATGGGATGTGTTTATCGAAGTCCAGGAGAGCGGAACGCCGAGCTTTCTCCCAAAGCCTAACAGGGGCAGCACAAAGAAGAACGGGCCCGAGACCCCGTTAGGCTTTTCCAGGAGAGGGAAGGGCATCCAGTAGACCGCTTTCGGGAAGACTCCGATCTTCTCGACGGCTTGAAACATGCAACCAAGGGCCTCCAGGCCTTCGTCACCCAGCATGCCAGAGTGCCTGACGTGGGCCCCGTCAAGGCTCTGCGCAGTGCGCGGACTAAACTACTTGCACGTGGCGCGGATATCTTCGGGCCTCAAGCGCTCGAAACACTCGCAGTCCAGGACCTCCAGCGGCTCGGGGCACGGCGTTGCCTCCCAGTGCGACGCTAACCCGTTGGCCCCATTCGCGAGCAGCTTCCGCAGATCCGGGGGGAAGACCCCAGGGGCGGCCTCGATGATCGTGGAAGCCCATGTAGGCTTTAAACGCGACAGCTCGTGCATTTTCTGTGCGGAGCCAGGCGTCGCCCCCTGCTGCCGCTGGCCCCAGCTCGCCTTAGCGCGATTGTCCAAACCCGCCCTGGCTTCCGCGAGATGACCATTCCAATCGTCGAGCGCAGCGGTGAGCTCGTCGGGACCCGAGCCTCCGAACCAATCCTGAGGCGAGGCGCGACTAACTGCCTGGCAGCTGCAACAGCGGCGCCCAGCCCCACCGACAAGCCTTCTCCATTGAAGGGCAGGCGCAGGCTGGCGCAGATGTTGCGCGCGGCCTGTACGTCCTGGTGATCAATAAAGCCGCGGTTCTCGCGAAATCTGCACGCCGCGCCCTGGAGATCTCGAAGAGACTGCTGGAGCCAAACCCAACCGTCCAAAAACAATTCTTCATCATCGGGCGCGCGCCTCGGCTCCGCGAAAACCGAAACCCACTTGCCCGACGGCGGGGGGCACCTTGAGGCCTTTGTTCTTGATCAGGGCATCAAGCTTTCCTCCCAGCTCGATCTCCATGACATCCGAAAAAAGCCTTGCAGGCTAAACTCAGGAGCTCCCAAGCAACAGCAACCGAATCCTGACTGGCAGATCTGCGGGCCTCCTCAGCCATGGCCCCATTCCAAGACAGGGGTGGGGGGGGGGGGCTCACGGGGAGTTCCCTTGGCAACCTCTGATTGGTTTGGTACACCAACTGTTTGATCCCGCTGAGACCTGCCTCGAAGTGCAACTGAACTGGCTTGCGCGACCCATGCGGCCACGCGCTAACGGTGGCGGTCTGGCCGACCAACTTCGCCACAGCAGGCGAAACCATGAAACAATCAAGAACAGAGCCGGCCGCTGGCAATATCACGTTTGCGGCATTCCATTATTTGGGCAAGCGCTCTTGTTTCCAACCGCCAAATCATAGAGATGACAACGATGGGCGCGCATCTTCCAGAGCAGAAAGAAATTTCCAGAACTCCAGGTGTATACCATCAATGCCTGGTGCTTCTGTGGCTGCGATCGCCCGTGGAGATGTCTGTCGTCATTCCATTGTGAACTCGCGAGTGTTGATCGCCAGATCACTTCCCATATTAAGTTCCCCATCCGGCAGCGCATTAGCGCCCATCGGGGTCGAAATAATATGCTAAAACGTCTGCCCTTTGATTGATCTCAACGACCTCCCCGGCGGCGCTTGCGAATGCAACTGGCGGTTTCGCCGGAGTCTTCTCAAGCATCTTCGCAGCTTTCCGCGACCCCCCAACACATGTAGATTCCAACTATTTCATTTGTCTCGCCGCACCGCTCTCTTGCTTAATTTGTTGAGTGCACTTTCTTCGCCGCTGCCTTCCCGTCGTGCTTGGCCACGCTCCGCGACCGCAGCAATTGTGACTCCCGTGATCCATGGTTGGTGTCGTCGCTCGCGATGGAGTCCGCGCTGCAACTTGGACGCTTCCAGCATGGCGTCCGCAACTTCCCAGGCTGCTTGGTCCAATGGTCCTGGCGCGGGTGGCGCTGCGAATGCCTCGACGTAGGCGCTGCCACATTCGCTCTCCATTTCTGGAGGCCCCCATCAGGGTAGCAAGGCAGCACGTTTGCCGATGTTCTCTTTGCGACGCCGTGCCAAATTGAATATTCAATTTCGTGAGAACCATGAAATGATTGGTAGGTAAGGGTGCTCATCGGTCACCCCAGATGTCTTCCACCATGTCCACCTGCGCCGCTCCCACCGGACAGAAATCGATGCGTGCAACATGTTCTGGAGAGGGCGGGCTGCTTGCATCCACCCCTGGGGCGGGCTCGTAGTAGGTTATCTGGTCGTCTACCGCTAGCCTGAAACATGCGTTGCCGATGATCGATGCGGCAACCCTGCAGGTTTCCAACAACAATTCTTTGTTGGATAGTTTTCGGCGGGAGCTCGGCTGTGATTCGAACATGTGATACCCGATAACATGTTAGTATCCTGCTTCTCGCTTGTGTAGCCTAACGTTGAAGTCTCTGCGCCCCAACGTACTTGTCTGCCCCCCAGTTCGTTTCCAAGCCTTTTGTGAAACCATCGAATAATGGTTTCCGAAGTTTGCGGCCATTACCCGAATGAGGAGCGTACCCGCAAAGCACGTTCGCTACACCACCAAATGTGTTGATCTTCGACGTGGCGAGCCAGTTTCCGAGCAAGCAGAAACTATGATGGACTGACTGGACGGCACGCGGCGAGATTATCAAACCCACTCCAAGAATATAGATAAGCAGCATGTTCTTCTTGTGTGCCAAACGGTATCACCGAATACCCACTTCGCACTACATGGCGCGACGATTTACCATGTTATTCCTGCATGCGCAGGATCGCGATGTCTGATTTGACCACGCGGTACCAAATAGCATCCAATTTCGTGTGCTCTTTACGCAAGCCTTGAACATTCCATGTTGAAATAATATGTTGGCATATGTGCATTTGCGCTTTGGGCATCCCCACGTTCCTGGACTCGTTTGTGTAGGTCCATATTGGTACCAACTTGTTTGAGGTCACCCAGACTGTTGGTATCTTTGCCCGTGCTGTCTGCGCTGCACATAGCAATGTCGATGTTTGTACGTTCTGCGCGTGCGGAACGGAGCACAGGAAGCGAGGCAACTTGATGATGAGGATGAAAACTTACGCCTCCATGTCTTTGTCCGCGTGCGCGGCCGGAGGGCGAAGGATCAAATAGTAGAGCAGGTGGTAGACGAACAGTCCAAACTAAGAAAGAATATGGAAGTGAGACTTCTGCATGTGGTAGCACGAGGTTGGCTTTGCCCAATCTCGTGCCCAAACAAGCACCGGAATCTTGAAATGTAATTTGGACGGCTCCGGAATCCGGCCGCGTTTCCTAGTTGGGGCCGTTGCCTTTGGATCGTCCCTTGGCGGTCCCTTTCGTTCCCGCAGAGGCACGGTCCAAAAGGGCATTGTTCTTGACGATCAGGTCCTGCAATTTCGGGTTGTTCTGGAGCTCTTCCCAGTTCTTCCAGATGTCCGGCCAACTTAGCTCCAATTTGTTATCGGTCACTGCCGCCTCCACCACAGTCTCCCCTCCAACTTTTACGGCGTATGGCAAAGCATCTGTTGAAACGTTGCTTTTGCATTCGATATCGAAATTGGCCTTCAACAAATATGTCAATCCGAAGCACAAATTTCATACCGCACGCAATGTAGGTGGCCTATCCTGAGAAGCCCAGATCTTCGCGTCACCGTGCGATTATCTGTGTCTGTGTGGTTCTTTCCTTCCTGAGGACCGTGGGTACCCTTCCTTGGCTCGTTGATCCCCGTCGGACGCTCTATTTCTGCATGCTGGCGCGGCTCAGCAAGGCTCCTGGACTTCGCGTTCTAGGGGATCTGGTCGCAGAGAGACCCAATATGTCCTCCCCCCCGTCCCCTGCTCACTATTTCCAGCATATTGGGCGAGTCCCCGACGTCAAGCATCCTACAGCGCAGTAGAGAAGAAGGGAGGTCAGGAGGGTCAGGAGGGGAGAGCATCAGAAAGGAGAGAGGAACAAGACGAAAGCGGGGAACTTGGTGTTGGCATGGGGGAAGGACGCCTGGAGCGGGGAGATGGCGGGACCAGTGTACCTTCATCTTTGCGTCCTAGGTCCTAGTCACTCCTCGAGCTCCCCAAATGGGCCTCGAGAGGCCTGGCGAAGGACGGAGGGGAAGGATCGAGGGACTTCGGCGAGACCAAGGAGAGGGGTCGTCGAGCTCCCAGGGGGGCTTGTTGGCGTGGGGGGGGCCCAGCAACACGCCGACATGGATCTTTCCCTGGCCAGTCCTGGGCCCAAGACTGGTTGGTATACGCCTCCCTGGCTCGGACCGCGGGCGAGCCGGGGCCCAGGACAACGAAAGCGCCCAGCCACTAGTCCCAGGAGGCCCGGGGGGGGGGGGGAAAGCGAGGGAAGGGTAGCTGTATGGGTACTTAAGTCTCCTCTGACCCCCGTGTCGTTCGACCAAACGCTCGAGGCGTGCGATGCTCTCGGACGCGCTGGGGGCTCCCTTGAATGCAGGGGCCCAGGGACGCGCAAATAAATAGACACAGATCCCAGGAGTCCCCATGTATGTGTCTCCACAGTTTCTGGAGGTTCGTCTTCTCCCCCACTTCCCATAGCTTCCCACATCTTCTCCTGGACATCGACAACAATTTATGTCTGTGTGTGTTTTCTTTCCCTCCTGGCACACGCCTCTCACTCTGGCTCGACTCCCGAGGAGCGAACCTGGGCCGGGGATTGGACAGAAGGCCCGGCCGGGAGCGGCGCCAGCGCCTCGCTGCAGCGCCACCCCGGGGCACGGAGCCCCCCCCCCCCCGAGCTCGAGGAGTGACTGGCACGGTGGAGGAGGAGGAAGAGGAGGAGGAGGAGGAGGAAGAGGAGGGGGGACTGGCCCCAGACATCCGACGTCCCGATTTTTTCGAGGCTCAGGCCCTCGACCTCCCGACCACTTCCCCGGATCCCGAGGCCCGGCGAGGGCCCCCGAGAGGCCGAGTTTTTCGAGGCGCCCGACGTCTGGGGAGAGGCCGCGGGCCCTCCGAGGATCGGCACGAACGAAATGGGTACGAAAAGAATGGGTACAATGCCCAACAGCAGTTCGCTGTCCGCGCCGCCGCGGCCTGTGCCCATTTCAGACAGAAGGTCGCCTGCCCAACAGCGGCCGCTGTTGATTTGGGACAACATTTGCTGTTGGGCATTGTGCCAATTTTTTCCGTACCCACTTCGGGCGTCCAAAGAGGAGGCCCACGAGGCGTGGCCGGGTGGGGCCGGCGGCATGGGCCGACCCCCGGGTCGAGCGCGGGCGCGCCCTTCGGGCCCCCTCGGCCGCCGGTGCCCAGCGCAGGCGGCAGGAGGAGGAGGAGCAGGCTGAGCATGGCGCACAGGACGGGAGGGAGGAGCACGCTGAGGAGGAGGGGCAGGCCGAGCATGGGGTGGGGGAATGGAGCAGGGACCGACCGTCCAGGCATTCCTGCACGCCTACCACGACATGTTCTTAGAATCCTGGTAAGCGTTACGAGGACGAAGACAATGCTCTTAGACCATATAGCGCACGAAACCAAAACAGTCTCGGCCAGAAATGTGCTGATGCGTAGCACTCCACAGTCGCGGATAAGAGTGAGGGGGCGGCGGGGACGTCGGCAGTCGGCGAGGCTCTGTAGAAGCCCGCCGCAGGCGCTGAACTTCCACAAATTATACAACGAGCCCGCCGTAGGCGCCAATTTTTCCCTACCTAGGCTCTGCCTGGAAAGGTTCTTACTCGGTAGCTTAAAGGGCCGGGCAGTGGAACGCACCCCGGGCGGTTCCCCCGGCATCCACCCCGCGGTTCCCCCGGTCCCCTGGGTGCCAAACCAAATAGCTTATCTTAGATTAGCTTAGCTTAGATTAGCTTAGTTTAGCTTACCTTACCTTAGCTCACCTTAGCTTAATACAGCTTATCTTAGCTTACCTTTGCGTATATCATCTGAGCTTTGCTTAGTTTAGCTTAGCTTAGTTTATCCTAGCCTAGCTTAGCCTAGCTTAGCTTAGCTTAGCTTCGCTTAGCTGGGCTGATATCATCTTAGCTTAGCATAGCTTAGCTTAGCTTACCTTAGCTTAGCTTGTCTTAGCTTAGCTTATCTCATCTTAGATTAGATTATCTTAGCCCATATTAGCTTAGCTTACCTTAGCCTAGCTTAGCTTAGCCTAGCTAAGATTAGCTTAGCTTATATCATCTTAGCTTAGCTTAGCTTAGCTATCTTAGCTTAGCTTAGCTTAGCTTAGCTTATGCTGCTTTCCTAGGGGCTAAAGCTCCTAAGTAGGGTCGAACTGGGATATTATTTAAGCAGTGTGGGTGAGCCGCGGGGTGGGTCGCGGGTGGGTCGCGGGCCGGGTCGCGGGTGGGTCGAGGGTGGGTCGCGGGCTGGGTCGCGGGATGGGCCGCGGGGTGACAACGACGACAACAAACAAACAAACAAACAAACAAACAAACAAACAACAACAACAACAGCAACAACAACAACGACGACGCAATAACGCAACAAGCAAAATCCTCACCACGGATCCCCACATCAGCCACGCACCCAGGAACAATGAATGACCGTTCGGCCCCCTCACTCTGAACATGTCGTGCAGACCACGCAAGATTCTTAGGACATGCTTTGGTGGACCTATATGCAACCCCGGACGCTTCGCCACTGCTCGAAGGGAGGAGTCTAGAGGAGAGGTGGAGCTTGAGA
Organism: Prorocentrum cordatum; assembly: GCA_963575745.1. Taxonomy (NCBI): domain Eukaryota; class Dinophyceae; order Prorocentrales; family Prorocentraceae; genus Prorocentrum; species Prorocentrum cordatum. The sequence goes on along the minus strand of CAUYUJ010001858.1, from coordinate 310,703 downwards.
CTGAGGATGATGACGAGGGCCCTGATGTGGTGCGGTGCGCCACGGCCAAGAGGCCGTGGATGGCGAAGGAGGGCGGAGGAAAGACAAGAGGAGGAGGAGGAGGAGGAGGAGGAGGAGGAGAAGGATGGATGAGGATAGGAGGGGCAGGAGGAGGAGGAGCAGGAGGAGGAGGAGGAGGAGGAGGAGGAGGAGCAGGAGGAGCTGGAGGAGGAGGAGGAGGAGGAGGAGGAGGAGGAGGAGGCGAAGGAGGAGGAGGAGGAGGAGGAGGAGGACGACGACGACGAAGCCATACGGCCGAGAAGGGACGGGACCGTCGTGCTTCGTCGGTCGCCCCGCCGGTCGTGGCTCGCGCGCGGGCCATCAAAGAGAAGACGCCTGCCGCGACGAGCGGCCAAGGCTCCAAAGACGTCCAGAGGGTGGGAGGAGTCTTGGCATCGACGTCTACCTGCCCAAAGAGGACAGGATCGACTGCTGATACGAGCGGTGGCAGCAGCAACTCGTCTCAACAGCCACCACAGCGCGAAGAGGCAGCAGCACCTGAAGGGCGAGGTGTCGCAGAAGGGAAGCTGGCAGCGCCGCGGGAGCTCGGGGGGAAAGGTGGTCAGGAGCAGGGACCACACACCTCGAGCCCCGCACGAGCGGAGCTAAGAGAAGGTGGACAGGAGCAGGGTCCACACGCCCAAGCTCCGCTCGGGACTCTGGGGCAAGGTGGTCAGGACAGGGACCACACACCCGGCCCCCGGGGTCGGTGCTCAACAGGGACCTGTTGGAGGGCGGCCTGGAGACTGGAAAAACGAGCAGCAGCACAGGTGGAAGGACAGGGCCCCCTGGAGGAGCAGCTCGGCCAAAAGGACGGGCAGCAGGAGCAGGAAGAGGACTCAGCAGGAGACCCGCAGCTCAGAGCACGTTGGCAACTTTCAATACACCCAACGACAGAAGAACGTGCTGAACCGCATCACCCAAAGCCGTTCGCGACCGCGATGGAGCACGAGAGCTGGAGCACGCCCCCCCCCACCGACGAAGAGATGATGTTCGCATGGTATACGGCGAAGTGCCAGCGGCTGGCGCGATTGGCTGAGAATACAGTGGGGGGCCAGAAGCGCTGGACGTGGTACCGAAAAGTTGGAGCAAGAGGCGGCCATCACCGTAACGAACGTCGCTTTCGTCCTCCCACCTAAAGAGATGATACATCAGCTGAGAAACACCCTGGAAAGACTAGAGGAGGAGCATGCGTGCCTGAATAAGCAGCTCAACCAGATGCTAGATCAGGAAGCCAGAGCATCGCACACCATCAAGGTCTACAAAACTCTGATGAAGGAGACGAGGGACCAGATGGTTAAAGAAGCTGGAATCAACGCGGAGACGTCGGACGAGGACATCAGCGCAGTACCCAGGAGAGGGCGAACGCCATACCCTACGGCAAGATCGAATCAATCTCCCACGAACAAGGCAGCCACGCCCACCCGTCAGTACGAGAAACCGAAGGAGAATGAGGAGGACGTCAGGGAAGCTCTCAGAAAGATCAACGAGCGCCTCGACGTGCAGCAACAAAGGACGCAACACAAGCAACAAGAGCAAGCCGCCGAATGGAGCAGAAAGGAGCATGGCATGGAGGAGGCTTCCAGGAAGCAGGAGCATGACACAGAAAAGGCGAGGCAGCAGCTCAGGGACGCCGAGAAAACGTACAAAGAGCAGCTAAATATCCAGGAAGAGGCCCAACAGTGGAGATGGACATGCTCACGAAGGGAGGCCAAAACATACGAAGCTTAAAGAGGCAGCACAAGAACCCGGGAGGAAAGAGCGCTGGCCATGATGATCGACGTGAGAAACCACCTGGAGCAGGAAACGCAGAAGCTGCAGCAGGAGCTGCACTAGGAGGACAACAAGAGGGCTGCCTTCTTCACGCAACAGATGGGGAAAGCGAGGCACGAGGAGATACAAATCAGAAAAATGGCAGCTCAAAAAGCACAAAGGCATGACATAGGGCGATAAGAAGCAGGACAAGCCGGAAACATGATGATCCACGCCGAGCAGGAGCACTTCATGGCACAGCACAGTGCGCACCGAAAAGAACAACAACAGAGTGCTGCCGCAAGTGAACGAATGCTTATATTGCACCAAGAGGAGAAGTACAAGAAGGACCAGGCCATGGAAACATTGCAGCAGGAGCACGCTGAAATGGGCAGGGTCGCGCAGGCGTGGCAAGTGGAGCAGGAAAGGTACCTGAAGCAGTGCGGCGGCGAGCTGCTGCAAAGGGGACATGAAGACGCCGCAGCGTAGGCAAGACGCGAGGAGCTGCGCGCCAAGGAGAAGCAGGAGGCAGCACATTCCGAACTGCAGGCCATCAAGCAGCAATACCACCAGGAGACGCAGAACATCCAGCAGCAACACGGCACCCTGCAGCACCAGTACGCCATGCAGCACCAGCAGCAGATCCAAGCCATCGAGCGGCAACATGGGCGACACACTGTAGAACTCCAAGAAGCCCTGATGCACGCCTGGAGCACAGGAGAGCAGATCGACATGGACATCCTGGGTGAGATGGCCATCAACATCCAGGACGACATGGAGACCCACAACAGGGACCAGGCTATGGCGCAGCAGGAGGGACGTCATCAGCTCAAACAGCTCGAGGGACACCTCTCGAACCTTCTACCCCAGCATGAACAACAGACTCCAGCAGCCTGGTACCACAGCATGCTTGCACGAGCTCGTGGCCCTCGAGTTCGGGCAATTGTCGCATGCCTCATCGAGACCACCCCAAGATACTCCGAGCCCGACACCCGACAGCGACTTCAGCCTACAAGAGCTGGGTTGCGCACCAATGCATGCAACGGAAAAGCCACCACAGGCTCCAGGCCCAGCCGGAACACCACCGCCATCACCTTTGGAGGACTTGCTCACGTTCGACGAGGACCCGAAGGGAGGACCTGCAGAAGATGCTGCGCATATCCCACTCGAGGAGTCAGACGACACCGACCTGCGAGAGGACGGGGGGAGGCGAGAGGGCGGCGACGACGACGAAGCAGTCTCCACGGACATAGCGCCTCTGACGCCCACGCAAGCAGCAGAATCACCAATTCCAACAGAACAACCCAACCCTTTATACCCCAACACCTTCCCACCCGTCACTCCCATGCCCCCGAACAGCACGCCGATCCCAATGGAGAACACCGACAACGCGACTACTGATTGACTTGAGCAATGACGACGACGCATCACCGGCTACCCCACAGCGAATCCCCATCGATGACATCACACCCACGATACCGCATGTGCCACAGTCACCACCACCACGATTCCATATGGGCACGCCCGACAGGGCTACATCGGCACCACCGGCACGCGGAGGACTGAGGAGGCCTGACGAGGGCAGGGAAGTCGAGGAGTCAACCCACAAAGGTGCGCATCTACGACACAGGGGATGGCTACGCAGACCCCTCCGACAGAGTGGCGGCTTTTCTGGAGAGCGGCGACAGCGACCTCGACGCGGGTCGCCCGTCAAAAAACTGATCAAACACCCGCTGCCTGAGGGGCAACTGGCTCAGGCACGCGATGCATCACGCACGCCAGAAGACAGAGGGCAACACTGGCCCAGCCACCGAGACTCGCGCAGTGAGGAGGCCACGCCAGAAGTCCACACACCACAAGCCACGACGGGACAGAAACAGCGACGTGCAACCAACGGGACCACACAATTTAGCACACGCCACACTGGTGATAGTCGAGGGGATGGCGCACCAGCGGCTCAGCAAAACCGCTCCACTAGGGAGCCCAACCCACCAAGCGCCCACACACTTCCCAGCAGCACCGCTCCACTAGGGAGCCAAGCTACCAACAACCCACGCCGACACGACCGCCCAAGAGGCTGCGGGACGACGCCCGAGCAAGAGTGGGTAATATACTCGCATGGCGCGCGCCGCGCGCACAGCAACAAGCCCGCAGGCGGATCTGGGAGACCCCCCCATGCCGCCAGCGACACCAAACCTAGCAAGCACCAACCAAGCAGAGCGAGCCCGACACAGCAAGAGTGGGGAAGCTACTCGTACAGCGGCAGACGCTCGGACATCGTGGAGGTGCCAAGGAGAGCACCACTGGGCCTCTCTGGGCATGACAGCGGCCCACTTCCGAAGGCGACGGCGGCCCGCGCGGCGCCGCCCACCAGACCCACCGACCGCCAGCATGAGCGACTACGACAGATCAGGCTGGGTCAACCTGGGAGTCAACCCCGGAAAGACCTTTCGGCCCTAGGCCCCACGACACTTGGTGCGGAGCATAGAGCCAGAGTCGGCACGAGAACGGGATACCTCGGCGAGCAGTCAGAACAAAAACCCGATGGGGAATGGCGGCCTCGCCTGCACCCCACAACACCTGTGAGGAACGACTCTCAGAAGGAGGCAACACTTACTCCAGAGAGACCTTCTCACACGACATCCAGGCAGCGGACCAGCCATTTTGGCTCAGAGGTGGGGCAAAACAAGCCTGCCTCTACACCCCAAATGGGACAAGCCCGTCCACCCGGCGGCCAAATTCACTGCGCCCACTTGCACCGAGCAGGGCGACGAAGCAACGGCACACTTGACGGACAGCCCCCAGTCTCGGATTCATTCAAGCAAGCACCTTACGCGACACACAACTGGAGGCCCGATTGCATGCGACAGCATCGACGACATCGAGGAGACCTTCCTGGACAGCCCATACCACCACACGCACAACATCGATGGTGCACCGACTCCGAGCGACGATGTGTCTGCAACAACACGGAGACGACTTGCGCGGCACAGGCGACGAGTGAGACGCGAGGATCGAATCGAAGTCACCGTGACGCCCAAGACGCCTATTCCCAGTTCACCGCTCCACACCACTCATCAACGTGGACCTAGCACCAACGCACCCAGCCACTACTGACTCGGGGTCGGCAGCCCTGACACATTCCCAGGGCACCGACGCCCACGGGCGCCCTAGCACGCGCGTATCACCACCGTCAGCATCGACTAACCGCGCATATGACCACACAAGAGGAGCGACATCGACTAACCACCCTCGCAACAAATCGCACGCAGCCATGCTAGCCTTCAGTCGACTGCCAAAGCGTTCCGACGATACTGGCATGATCGCCACAACACATGCGACTAACACACGACAGCTACGCACAGGAACACCATCACGACCAGCACTGAAAGGCAGCACCTATGCACCCAGTCCGCAGCATGAGAGCAAACGCGACTTCCAACAACCAGGCACCCAACCAAGACGCCACAACCGACCAAGTCAGCGACTACAGCGAAGACTACCAGCATTGCGAACTAAAACGAACGAGAAGAGGCAAACGAAGGAGACCCGACAGGCACCTGCGAACGACGACCTCGACCCAACCGACCACAACCAACGAGCAGCAGACAAGAACCGCACGCATCGGGGAACCACGTTTCCTACCGACACGGTTACAGCAGCAAGTACACACACTGAAATGGCATCACAACCTGGGGGCGCACGACCTCCACGAGTTCACTCGCACGGCGCTGGAACAGCTGGCACCAAGCAGAACTATGGGGAGAGTGAAGAGACACTACTACTTCACAAACGCATCATACCATGTTGGCGCGCCCAGCACCTCAGCTTGGGCAGGGGTACACCTACGAGAAGATGAACGCGGCATTGCTTACAACCGACATACATACTCGAACCACGCACGTTTGGTCAGCAAGGACATGGCCAATAGTATTACATCCAGCACAAGTCCCGAGCTAGGAGCGATCCTATGGGCGGTCATCACCAGCATTCTGGAAGACGACGCTGAGGATATCATCATTGTTGGCGACAACAAGGCGGCCCTGGGAACAGCAGCAGGAACCGCAATCATAAAATCAAAAAAATGGGGCGTTTGCACGCTTTGTCAGGATCCTGGTAGATCAACTTACCCACAGCAAGAAGATCAGTTTCGAGCACGCCAACGCCCATAGAGATGCGCGGTGGAACGAGACGGCAGACATGCCGGCTAAACATGCAGCTCTACAACCGCTTCCACAGCCGCCAAGCTCCGCCCTAGTGGAGCTCATAGAGTACAACACAGACCTGGACAGGGCCTGGATGGAGAACCCCACGTGCAGGGACCTCCACGCCTACCCGCACAGTAGGCAGGAGCTCTTCGAGGAGGTGGTGGAACCCCAAGTCGCGAACGTGGACCACATTCCAGACCTGACGCCGGACAGCTACAACAAAGGCTCCACGAAGATCAACTTAGTGTAGCACAACGCTCAGTGATGGTCGGAGACTTCACCAAGACCGACCTACACCTGGACATCCCTACCAAGGGCGCAATAGTGCGAGCACAACTCACGAAGCGCAAAGTACACATCGCCGGCTTGCAAGAAACGAGATGCAAGGAGGCAATACGGACGTAACAAGAGATACCCTTGACGTGGCTGCACTCCACGGCCATGATGCTATTCGTGAGAATGCAAGCACCTCTCTTCCAACATGTTATTGCAGTGGCGCGCGCGCCATATCACAAAGCGAAAGACCTCAATGGATGGTGGGAGGATTTCAGGGAGCAATGCGACCTTTGAAAGCCAGACGTAATCCTCATCGACGCACGGCAAAGCTGAGTCACAAGGATGGTGCAGACTCCAGGTGGATCGGACAGCGTGGCCCCGACCAGAAGACCGACAACAATGGGCAACAACCATGCGAAACAGTGGCCAACGGAAACCTACATCTCGTCAACGCGTTCCACGGGGAGGCGGACGATTTTTTACTTGCCACAAGGACGGGGTCTCCAACCGCATCGACTACGTGTCAATAGCCCCAAGCCTATTTCGCTGTGTGACCACCTGTAGTATACTAAAGCCGAACATCAAGCAGCACGCGAAAGGCTGGGCTAACAGCACTACGAACAGAGAAGAGAGCAGCACAACACCGACCACCTGACAGTCCTCGAAGTGCCGCGCAAGATAACAGGTCAGATAACAAGCCGTAGTCGGAGCTTGAAGTGCAATATACATCTCGACAGCAACAAGATCAAGAACGCCGACAAGATCAACGCCTTCAAGGAGGACCTTAACAAAGCTCATCTACCATACTGAAACCTGGACGTGAACGACCATTACCACGAGACCTCGGAGCCCATCGCCGACGAGACCAGAAACCACTTCGGGGGGACCACTCACGCCCTGCAGCGCCGCCATCACGGGGGCAAGGATGCGTCTTATGAGATTGCGCAGATACGCTGAGACCTCTATACGCACGCATGCTAACAATGGCGACCAAACGCCACTGGAAGTTCCCAGGAAGAAGATATGCCATGAGGCCCTGCTGCCCGCGCACCCCGAGGACAACTGGCATTGCGCGGCGGGGGTGCTGGCAAAAGCTTTGCGAGCTGAGCGCGAACTCGAAATGCCTGGACATAGCGCGCGACGCAGTCAGGCCATTCATTTCCAGCACCAAAGACATGTTCAAGCATCAACTCATCAGCGACCGCAATAAGTATTTCACCAACCTCGCTGCCAAGCTGGCCGACAGTCGAAGCGCGAAGGACGCCGCGGCAGAATGGCAAACCGCTAGAAGGATCCTGGTACACGGCGGGAGGGAGCCGAAGTACGATAATGCCTTGCCCACTTACAAGCACACACCGACGGCTCAGTCATGGCCAAGCAGTGCGAGGTCAGCAGGGCCACCCTCCAGCACTTCGCGAGCATCGAGTGCGCGGACATCGTAGACAAGTACGACCTCGCAGATACATGCAACCGCAGACACGTCGACAGAAGGCCCCCGGACGTGGTGTCGCACTGCCTCATCGCGCCGCTCAACGCGCCAGTGGAAAGCTTCGCGGAGAGCAAGAAGGGCAGGGCTGGAGGGCCCGACGGCAACCTAGACGACATCCGCAAGCTAGCGCCTGAAGAGACGGCAAGGCGGTCTTGCGAGGCAGGGGGCCTATTCAATTCAAGGCGGGCATCGCGGTGAAGCTGTACAAAAGCACCGGATCCTGATCGCCATTGGATTTATACCGGTCGGTCCTGCTCAAAAACACCGCGGCCAAGCACTATCACAAGTGGCTTAGAGGCATCGCGCTGCAGCTCTGCGGCAGCTTGCCACGAACCTCGCAGCACGGAGGCATCCCGACGAAGTAAGGCACCTCCTCTACTCACGCCATCAGGGCCTTCTTCAGGACCTGCGAGCGCAAGGGCCTCACCGCCGTAGCCATACTGCTGGATCTACGACAGGCCTCCTACTCCGCCATCCGCGAGTTCGCACTAGGGAAGGGAAGCGAGAAGCCTGAGCTCGGCCGAGTCATCGCAGGGTGTCACCCTCCTGAATGGCGCACGCTGGCAATCCAGCACCTGGTCAACTCGCCGGGGTATATGGCCCCACGCGAAGTCGACGAGAACCTGCGCTACCAGCCAGAAGAGGCCCACGACGCGACTGTCTCCCTGGTGAAAGGGCGACGAGCCATGCGCGCAGAGCCTGGAGGGCACCAGGCCAGGGAATGGGCTGGCGGACCTCATCTTCAACATCAGCTTCGCCCAAGCGCTGGGCCCGCTGGACATGGAGCTACTGGAAGGGGGGCGCGCCCTGGACCTCCAACCGCTTGGACAACGAGCCATCCTGACCAGAGGGCCACTCAAATATACTGAAGGCTCGCTGCCAGAAGTATCCTTCATGGGCGACGCCACCTTCCCCTGCGCGCTGCGCGACAATACGCGCGTGGAGAACGACATCTTCAGCATATCATCAAGAAGCGGCTAAAGATATCCGGGCACGAACTGCACCCGGAGAAAACGAAGGTATTCATGCAGATCGAAGGGAAGGCCAAGCAACGCACTAAAGCCAGGACGTGCAAGAGCAACCCGATCACGCTGCAGAACGACCAGGGGGAGGGCCCGGCCAGCGCGGACGCCAGCGCGGCCGAGGTCACCGCGCAAGGGGGCGCACTGGGAAGCGCGGTCACCGCCGACGGCAGCGAAGGACCGAACCTAAGGCGAAGAATCATCGACCACCGCTCGGCCGAAGGGCCCCTGAAGAAGTCACTCTTTCAGCTGGAAGAGTTGGGCGCCAAGGCCAAGACCCAATGCCTGGCGGCTTTGGCTTGCAGCAAGCTCATGTACGACAGCGAGGTCTTGGGACCGCTGACAGCGCGACAACGACGACAGCTCCATCGCCGACACATGGCCAGCCTGAGAGCAGTGGTAAGACAACAACAAAATGACAATCAGCCAACCATACCACTGACGACGACATCTATCTCAAGTACGACTAAGTGCCACTCCACATGTCCAGTCGGAAGCGGAGACTGCATTGCTTCGCGAGGACGCTTCGCGCGGACACGCCGCACTTGCGCAGATTGGTCGACGAAGTTTGGGGCGACCCAAAGGCATGGAATACTCAGACAGAGGGGGACATAGACTGGCTCGAGCTATTTCTGCTGGAAGACGAAGGGATCGGAGCTGGCCTTCGAGAATTCGCGGAGCGGGCGCGGGGCCAGCCAAAACATGCAGCGCAAGCGCTGATTGCGCGAGCGTGGTTCAGATACCGTCAGTGGCAGCACGATATATACAGACACCGAGCTGGGCAACGGCAGCTACGCCAGCTGGCCCGCCAGCGCGGCCTGACCATGCCCAACCTCGAAGGCAGACCAGCATAAGAGCGTCTTGGATACGTCTGCGACGAGCGCGGCAGGGCTCTGATGACGAAGGGCGCGTGGAAGCGGCGCATCGCCATGGGGCACGTTGGCCGCGACCTAGCTGAGCGCCACGCCAGATCCACTACTTGCCCTGGGTGCGGTAAAGATGCCATCGCAAGATCGCGCAGCCTGAAGTACCTCGGGAGATGCCCCAGATGCCTCGTGGCGCTACAAGCGATGGGACTACCGATGGACCCAGAGGAAGCAATTGACCGACGAGAAGAGGAACAGCTCCAAGTGACCGCGAGAAAGGCACGCGGGCATGGGGCGACAAAAGCACTCGTACCAGTCCAACCTGATCGACCCAAACCAATTGCCGAGATCACCACTCCCACCAGAAGCCGCGAGCATCGAGCCCGAGGCACTGGTGCCTACAACGTTCACGACACCCAAACCGCTGGTTACGACGACCATGTTCCTGCTGCACCTCTTCTCGGGAAGAAGGCGGGTGGGGGACTTCCAGCGCCACTTCGGGATGCGCGCAGCCTGCTGCAACCTGGTGGTGCTCTCCATCGACGTGCAGATCGACCCCGTCAAAGGCGACCTCACCAAGCAGGACGCGCAGGCTTCCTGGGTCAACGCCATAAGGTCCGGCAAGATCTTCGGCATCCTGGCAGGACCACCCCGTGAGACGCGGTGCCTCAAAGTGGCGCGCCTTCGAGAGAAGAGCACCGCGACCCCTCAGAAGCCACGAGCACCCGTGGGGCGCGCAGGCAACCAGCCAGCCATAATTACAATAGCTTGCACTGGGCAGCGACCTCCACATAACGGCCATCTTAATGGAGACCAAGTGGCGATCGAACTCAATTACACCGACCAGTGCCAGCTCGGACAGACAGCGCAGGAACCAACATGTCTACTCGCAACACGACGGACGACGGACGGACGCGCATCCAGCGGACCCGGAGGTCCGGTCCCGGGGCCGCAGCCCCTCGCGTGTTGATGCGCCTGAAGCCCGCCGAAGTGTCCACGAACAAATACGGTAGAAAGAACAAATCCACTAATAACCGGCGCGGTCACATAATCCCTGTTCCAAGCCCTCCCAGAAATCTGAATCCTTCGCGGTGTCCACCCAACACGTTGCATCCACGTTGTGGCCAGCATCCTTGAGGAACTGGACAATGTCATCTGCCCACCTTTTCTTCGGCCGGCATTGCCGACGTCCGCGCGCCCGGGGGTCGTCTGCAGCATGCCAAATAACAGACTTCAGCGCCCACCTGTCAGCCGGCATCGATGCCGCTCGTGCCGCGCATCGCCAAATTTTGCGTCTCCAGGCCACGCGCCAATTTTCGCTGCGCAGCGCGTCCAAATGGTAATCCGCGATCTCTGTTGCACGCCTTATCCAGTCCACCCAGTTTTCGACGGTGTCTGAATCCGACGTTTGTCCTGTTCCGCTGTCGGCCGCAGACGACGAAGAAATTGTGCATTCAAATGCTGGCTCTGCCGGCTGTCTCGCGCGTTTCCTGCCGATCCCAAACAGCATCCGGAGCATCCGGCGTTGAGTTACTTGTAATTTGTTTTGCGAGGCAGCATAAAGTGTCTGCTAGAGGGACCGCGCAGAACAGTAGGGGTAACAATGCTCTCAAATAGGCGAAGCCTGCATTTTAAAGAATACGTCTTGTTCGTCAGCTCGTCTTTGTTCGCTTTTAAAAGCTCTCCACCCCTGACGCATTCAGTGGTCAATCTCCGTGTCAACCTGATTCAAAAAACACAATTTGCCTTCCAATATACTCCACAGCAACATCAGGCGGCGCGATATCAATCTGAATGTCGTCCACTGTAGCGTGTGTTCTGCTCCCCCTCCCTGTGCCTTTCGTCGCATTGGTTATGATATTAGTCTTATCTGGGTGTACCTGTAAACCCACTGCGGGTGCTGCAACTCTCGCCAAATATCATTCGAACAACTTGCTGACAACTCTGCACGGCAAAGAAAACGTCGGCCGCAAATATCACGTTTGTCAACCGGCTCAGCTCTGCGCATCCCAATTGTAATCCATATTTTCCTCTTGCGCCACTTCTCCTTGGCTGTCCGGAAAATGTCCTCCAGCAGCGAGTTGAACGACAGCGTGCTCGGCGGGTCCTCCTGCTTGGCCCAACCTGAATGTGTCGAACGGCTTGCTAGTGACATATGTTATGATGCGCCCGCGTTGTCCAGCGTACAGCTTTGCAATGGATCGGCGCCCCCTGCTTCGCCGTGGCATTTCACGGCGCCCAGTGCTCTACTGCGTCGAATGCTTTCTGAAAGTCTATTGCGGCGCACCGAAGCGGAATCTGGAACTCATCAACTTGCTCTAGAAGCTGCTGCAGCGTAAACAATTGGTCTTCTGTACTGAAACTTATTCGGACACCTGCTTGGTCTGAACTCTGGCTGGTCTACTCGCAGCACATCTAAGCGAAGTACTACAAGAGCTACTGGCAGTACCTGGAGGGCAGACATGCGCGCACAGCGGACACGGCCGAGCTTACGGACGCGATGACCGAGGTGGATTGAAGACAGCATCACTCAAATAATACCCGTCAAAATTGCGCAGAGCCATGGCGGCAACTTTCGCGGCGAGATGGTGACAACTGGCAGACGACAACGCACCACGGAATATGCACGACGAGGAGTATCACAACTTCTACGCACCACCAGACTACTACTACGCAGAGACTGCAGAGCTGGGCCACGAATGCCACAGGGAGCGGGGACCCCAAGGGCGCTAAGAGGCACAGACACAGGCCGCGCATAATGGCACGCACAAGCGGCCGAACTCACTACACACCGCACCCCCACCATGCCCAACAATTCCAGCTACCAGACCAACAAGTATACAGGACCATACAAACATCCTGCTACCAACGCGCCCAACCAACATCCATCAATCCCTACAACACGACACAGTGCCCACCAGCCCGACAACACCACGGCTGCGTTCCGACGACGCCATCCACACTACGTGAACAAATCCTCGCAGCCAGACACCGCACCACACACGCCCGAGAAACAATGCGCTCACCGCTCCGACAACCACCCCAACGGCGTTAGGACGCAAGTCCTGAGGAAAACCCGACTGCGTGGGAACGCCCCAGGCAGCGTTGCCACGCGTTTCTGGAGGCGTTCGGACGCAAGTCCCGGGGGGAAGGGGGCCCGACTGCGAGGGAACACCCCAGGCACAAGTCGCCACGTTCAGCAGCACAGAAGCACGCAGCGATTGCCCACGCATGCGTTGAACGGCAACCAACAACCCAGACTACAGACGACCTCAACGACCGCCAAGCACCAACGACCAACCATCACCAGCAACCCTAAGACAACCCCACCAACACAAAGTCATAACTCCACGCTGCCCTGGGGAGGCAAGGATCAAGCTTCGAGACGGGCTCGAAGGGAAGGGGGGCAGGACGAGTACTGCCCGCGCCCACCAGGGGGGATGGTGCGGGAAAGGGGGGGGGGGGAGGTAGGACGGCCGCTACCCGCGCCCCCGCGGTCCAACCTAGCTCCCCACCCCCACCATTCCCACGACGGGGGAGGAGCTCACCCGCGCGCCGACATGAGCAGAGAGCAAGCGCGGTCAACCCACCACGACCACAACAGCACCAGGCCTGGGGTTCGCCCCCACCGAGGGCACAGCAACGCCTAGCCATAGCGAGACGAGGTGGGACAGCCAAGACCCCCACTTGAAGTCGGCGCATGGAGGCCAACAGGTACGAGCCCCACCCACACACCCACACACTCCAACATACTACCAGAAACACCGACGAAAGAATGCGAGAAAGGGGGCGCCACCACAGCCGCGCGACTGCAGCAACCTGGCCACGCAAAGCATCGCGGGGAGCTGGAGATCACGCAGGACGATACGACGCGAAAAGAACAAGACACATGGGAGCCCGAGGGAAAGGTGGTCAGGAGCAGGGGCCACACACCTCGAGCCCCACGCAAACACAGCTAAAAGGAAGGACAGGCGCAGGGTCCACAACGCCAGAGCCGCGCGAGGACCTGGGGAAAGGTGACCAGGAGCAGGGGTCACACACCTGGGCACACGAAGAGGGAGTTAATGAAGCAGTGAGCTCTAGGCAAAGGTGGTCAGGAGCAGGGGCCACGCACCTAGTGACCAACGATGGCAGAGGACGGAGGAAAGGTGGTCAGGCCCAAAGACCACACACTCTGTCCCAAAGCCAAGGGGCAGCCTGCCCCGACCCTGGGCTCAGCGCGGGGCGCCGAAGGGGGCCCAAACGTCGCTGAGAGGCCAGCAGAAGCCGAAGCGGGCCCGAGGGAAAGGCGGCCAGGGGCAGGGGCCACATACCTCGAGCCCCGAGAGGAGTTGGGGAAAGGTGGGCAGGAGAGCCGCTCTCCCATACCCGTCCTGACCTGGGGAAAGGTGGTCAGGAGCCAGGGCTACGCGCCCGCATCCAACCGAAGAGGGGGCATCCGTCCTCAGCGGCTGGGCGCAGCGCTCTGCACCGAACGGGGGGGCCAGCCGCAGCCGAGCTGCCAGCCTGGCCCCGGCCCACGGTGAGGCCGAAGGCCAGGCCGACCGCCGCGCCGCGGGCACTGCCGCTGGCGCTGATCACCCTCCTGTTCAGGAATATGACTTCGTGGCCCTCTCAACGCATTGATTTTGGCCCCCCCCCTCTCCTCCCCCTCCTCCTCCTCCTCCTCCTCCTCCTCCTCCTCCTCCTCCTCCTCCTCCTCCTCCTCCTCTTCCTCTTTTGTGGCAGCAGCGCCAATGCCTCGGATCTCCTGGGCCGACTGAAGCTCGACCGGCCTAGCACCTCCTCTAGGGGCGTGGTGTCATACACGACACCTTACATCGACGCCGCCAGGGGGGGCTAGAGCAAGGAAACAAAATCGTCCAAGTCGACAGTAACAGGATTATTGTCAGGGTGGCGGCCAGCTTTCAACCTCCTCATGTCCCGACCAGACGTGACAAACGTCTCGCCCAAATTAGCGACCTGCGAGCCAGAACTGTAAAACTTGCAGGACAGGCACAAAAACAAATGCGATTGATCCGAGCAAGGGAACGCAACGCGCTTGTGCCCAATACCGAGCAACGTTCCCTGGTCCAGCCTTGAATGTCCCCGGCAGTTCCCGAAGGGAGGGACCTTGCCACGATGACCTCGCAAACAAACTCTGCACTGCCGAAATCTGCCAACCTTGCTCCAGACGTGCCCAATTTCCCAGACGGGGGGGGCCTCAGGAGGAGGAGGGAGGGATCTGGGCTTACCTCGGAACTCGAGCCTCGGCCAAAGCGGGAGGAGGGCCGCGCCTGCTCGAAGAACTAATCGCGCGACCGTGATCGTCTGATCCAAGGCTTGTAACTCCATTGGCGAGCGCGAAGGATGAAGGGCCGTTCCTTCCTTCGCCGCCAGGTCGGCGTGAAAATGCCCTAACCTCCTAAACTTCTCCTCGGCTGAAATCCCATCCTTGTCCAAATAACAGCGGGCTGACACCTTTCTAAAAGCATGGGGGTGGGGGCCATATTCGAAGGCGCCCTGCAGGACAAGACCGCTGTACTGTCTCTTCCCACAGAGCGCATCCTTCCCGAAAGCAACATGATCTACAACATTCTGACAGTATGAAAACCCAATAGTCGGCGCAGACGTATAGGCCCTGGACCAGGCAAACGCCGCAAATTCAGCCGCTTGCGGGGTCTGGGGATACGGAGCCCACAGGTGACCTTTCAGAATGCCCAGGAGCTCGCCATCCCTCCCCACCATGACTACAGCCCAGCCAGCCCGAGGCAACTCCTTGACAACGTGCCGATGGCAAGAGCCATCCATGAAAATATGATCTCACATAGCCACCAGGAGCCACCATTTCAGAGCCACAGGAGGGAGGAGGAGGACGCAGGTCTTGAGCGCCCCCCTCCAGAGAGACGCCACCATCACTCACAAGGGGAAGCATCGCGTCGCCAGGATCCCGGAACGCACCATGCCGAAAGAGAACACTGTCGTATTCAGGGTGATCCACATCGCAAGCGGCACAAACCAGCCGATCTGGCATTTCCTCTTTGCGCTCTTCCGAAACGGCAAAACGCTCATATATGCGGTGATGTAATGTGGCAAGCGCACACCCACATAACGGGGCAGCAATCTGAAACAGCAAAGCCAGCTCGCACTGCATCCGCACCAGTCCAGACAGCATTAGTGGCTTGCGCACGCATGCAGGCTTAACTTACCCGAGATCTTTGATGAGCCTACGCGCTGCTGAGCAACATCCCAGCACGGCCGATGCCCCACCCCGTAGCGTTCACATGACTCCCGCTCAAGGTTTCTGACCACCGCATCCCTGCAGAGGGCCTTGAGAAGCGTCGGGGACGTGAGGGCCATCGACATACCCCTGCCAGAATCACCCATAAACGACGTGAAGTCAGGCATGGTCCAACCCAGCCTATACAAACACATGCGCAGGGCCGACAAAGGCCCTCTAATGATCGTCATGCTGAAAGGTCCGGGCCCATCCCTCACGGAGCTCGGCCCACGACAGGCACCGGCGGAAGGCTCTCGCGTGGCACAGCCAGATTTCCTTCGCGCACCGCAAATCGGAGCGACACTGACTCTCCAGCACGGATCATTCAAGCAGGCTGAGCACAGCAAGATCTGCCTTGGGCCCTCGGCCTCATACAAGACGTGGGAACTCTGCGCAGCGCCGAAGAGATCTTGGTCGGAGACGCCAGACATGTCCGAGCCGCAGGCCCCGCCAGCAAGCGGTCCCGCAGCGAACACTTTGAGCGTCTTCTTGTCTAGGGCCTCTTTGATGTTGCACAGGCGCTTGGTCTTACGAAGAGCAGCAGCAACCCTAGACTTCAGCTTGGCCGCGCGGCCTTTACCGGGCGCGCGCAAAGCTCTGCCGGCAGCGCAATCCACCCCCAAGTTGGCAACTCTCCCAACACCCCCCTCCGAGCCCGCCAGGGGGCCAAGTTTCTGGACGAGCTGGGAAGCAACATCTGTGGACGAAGAAGCCATGCCTGTCTTATCCATCGCCCAGTTTACATGTGCGAACTTTCGTGATCCCTTCATTCAAGGAACGAGCTCTCGCCACCAAGGCTCGAAAAGCAGATCTGGTCGCGCCCGCGCAGCTGAGACTCAGGTCGCCCACATAGGCATCGAAGTCCAAGCCTAAAGGACGAGGAATCTGACCAAAACTATCCATGGCGAAGACGCTGACGAGGCTCGTCGCGAACGAGCAGCCCGCCACAAGCCCTCGCACGGCGAAAAAGGGGCCCTGCAAGAATCCCCCAAGCGAAACATAACTGGCGGTCGAGTAGGCCCTGATAGCGAGACGCGCAGTTCCAAGGGGGAACCCATGCTGCTTACATTTGCCATACAGGAAACCTATGTCGATGAGCTCATAGTGCTTCCGAAAGTCTCCAAAAATCGAGGCGCCCACTTCACCCTTAGAGGTGCCGGCTCCCGCGCGATAAGCCCGGCGCCAAACGACATCGGACGCGCCGCGGTTGGCCCCTGCCGCCCAGTGCTCTCGAGGGCGGTCAGCATCCCATTTCTGCGCCAGGTGCCGTCTGGCCCGTCCCCAGAGACGGTACCAGCTCGAAAAAACTCCTATCGGCCGAACCCCCCCTCAGGGTTTACCGAGGAGCGCCATCGGGGCCCAGGGGATTCGCGTCGGCAGAGACCCCGTGACTTCCATAACACTGAACCATAAAGCAAGACACATCAAGGCCTCGTCACACAGAAGAGCATAGCGCCTGAAGTGGAAGCCATCCACGCGAGAGAGGAGGCAAAGACGAGTCGTCCACCCCAATCCCTTCCCCCCCCAGCTAAAGACGAACATATCCGAAATCCCCGAGCAGGGGGAGGGGATCTGCCAACGCAACTCCCCCAGCCGGAAGTGCGGTGGTGGGAGTCCACGGCTGAGGATCACGAACGGCCACCTGAGCGTTCCGAACACCTCCATTCAATCCCTCCGTGACCCAGTCCTTCCACGTAGCTCCGACCTTAGCAGTCGCATCCGCCTCAGCCTGAGCACAATACTGATCAACCTCCCCCTGAAGAGTATCACTCTCCGAGCGCAAGGCCCGGCGCTCAGCGAGATCGCGCTCTAAGTCGATATCCAACCCGAGCAATCCAGACCGCGATTCATCGATGCCGCGCGGGGCAATGCGGCAATGCTAGGGAGCGAGGAGGCGAGAAATCGAGAAGCTAAGCTCACGGTCGCCTGGAGAACGGGGTGCCACCCCGAGCAAGGCTGCACAGCGACATCGGGAGGCGCGCGCTGAAGGCCGCGGGCAGCGCCGCATCCTTCACTTCGAAGATCCGCAACTGCATCTGCGAAGTAACACCTAAGGGCGCGAAGTTGCGAGGCCAGCCAGCTAATGAACCTAAGGCGAGGATATTTGACCTTGCCCCCTGGTTTCAAGACCGATTTCCACGTGAGCTCGGGGAGCTTGCCCCTCGCGCTGCAGGCAGGGGGGGGGGGGGGGGGGCCGCCGCGACGCAGATCACTTTCGGCCCGGTTGGCCCATAGACGATAACCAAGGGTAAGGAGACGACGCGCCTCTTCCAAATTTCCCTCCAGAACCGCTTTGCGCGCCGCCCTAGAACGCTCCAGCGCCGAAGACCGGCCCCCAGGACACGGCCGGGGCCCGGCGGGCGGACGCGACGGGAGGTCAGGGGGTCGGCGGAGGGCGGGGGCCTTCAGAGCGGCCAAGGATCTGTGAAAAGTGATTTCCAGCGATCTGAAAAAAAGTGATTTCCACTGGCTTGTGAGATGAGATCCGATTCTGCGACGACACGGACCTCCTGCATGCACCAGCTGAGCGAAGCCGAACAAACGCAAAAATCAAACGCGCCAGGGAGAGCGCCACTAGGCGGGGAATGCGCGTGGCCAGCGGCCGCCACCATCGCGCCCTTCAAAATCTCGACATCATTCGTTTGGGCCAAGGCACATGGGGCGAAGTTAAAGTCCCCCCCAAAAGCGAAATCACATCCTTGCTCCTCCAAAAAACAACCAACACTACGGATTACCTCCATATATACCTAACAGCAAAGACTGATAAGTTTCTAATAGGGTCAAGAGAAAACATCATGACTCTCCAGGGGGGGTTGGGCAGATGCCGGACGGGTGCCCCGGGAATCCCGGGGCTCCTTTTTAACAAATAGTAACGCACCTCGTGGTCTTCGGGTTCCCAGAACTCCATTCCTGGGCATGATTTTGAGTGCGCGGAGCCAACTGTAGGCCACTTCGTGTTCTTCGAGTTCCCAGAACTCCACTCATGGGCATGAATTTGAATTCCCGGAACCAGCTGTAGGCCACTTCGTGGTCTTCGAGTTCCCAGAACTCCACTCCTGGGCATGATTTTGAATGCCCGGAGCCAACTGTACGCCACTGCGTAGTCTTCGAGCTCCCAGAACTGCACTCCTGGGCATGATTTTGAATGCCCGGTGCCGCCTGTAGGCCACTTCGTGTTCTTCGAGTTCCCAGAATTCCATTCCCGGGCCACATTTTGAATGCTGAGACAGGCTGATGCTGAGGCTGAGGCAGGCCGAGGCTGGGGCAGACTGAGGGTGAGGCTGAAGCAGGCTGAGGCTGAGGCTGAGGCAGGCTGAGGCTGAGGCTGAGGCAGGCTGATGCTGAGGCAGGCTGAGGCTGAGGCTGACGCTGAGGCTAAGGCAGGCTGAGGCTGAGGCAGGCTGAGGCTGAGGCCGAGGCTGAAGGCAGACTGAGGCTGAGGCTGAGGCAGGCTGAGGCTGAGGCAGGCTGAGGCTGAGGCTGAGGCTGAGGCAGGCTGAGGCTGAGGCTGAGGCTGAGGCTGAGGCTGAGGCTGAAGGGCTGAGGCTGAGGCTGAGGGCTGAGGCTGAGGCTGAGGCTGAGGCAGGCTGAGGAGCAGGCTGAAGGCAGATTGAGGCTGAGGCTGAGGCAGCTGAGGCTGAGGCTGAGGCTGAGGCTGAGGCTGAGGCTGAGGCTGAGGCTGAGGCTGAGGCAGGCTGAGGCTGAGGCGAGGCTGAAGGCAGACTGAGGCTGAGGCTGAAGCAGGCTGAGGCTGAGGCTGAGGCAGGCTGAGGCTGAGGCTGAGGCAGGCTGAGGCTGAGGCAGGCTGAGGCTGAGGCTCATGCAGGCTGAGGCTGAGGCAGGCGGAGGCTGAGGCCGAGGCTGAAGGCAGACTGAGGCTGAGGCTGAAGCAGGCTGAGGCTGAGGCTGAGGCAGGCTGAGGCTGAGGCTGAGGCTGAGGCTGAGGCTGAGGCTGAGGCAGGCTGAGGCTGAGGCAGGCTGAGCTGAGGCAGGCTGAGGCTGAGGCTGAGGCTGAGGCTGATGCAGGCTGAGGCTGAGGCAGGCTGAGGCTGAGGCCGAGGCTGAAGGCAGACTGAGGCTGAGGCTGAAGCAGGCTGAGGCTGAGGCTGAGGCTGAGGCTGAGGCTGAGGCTGAGGCAGGCTGAGGCTGAGGCAGGCTGAGGCAGGCTGAGGCTGAGGCTGGCAGGCTGAGGCTGAGGCTGAGGCAGGCTGGCTGAGGCTGAGGCTGAGGCTGAGGCTGAGGCTGAGGCTGAGGCTGAGGCAGGCTGAGGCTGAGGCTGAGAGGCTGAGGCTGAGGCTGAGGCTGAGGCTGAGGCAGGCTGAGGCTGAAGCTGAAGGCAGACTGAGGCTGAGGCTGAGGCAGGCTGAGGAGGCTGAGGCTGAGGCAGGCTGAGGCTGAGGCTGAGGCAGGCTGATGCTGAGGCAGGCTGAGGCTGAGGCTGAGGCTGATGGAGGCAGGCTGAGGCTGAGGCTGAGGCTGAGGCTGAGGCTGAGGCAGGCTGAGGCTGAGGCGGCTGAAGGCAGACTGAGGCTGAGGCTGAAGCAGGCTGAGGCTGAGGCTGAGGCAGGCTGAGGCTGAGGCTGAGGCAGGCTGATGCTGAGGCAGGCTGAGGCTGAGGCCGAGGCTCATGCAGGCTGAGGCTGAGGCAGGCGGGGGCTGAGGCCGCGGCTGAAGGCAGACTGATGCTGAGGCTGAAGCAGGCTGAGGCTGAGGCTGATGCAGGCTGAGGCGGAGGCTGAGGCAGGCTGATGCTGAGGCAGGCTGAGGCTGAGGCTGAGGCTGCGGCTGAGGCTGAGGCTGAGGCTGATGCAGGCGGGGGCTGAGGCTGATGCAGGCTGAGGCTGAGGCAGGCTGAGGCTGAGGCCGAGGCTGAAGGCAGACTGAAGCTGAGGCTGAAGCAGGCTGAGGCGGAGGCTGAGGCTGAGGCTGAGGCAGGCTGAGGCTGAGGCTGAGGCAGGCTGAGGCTGAGGCTGCGGCTGAGGCAGGCTCAGGCTGAGGCAGGCTGAGGCTGAGGCTGAGGCTGAAGCAGGCTGAGGCTGAGGCTGAATCAGGCTGAGGCTGAGGCTGAGGCAGGCTGAGGCTGAGGCTGAGGCTGAGGCAGGCTGATGCTGAGACAGGCTGAGGCTGACGCTGAGGCTGATGCAAGCTGAGGCTGAGGCAGGCTGAGGATGAGGCCGGGGCCGACGGCAGACCGAGGCTGAGGCTGAAGCAGGCTGAGGCTGAGGCAGAGGCAGGCTGAGGCTGAGGCTGATGCAGGCTGATGCTGAGGCAGGCTGAGGCTGAAGCTGAGGCTGACGCAGGGTGAGGTTGAGGCAGGCTGAGGCTGAGGCCGAGACTGCAGGCAGACTGATGCTGAGGCTGAAACAGGCTGAGGCTGAGGCTGAGGCAGGCTGAGGCTGAAGCAGGCTGGGGCTGAGGCTAAGGCAGGCCGAGGCTGAGGCTGTGACTGCGACTGCCGTTGCCGCTGCGACTGTCACCGAGAACGCGACTGCGACTGCGAGAACAGCAGAATTCTACAACTGGATTATCATCTGCATCTTAAGGGGACTGCTTCCAGATATGCTCCTACACGATGCTGTTAGGTTGCTTTGCTGGGATAGGTTTTATTCGAGAGCCCTTGGGGGCGGCGCAGGTAGAGGGGGCGAGGGCGAAGGGCGAGCACCCAGGCACGCGCAGCAAGCCTGACACAACTCTGCCCTCAGCCCAGACCACTTGCTCGGCCGTGAACAGCCCCAGCCCTTCACGTGCACCAACCAACACTCCAGAACTCGCACCTCCTCCTTCTCCTAGTAAACCTGGCGCCCAAATAACCGGATGACCCTAATATTAAACAGATCTGTGACTTGGTCGCGATATCTCCAGGTTCCCCAAGACGATGTTCTTGCACAAGAACCACATGAGCTGAGGTCTCTTGCGGAAACTTGCTCGCCGTCCCCCAAGAGTTGGCATTGGTGGTAACCGCCCGGAGCTGCAACTCAGGACCCATCGCGAGGAATGGGGGGGGGCCCTTTGGGTTCAGGCCCAGGGGCGCAGGCAGGCGCATCCGGAGGCTCAAGGGGGGCAGGCCAATTCATTGGGAGCGGCGGCTTCCGAAACCTCCTGCAAAAAGTGCTTGAACAGCCTGATCCCCGCGAGCTTGGCCTTCGAGCCAATCGACAAGGCTCGAGGCGCGAAAAAATCTAAAAGAAAACCAAAGGGACTGAAGCCACTGCCGATCATGCTGGAAGACCCCCCCTCGCGCTGCTGAAGGGGGGGGGGGGGGGTCACCTGGCGAAGCCGAAGAGGCTTGAAGCGCAGCCGCAGCTCGCGCGCGAACATCCTCGCCGGCTGCAGCAGCCTCTCCAGAGGCCCCAAGAGTTGCCGACGAAGCCGAAGCAGACCCTGGTGTAGCGGGAGGACCGCCAGCGCAGCCGCCCTGGTCAGGTCCACCTGCAGCATTGCGCTTGCGCCTCCTGCCCGCCAGCTTGGCCTTCTGGGCAGCGTGCGCTGCCTGCGCAGACTTGGCCTGCTCGACCGCCTGCGCGAAGAGCTGCTTCGCCAAGTCCACGATGCCCTGCGAGAGGGTCGACGAGCGAGAGGCCACTACAGCTTTCTCTTCAGCCGAGAGCTCCAGCTCCGCATCCAGGCCCTCCAGGACGTCGCAGTTGATGAAAGCTCCCACATCAACATTGCCCGAAATGAAGTCCTCAAGCCGAATCGAGAGCGTCGGCTCGGACTGAGTGCTGACCTTCGACTCCGCGGCCAGCTTCTGCACTGTTTCCTTGTGCTCCTTGTCAGCCTTCTCCAGATCCAGCTTCGCGCTCTGCACCTTGGCGACCTGCTCCGCGAGCTCGTTCTGGAGACGTAGCAGCCGAGCCAAGTCCGTCTCGAGCTGCTTCTCCAGCTTGCGCACCTGCCCGTGCTGCTGTTGAGCCGCCTGATGAGGTGATGGCACCTGCTTGGACATGGCTTCAGCAGCGGCCAAGCCTTTCGCGACGTTGCTGTACCAGCTGGCTCCACTGGCATCACCTGCCTTTCCACAAGAAGAGCCAGCTCGTGCGCCTCCGCAACCGAGATGTTGGTGACAGGTCCTGCAGGAAGTGGAGCGCCTGATGTGCCGACTGCTCCAGAACCCTGTGGTACTCCAGCGAGAACCAGCTGCATGTCGCCCTTGCCCATTGCCCTTGGACACGCCACCGCCTGTGCCGCCAGCTGCCCCCGCCTGTTGGCCGCCACGCCCAGCGCCGCCTCCCGAGAGCGCGAACCAGCCTGGGGGGCCGCGATGCAGAGGAGACCAGACGCCTTGGATCACAGGAGAACGAGCAGGAGCTAACTGCGGCAGCGAGGCGTGACAATGCTTGTACCGCTGCGCACCAAGCTGACCCCTTTTGCATCGCAACCTGAGCACACGAGACCCTTGAACTGCTGACCCTGTTTTTCCTGCACCCCAGTACTTCCACAGTTCCGACTGGCGAGGCCAAGGCGCGAGAGCGAGAGAAGGATGAGGCACCATCTCAGAAAATATGTAGCAAAGGAGAATAACGGGTACAATGGCCTAAACGTGGTGAGAGATACACTGGCGGAAACCGCCAGGACGTGGTGGGGGCCGCAAGATCCCCCTGCCAAAATTCTCAAGTCCCTGAACCAA
Organism: Prorocentrum cordatum; assembly: GCA_963575745.1. Lineage (NCBI taxonomy): Eukaryota > Dinophyceae > Prorocentrales > Prorocentraceae > Prorocentrum > Prorocentrum cordatum. The sequence goes on along the minus strand of CAUYUJ010001858.1, from coordinate 287,165 downwards.
CGCTACGGACTTGAGCCAAAATGGCTACGGACCCTCCTCCTCCTCCTCCTCCTCCTCCTCCTCCTCCCCCTCCTCCCCCTCCTCCTCGACCTCGTCCTCGTCCTCCTCTTGCGGCCCAGTCCAACGCGAACTCATGGCGCAACATGCCATGGGGCGGGGCAGACCCCCGCGCCACGCGACCCCCAGGAGCTGCGAGGCCGCCGCACTCCTGCCAGGGCGCGGGAAGGGAGAAGGAATGACGACGTGAAGACGAAACAGGGAAGAGGTGCCAGGCCCACCAGATAGACCGCGATGAGCGCCACCAGCCCGCCGAAGGCGGGCGGCCCCCATGCCTCCCTGGCTCTACCAGCACCACGGGACACAGGTTACCCCGCGTCGCTGTGCGAGGCACACGGCGCGTGTTTCCGCGCATAGGTTATTTGGCCCGCCCCCGCAGGCAACCTTGGGGCCAGCCGGTGCACGTCTTGTTCCGTGCCCACAGGCAGGCCCCCCAAACCACACCCTGGCCCCGCGACGCCACAGGAGGGCCAATACACTGGCTGAGGCCTGTCCCCACAAAGACAAGCACCACGCAGGCCGACGCGGACCGCGATCCCCGCCAGCCCAAGAGGTTCGCCTTCCCGGCCCCGGAACCACGTCAGGTCCCCGAGGGACCTGACACGGCATACCCGTACCCCAGCGGGACCACCGCTAGAGCACGGGGGGGCCGCCCCACGCCGCCCCTGGCCCGCCGCGCTCCAGGGCCCGCCGCGCCCCAGGGCACCGACGCCTCTGGCCCGCCGCGCCGCCCCCGCGCAGGCGACGTCTTGGCGGATTTCAGATCACCCCACGAGCCCCGATGCGCCCCGTCCTAGTCCTCCTCCTCCTCCTCCTCCTCTTCCTCCTCGTCCTCCTCTTCCTCCTCTTCCCCCTCCCCCTCCACCTCGTCCTCCTCTTCCTCCTCTTCCCCCTCCCCCCCTCCCCCTCCTCTTCCTCCTCCTCCTCCTCCTCCTCCTCCTCCTCCTCCTCTTCATCCTCTTCGTCCTTCCTCCTCCCGCTGATAACCAGCCTTCCCATCTCGGTCTCCCGGCCCTTGGACTGACCCCTTCCGTCGAGGTTTCACCGTGCAGCAGGGGAGAGGCCTCCTTGCCGAGCGCCGCCGAACGGTCCGACCGCAGCGCGCCAACCTCGAGCTTGCGCCTGCCGGGGGTGAGGCAGGAACGGGGACGTCGGAAGGCCGCTGGAGGTCGGCCGGCAAACCTTTCTCGGGTCGGACGAACGGGGGGATAGCACAATGGGGCTTTGGGAATCAGCTACCGCAGATCGATTTCCAGGCGCCTCGCAGCGCTAGAGGCGCCGATGTACTCTGGATCCGGAGTCCATAATAAAAGAGTTTGGGTTTTGGGCGGGGGGAGGAGATTTGAGCTGTCTTGGAGGGTCCAGGGGGGGGTCTGGGCAGAAGGCCGCCCATCCATGGCTGGCCTGGGTGGTGTCCACAACTGCTCGCCTGAAGGGTTGCGACCCCCTCCCTTCTGTTACGAACTCTGCACCAAAGAGTGTGCCCGGCGGCGGGACCAGAACCAACGTTCGGTCGGGCATGTCCCCCTACAGGCGGATTTGGGGCGAAATGTTAATTTGCTTTGTATCCTTAAAATCAACACCTACTCCCAAATAGTGGAAACTGATACCGGAGAAAAAACCCAATCATGACCTTTTCCGGGCTACAGGGCTGTGGGGCAAAAGGGCTGTGGGGCTATAGGTCTGTAGGGCAATAGGGCTATGGGGGGCTATGGGGGGCTACATGGCTATATGGGGGGCTATGGGGGGCTACAGGGCTATCTAAGGCACCCGAACACCTGGGCACCTAGCAGCCGGGCAACCGGGCGTGCCGCCGGGCACCCGGGCAACTGGGCGTGCCGCCGAAATCGGCGCCAAACCTCGCCTAACCATATGCATCCGCTGGACCCCTACAGAGGCAAGCTCTGTTGGGGAATGATATGATACCGGAGAGCATCCCCAAACATAATCTTGTTAGGGCTATGGAGCTATGAGGCGATAGGTCAATAGGGCTAGAAGGCTCTGGGGCTATAGTCGGGCTGTAGACCTATAGGGATTTAAGACTCTAAGGCTATGAGGCTACAGAGCTATATAGGGCTATAAGACTATAGGGCTATTAGGGCTATCTACAGGGCTATAGTGCCATAGGGCTGCAGGGCTGGAGGGTTATAGGGCTATAGAACTATAAAACTATAGGGCTATAGCGCTAGAGGGCTACGGGGCACCCGGGTACATGGGCACCCGGGCACCCGGGCACCTGAGCACTCTGGCACCCGGGCACCCGGGCACCTGGGCACCCGGGCACCTGGACACTCGGGCACCCGGGGCACCTGGGCACCCGCTGCTAGGTCCACACTAATCTATTTCAAAATAGATGCATAATAGTTATAGTATAGTTGTACAGCAGTTGTACAATAGGTGTATAATAAGTATACAATCAATGTTCCAAATATTCCAAATCTATTCCATATATGTTGACAATATGTTTCTGATCACCTACGCACTACCTATGTTATGACGACTTGAACCGAACACTCAAAGTTGTGAGTTCGAATGTGAGAAAATCCCGAGTAACAAAAACAACAGTGAGCATCCCAAACGCATAATCAACTTGTCAATATTAAAATCCCAAGGTAACAACACCAGAAACGAACATCCCTGACACATAATCGGATTTGCAAACAAGAAAAGCGAATAGGGCAGCGAGGTCCAATCTCTGAGGGATGTGTGCCGAAATGTGCGCGGCAGCGCAATGCCGACCCTCGGACTATGCCATTCGGGCCATCCGTGGAACCTCCTATGGGGCCAGGAATCGCGTGACGGAGTGCACCGAAATGAGCGTGGCAGCGCCCTTGCGGGCCCTCCCATGTAGAAGGGCCTGCGGTACAATTCCCTTTGGGCTAATTGGGGCACGAACCGCGTGAGGGGTGCGCAATGAGGGCTGACCAGATGTTTGCGTCACAAGAATACATTGGAAAACATGCTTTGGCTACAACAAGTGTGCGTCATTAAAACTCGCATCAATGGAACATCTCGCATCAATCATCGCCATGACAACCGCCAGCGCCAGCATCAACATCATCATCGCGACTGCGCCCATGTTGGCACACCCCTAACACTGTTGGTGGCACAATATGGAGCTCAACCGAAGGCTCCAAATGAAGGGTCCGCAGGCGCCGCCGCGCCCAATTCGGCGCACACCTGACGCGATTCGTGCCCCATTGGCCCATTGGGAACTCTACCGAAAGCCCTTATGGGAGGGCCGCAAGGGCGCCGCCGTGTTCATTCCGGCGCACCCCATCACGCGGCTCCTGGCCCCATATGGAGCTCCCACTGGAAACCCCAATGGGTGGGTCCGCACGGTGCCGCCGCGCCCATTTCAGCGCATTCCTTACACGTTCCGTGCCCGTCGTCCAATCGGGAGCTCCACCGAAGGACCCAACGGGAGGGTCGGCCTTGCGCTGCCGCGCGCAGGTCGGCGCACCTTCACACGGTTCGCGCCCCCACAGGGAGGTCCACCGAAAGTCCCAGTGGGAGAGTCCCCACAGCGTTGCCACGCCCATTTCGACACGCACCCCTCAGAGATTCGACCTCGCGGCTCCCTAGGGAGGTCGTCGTCGTCGTGATGGTCGCGGCCAGAGTGGTCGTCGTCGTCGTCGTTCTCGTGGTCTTCGTGGTCGTCATCGTGGCCGTGGACGTTGGCATCCTCGTCCTGCTTGTGGCCGTGGTCGTTGTGGTAGTTGTGGCCACCATGGCAGTGATGGACGTCGTCGTCGCCGTCGTCGTGGTCGTGGTCGCCGCCACGGTTCTTGTCGTGGTCATCGTGGTCGTCGTTGTGGAAGTGGTCGTCGTCAACGTCGTCGTCATCGCGGTCGAGGCCGTCGCCGTGGGTGCGGTCGTGGTCGTAGCCGTCGTGCTCGTGATCGTGTTCGTCGTGGTCGTGGTCGTTGTTGTCGCCGTGGTCGTGGTCGTGGCCATGATCGTTGCCGTGGTCGTTGTCGTGGCAATGGTCGTCGTTGTCGTGATCTTGGTCGTCGTCGTCGGGGTCGCGGTGGTCGTCGTGGTTGCGGTCGCGGTCGTCGTCGTCGTCACAGCCGTCGTGGGCGTTGTCGTCGTGGCCGTCGTCCTGCTCGTGGTTGTGGTCGTGGCCGTCGTCGTGGTCGTGGTCGTGACCGTCTTCATCGTCGTCGGCGTCGTCGCGGTCGCGGTCGCGGTCGTCGTCCTGGTGGTGGTCGCGGTCGTTGTGGTCCTTGTGGCTGTCGTCGCCATGGTCGCCATCATCGCCGTCGTCGTGGGCGTCGTGGTCGTGGTCGTGATCGTTCTTGTTGCCGTCTTCGTCGTCGTCATGGCCGTGGTCGTTGTCGTCGCTACCGTCGTCGTGGTTGTGGTGGTCGTCGTGGTCGTCGCCGTCCGTCTTGGCCGTGACCGTCGCCAACGTCGTGGTCGGTGTCGTTGTCTCGGTCGTCGTCGTTGTCGCCGTAGCCGCCGTGGTCTTGGTCTTGGTCGTGGTCGTCGTGGTGCTGGTCATGGTCGCGGTCGTTGTCGTCATGGTCGTGGTCATGGTTGTCGCCGTCGTCGTCGAAGACGTAGTCGTCGGCAAAGCGTTGTCGTGGTCGTGATCGTCGTGGTCGTGATTGTGGTCTTGGCTGTGGTCGTGATTGTAGCCGTCGTCGTTGGCATCGTCGTCGTCGTTGTCGTTGTCGTCGTCATGGTCGTGGTCATGATCATTGTCGTCCTGATTGTGGTGGTGCTTGTTGCCGTGGTCGTCATCATCGTCGTGGTCGTGGCTATCGTCGAGTGCGAGGCCGTGGCCTGGCCGTCGTCGAAGTCGTAGGTCGTGGTCACGGTCGTCGCGGTCGTTATCGTGATCGTGGCCATGGTCGTCGTCTTGGTTGTCGTCGTCTTCGCGATCGTTGCCGTCGTGGTCGGCGCGGTCGTCGACGTAGTCGTGGTCGTAATCGTCGTCGGAACCATCGTCGCCATCGTCAATGTCATCATCGTCGCCGTCATCAGCATCGTCCTCACCTGGTCGTCGACATCCTCGTCATCACCGACGCTGCCGTCGTCGTCGTGCTCGTCATCGCCGCTGGCGTCGTGTTCAACATCCTGGCCTTCTTCTGAAACGGCACTGGCTGCAAGAACCGTCGCCATCGTCGTCAAACCCATCGTGTTGTTATCGCCGTCGTAACCAACATCGCTGTCGCGAGGGATTGCGGACCTGTATGTTAGAAGCTCTGGGTGAAGAAATTGGCGATGAGAATGGCCATGCATGGCAGCGTCCATGTGTGAAGCGCTGCCAGCCTGCAAACTGTAGCAAGCTATACTTAGCAAACCTGACATCTGAAGCAAGCTATAGTTATCAAATCCCACCAGCCCTCTGGGCGTAGGTGGTTTAGGGAGTTTCCTCTTCCAACCTCCTTCGTCCCCTTCGGGGAGGGGTTTACCCCGCTCCCTGCCCCCTCCCCTGGACCTGGACGGAGGGTTCCGCGACGCGTTGGAGCGTCCAAAACGGCCTCGGCGATGAAGCCAACATCATCGGTTTTACTATGGTTTTGGCCGCATGTTGGCCTCCTGAGGGGGGGGGGCTAATTTACCCCCACCCCCTCCTGTGATCGATCTCCTCCAAGATGTCCCCAAGAAGCGCCCAGGAGGCCCCGAGAGGCCCCGAGATGTCCCCAAGATGGCCTCATGTGGCCCCAAGAAGCCCCCAAGAGGCCCCCAGGATGCCCCCATTGGTACCGCCGCCTTCTGTACCCCCCCCGCCTGCTGGACAAGGCCCCCCTCAGACCCTGTTCTGGCTCCTGGACACCCTGTGGGACACCCCGGGATCTTGGTAGGGAAACAAACAACGACATAAACATAATAAACACTCGGAGGTCCACGCGGATTTCTCGGATCGACGTTGGACTCCCCTCCCTGGCGCGCGGAGCGCGCCAGGGGCGGCGCTGGCGGCGCCGCCGGAGGGGCCCCAGCGCGGATTCAAGAAATCCACGCGGAGCGCCACAAGTTTATATTTATGGCGTCGTTTTCTTCTTCGCCACCCCCGCGGCGCCGCGGGCCCAGACAGGCCACCTTTTTGGGTTTGTTTTTTTGCTTCGGGGGCGGACACCGACAATCTACACGCAAATCGCATCGCATAGCCTGCACACAGCGAGGATGTACGGCGCAAGGCCGTCCCGCTGCCGGAGGACGGGCCACCTTTGCGCACCCCGCTGCTGGAGGACGGAGCGGCCTCCGCGTGCCACGAGCGCCAGGCTGTGCTGGGCACGCAGAGCGTCTGGCAGACGCACGCGGCAAAAAAGCGCGCCCCCACTGATCGGGGGCAGGAGTTGGCCTTGTCGTCCCAGTGTTCTGCTGGTGGTTTCGAGCTCCCTTCGAGACTGCCCCTGCTCCGCCACCTCCGCCATGGGAGCCGCAGACGCCTGGACCCCGTGGAAAGGCACCTGCGTGCCGCTCAATACCCATGAGACGGAAGCTGCTCGTTGCAACGACGCTGAGGCCAGTGAAGAGATGAGGGACAGCGGGCCGTTAGTTTCATCGGGCCCACGTGGCCGAGGGAGTAGGAGGCTAGGAGGCGCTTATCCTGCCCTCCCCCACCACCAGTAAGCCTGACCCTCCCACCTCCGGCTTCGCAGCCCCTGCTTGTCGCCCCTGCCAGGGGCCGTTCCCCCTCGTGCTCTCACATGCGCTTCTCTTCCCTGGCCGCAGGCGTCAAGGCGACCTCCAGAAAAACATCGAGGGTCTCAACCACGGAATGGGAGTGGAGAGGCCCGTGTGGGGTCCGTTCCCTCGATGCCGCCGACAGTGAAGACAAGGATGATCTTACGAGGGAGGACACTCTCAAGCATTGGATGGGACTCATGTCCCAAATAACCATTGTCGGGCTGATGGCTGGCCCCCCGTACGAGACGTGGTCGGCCGCCCGCTCCCGCGTGCAGGAGAAAAAGAACCAGACCCGTGAGGTCCCTCGAGGAGGTGTGGGGCCTCAAGGGGCTCAACGCCATGGAGAGGCAGGTTGAGTTGGGCAACCCCCTCCTTAGGACAACCCGTCGGCTTATGTTTGCCGCGCATATCACCAGGACTGTGATGGAGCACCCTGCCCGCGTTCACTGGAGACGAGAGGCTGCGTCCTTGAGGTTGCTCCCCAAGTCCAGTGGCTCGCGGCCTTCCCGGGAGTTGCCAAGACGAAGCTGGATCAGGGTATGTTCGGATGCGCCCACCAGAAAGCCTACCACACTCCTCCGCGTCCACATCCCTTCTTTGTTTCGGCTCGTGCTCTCTTCCCTGGGGCGCTGGATCCTGTTTTTTTATAGACTCGCGTAGGTGTACTTGCATGGACGGGGGGGTCCGATAGCCTGCATCAAGCCGAGAACAATTTGACGTGCGGAAATCACGCAAGCCGAAAGGCACTTGCACACTCGTATTCGATTGAAGAGGGGCGATGGGGGGGAGGGGCGAACGCCGTGCAAGTAAGCTTGCCTGGATGTGAAGAGAGGGCCCTGGAAAAGGCAAGGCCGTTTTTTACCGTTTCCGAAAAAATCTGGAAAATATACACGGCAAGAAAATGCGACCGGAAACGGCAAAAAAATAAACAACTCTGGGATTGGAGCCAGATCCGGAGACAATAAAACAACAACGACGGAACCGATAAACACGGCGTTGGAACCGCAAACAAAAACGGCAAAACGGAACAAGTTAACAAATGGCCCTATCGTTTCCAGGGCCCGAGTGGGATATCCCCGCGGAGGCTCAGGAATTCTATTCTATATCCCGTTGGACCCTTTCTGGGAATTCGCGCAGCGACGCGACTGTGCGGCATGGGATCCACAAAGAGGACGGTGAGCCGGGGATTGTACTGCTCGATTTGTTCCCCCGCTCGCCCTGTCCTGAATTCACGTGGACGCTTCGGAACCTTCCTTTCAGCGATGGAGTAGGAGGAGGAAGAGCAGGAGGAGGAGGAACATGGCCCCAACTCTGCGGGACGGCGAGTCCATGCCGACGGCTCTCGGGATCCTAGCCAGCGTCCATAGGCACACGGGACGGCAACGACGCGTTCAGTGAGCTCTTCGCGAAGCACGGCGGACTAGACGGGCTCGGGGGGGTCTGGACCCCGAGGAGCACGAGGATGCATTTGCTCTCGCCGTCGCCCACGATGCGGAGATGCAGGATGTGTGCATCAGTGCCCGATCTAAATAGCGGTTTTTGTTTTCGTGTTGATTTCGTTTTCCCTCGAGCTGTCCTCATTCTGCCTTTGCGGCAAAACGAAAAGAGAACGAAGACTGCTTACGACATCGCAAACATACTGTTTAGGTCGAGCCCTGGTGAGCAGAGCCTCGAGACCTGGTGTCAGACAGGCGCACCAGGCCTGGGCGAGCCAAGTGGGCCTCCGGTGACTCGCACGCCTGCTCATTCCACGTATTGGAAGCACGGTAACGAGCAGGTCCGCCCCCCCCCCCCCCTCGATTCGCCACAGCCATGCCCAGATCTCGTTACCCACCGCCCCTCCGCGGCATCCCGAGCTGGCGTCGGCGACTCTGAAGGACGAGCGAGCTTCCCCGAGGAGGAGGCGGAGGAGGAGGAGGAGGACCTGCCCTTCTTTATTAAATACCCCCCAGCAGCCGGCGCCAGCGGAGCTCCAAGAGTCGCCTGGCTCCAGCTTGATCACACCCCCGGGGGGAGGGCGGCGTCGGTACGACTCTGCCCGCCTTCAGGCGCCAGGCACCAGGAGGACGAGGGGGCCCATCCCGATCTCCCCACCCCGACCATGGCCCAGCGCTGGACCGAAACGCTGTTTTTCGTTTTGCTTTTCGTTTTGTATTTTCGTTTCGCTCTGCCTGTTTTCCTGCACCTCCCTCCCGAAACGAAAACCGAAACACAGCCGAAGTCCAGCCAAACAGCGCTCAGGTCCAGCCCCGACCCCGGCCCACGACATCCCTCGCTGTCGGCGGCGACTCCTAAGAGAAATCGGGAGCGGCCAAGAGGGGGGTGTCCAAGAAGGGGGGGGGGCAAATCATGACCGGCGGCATTTGCGCGGCCCAGCGGGGGGGCCCGGGACGTAATGGAATAAGAGGAGGCGCCATGAAATCTGAGGAAATATCATAGCTCCCGCCATGATATCCACCCCCCCCTAGTCATCACCCCCCTCTTTGCCGCTCCCGAAGAAAGCGACGAGCCCCACCCCTGGCTGCGGCGACCGGGCCTCTCCATGTCCACCGAGGCCGCCGCCGAAGAGGCCTTCCCCCACTGACCAGCCTCGAACTCATCCCTGCCCCTAGGATGGGCAAGCAAAAAGCGGGGACAATCTTAGGGATGTGCCTTCAGAAACCGATAGAATATTTGAGATCGGCCTCGAGGCGAGGTGATGGCAACCACATGGATAGGGGTATGTTCCAAACTGGTAACCCCACGCCGCCGCGCAGCGCCCGCACGCAGGGCTCCACTCGTCGCCGTCGTCGCAGTCCTGCCCCCGCCGCCGCCGTCATGCCGATCCACCTGCTCGCCCCGCTGCTGCTACTCCTCATCATCCTCTTCATCATCCTCCTCCTCGGCTTTCCGCCTCATCTATCCCACCCTCGCCGCCAAATCCATCCCACCCTCGTCGCCCCCCCTGTGTTCGAATGCATGCCAGCTTTTTCTGATTCTTCAGCCCATGAACCAAGGACCTTCATCCACTAGCAGCACCCGTTGTACACAGAGGAAGCTTGCCCAGGTGTTGAAACTCCTGAGCCAGCCACTCAATCCGACGAGCCCACTCGCCCTATCGTACAATGATCGTTGTTGCTAGGCTACCTTCCGCTTTCACGAGCTTCTGTGCACGGTCCCACTTTCCCTGATGGGTCATCGTACTTGCATCATCCTCTGCGGTACTCTGCGGCACTCTCCTCATACTCGGCGTCATCATTGTCGTACGCATCGATGCCGCCTTCCGCCTCTGCCAACGAGGTCGCGCATCCAGTATCGCTCTGGTCAGACCAATGTGCTGCTCCAGCAACTTGATGTCCAAAGTGTGACTCTTTCACATTATTCAATCGTGTACTTCTGAGCCTTGACCTAAAGACTTCACGTTGCTCTCCAGCCTCACGGCCATCAGCAGCAGCAGCAGCAGCAACAAATGGCTGGTCCGATCGAACCCTCATGGTCTCGGCCTCCATTGTCACGTCTGCAGTTGCAGCAGACGTTCTGTCGCCGTTCCAAGACGACGCTAAAGTGAGCGAGTCGGGAAACAACTGAAGCTTGATCAACTAGGACATCCTGCTACACCATTACCCAGCACGTGTCCCCCAATCGCTATGAGTGGGAACAAACAACTGAAACTTGATCAACCCTGGCATTCTGTACACCATTACCCAACTCATGTCACCCAATCGCCATTCATACTGTGGCCTCCAGCTCACAACTCGCCTGGAATACGAGTTCATTGGCCTGAACTGTTTTCGATATGTTTTCCGTAACGATAGTCGCTGCAGCCTGGCTGACAAGATACCGCATGTCTGTCGTGTACAACTGCTGTTCCTGATAAACTTTCTGGTCTTCATTATCTCGCTCCTGTACCTTGCCATCGCTCGGACGTCCAGTTCCCGTGTACGGTTCGACTTCGTGCGTTCATGATTCGAAAACCATCATAGATGATCCTCAATGGTCCTCGCCAGGGAAAATGAACACTTCCGAGAGATGCCAAGGTACTTTGGCGTGATCAATTTCGTCCTAACTACCTCGACTGTGGTCGGGCTATCGCGGATCCTCACACGTGACAATGACATCCTCAGCCCCAGAGCGTAAAACAAACCACCTCCTCGGGCACACTGTCGCTGCTGTGGGCGCTCCCTGAAAAGCTACGTGCATTGGATTGGCTTTCGAGCACTCAAAACGGCTAGTGGCCACTGCTAGCCAATGGCTGGCTATAGCAGCACACACCTGATACGTGTGCGAATATCGCCACCACCCCTACTGGAGGAGGCAGGCCAGGGAAACCACCCATCCCTGGTGGAAACTAACAACCCTCCACCTCCGCGCACGTGTTTCAACGCTCCTCCGTTGCCCGTCCCCCATCCTTCCCTCCCCGCTCCGTGGTCGGAGGCGGCCAGGGGGTCTGAGCTGCATGGGCGAAAGAGAAAATCGGTCAAGAGGAGGAGGAGAAGGAGGACGAGGAGGAGGGGGGAACGAGGGCAGATCCGATCAAAATCGGTCCCCACACCCCTCCCAGGGCCGAAACGGACCAGGTCTTCGAGCCGCATCTGGCCGTGGCCACGAGGAGGGGAGGCCCTTCCCCTGCCCCTCTGCTAGGAGCAGCAGGAGGAGGAGGAGGAGAAGGAGGAGGAGCAGGAGGAGGAGGAGGAGGAGCAGGAGGGGGAGGGGGAGGAGGGGGAGGGGGAGGAGGGGGAGGGGGAGTAGAAGAAAGGAGGGGGGGGGGAGGACACGGCGGAAGAGGGAGAGGACAAAGGAGGAGAAGGAGGAGGAGGAGGAGAAGGAGGAGGAATAGACGGAGGGGGAAGGGGAGGAGGACACGGCGGAAGAGGGAGTGGCCAGAACCAGTGCTGGGCCTCCTCGCCCCCCCAACGGGCTTTGGCTCCGTGGCGTGCTGCCGCAGGCGAGCCGCCAACTGTCAGGCTACAGCAGGGAGACCACAACGAGCAGCGCCGCCGCCGCTGTTGCGAGACCTCCCGTGGGCCCAGCGAGAGCTGTCGGGCGGCGACGGCTCCCACTACTCGAGGGGCCCTGGGACACACACGCTCATGGACACAAATCCCCGGATTCCCGATAGTTTCCCATATCTTCTCGGTGTTCGTCTTCCCCGCCCTCTTCCCATATGTTCCCATACTTTCCTGGGAGTCGACGATTACTTGTGTCTGCGTTTTCCCCCTCCTGAACTATCCTTTCTTCGCCTACCTCCTCGCGCTCTCTCTTTCACCATGTCGCGGGACGTCACTTCGTAGCGTCAATCCGCTGGCCCTCCTCAATCCCTTTCCCACTCGACGAAGGGAAAAAGTGAGGTGGGGGAGTGGGGGAATCAGACGCAGACAGGGGAGCGCGGGGATGCGCGAGCGGGGCCAGGAAGAGGATCGTCGGAGGGCGGCCTGTGCAGCGCCATGTCCTTCACTTGCGCGACGCCCGCTGTGCCGCCGCAGTGGCACAAGACCACGTAGCGCCCGGGGGAGGGAGGGGTGGACAGGGGGGATGAGCAAGTACAGGGAGCGGATTGAGCCCTCCCTTCCCCAGAGACCTCCAGGCCCCCCCGAGACCCCCGAAGCCTCTGGAGGCCTCCAGACACCCAAACAGGGAAAGAACGCAAAGCAGGAAGACCCTGATGAACAAGCGCAACTCCGTGATCCTTGACCCCGACCCTCCTCATCCCCCTCTTCCCCCTCGCCCTCCGCCTCCCTCCTCCCCCTCTTCCCTCTTCCTCCTCCCCTCTCATCCTCCCTCCTCCCTCCTCCCCCTGACCGCGAAAATCCTCACCCTCCTCCTCGCCCTCCGCGCGCGCGGGAGATCTCAGACGCTGCACGGCGACGACCTCTGGCCTGGCCAGGCTGACGTCGGACTTCGCACGACGGCGGCCACGATCACGACCACGACCACGACCACGACCACGACCACGACGACGACGACGACGACGACGATGACCAGGACGACGGCGACAACGACCACTGGCCCGACCAGGCTGATCGCCGCGCCCCGCGCCTCTCGGCTGAGCCGCCCGGCTCCCTCCCCCCCTCCCCGCCAGCTGGCTCCCGTTCGGGCTCCCGGAGCCTGGCCGCCCCGCGCTGGGCAGGGTCTCCTGCGCCCGCGACGGGGACGAAGGAGGTAGCGGGCGAGTCGTCCCTCTCCACAGCCTCGCTCCTCTTCCTCCTCCTCCTCCTCCTCCTCCTCCTCCTCCTCCTCCTCCTCCTCCTCCCCCTGCTCCCCTTCCTCCTCCTCCTCCTCCTCCTCCTCCTCCTCCTCCTCCTCATCCTCCTCCTGCAGCAATCACCCCCTCCTCCTCCTCATCATCCTCCTCCTCTTCCTCCTCCTCCTCCTCCTCCTCCTCTGGCATCGTCGTCGTCCTCCTCCTCCACCTCCTCCTCCTCCTCCTCCTCCTCCTCCTCTCTCCTCCTCCTCCATACCTCCTCCTCCTCTGGCATCGTCATCCTGCTCATCCTCCTCCTCCTGCTGCTGCTGCTGCTGCTGCTCCTCCTCCTCCTCCTCCTCTCCTCTCCTCCTCCTCTTCTCCTCCTCCTCCCCTGCTCCTCCTCCTCCTCTCCTCCTCGTCTCCCCGCTTCCTTTTCCTCCTCCTTCCTCCTCCTCTCCTCTCCTTCCTCCTCCTCCTCCTCCTCCTCCTCCTCCACCTCCTCCTCCTCCTCCTCCTCCTCTCCTCCTCCTCCTCCTCTCCTCTCCTCACCCCCTCCTCCTCCCCTATCCTCCTCCCCCTCCTCCTCCTCCTCCTCTCCTCCTCCTCCTCCTGCAGCAATTCACTTCCTCCTCCTCCTCATCCTCCTCCTCCTCCTCTTCCTCTCCTATCCTCATCCTCGGCATCGTCGTCGTCCTCCTCCTCCAATCCTCCTCCTCCTATACCTCCTCCTCCTCTGACATCGTCATCCTGCTCCTGCTCCTCCCCTCCTCCTGCCTGTTGCTCCTTCCGCCCTACCTCCTCCTCCTCCACCTCCCTCCTCCTCCTCCTTCTCCTCCCTGCTTCCCTCCTCCTCCCTCCTCCTCTCCTCCTTCCCCTCCTCCTAGTCCTCCCCCTTCGTCTTCTATTCTTCTTCTTCTCCTTCTCCTCCTCCTCCTCCTCCTCCTCCTCCTCCTCCTCCTCCTCTCGCATCATCCTCCCGCCTTCCTCCTCCTCTCCCCCCCCTCCTCCTTGTTCCTCCCTCCTTGCAGCTCAATCAACTCCACGTCCTCCTCGCCTCCTCCTCCTCCTCCTCCTCCTTCTCCCCCTCCTCAAAACACCACCACCACCCCCACCACCACCACCACAACCAACACCACCATCACCTGCAGCAGCAGCATCATCATCATCATCATGATGATCATCATCATCATCATCATCATCATCATCGTCATCATCAGCATCATCATCATCAGCATCACCAGCATCATCATCATCAGCAGCATCAGCATCAGCATCAGCATCATCATAATCATCATCATCAGCAGCATCATCAGCATCGTCATCAGCATCGTCATTGTCATCGTCATCGTCATCATCATTATCATCATCATCAGCATCATCATCATCAGCATGATCAGCATCAGCATCATCAACATCATCAGCATCATCATCAGCATCATCATCAGCATCATCATCATCATCAGCAGCAGCATCGTCATCGTCATCATCACCAGCATCAGCATAATCATCCCCATCGTCATCAGCATGATCAGCATCATCAACATCATCATCAGTGGCATCATCATAATCATCAGCATCGGCATCGTCATCATCACCAGCATCATCATACTCATCACCAGTGGTAGCATCACCATCATCATCATCATCATCATCATCATCGTCATCATCATCATCGTCATCATCATCATCATCATAATCGTCAGCAGTATCATCATCATCAGCAGCATCACCAACACCACCACCATCATCATCAAAATCATCATCATCAACATCAGCATTGCCACCATCAAAAGCATCATCAGCACCATCTTCCTCATATCATAATCAGCAGCAGCACCATCAGCATCAGCATCAGCATCATCAGCAGCATAATCATCATACTCATCATGTTCATCATCATCATCAGCATCATCATCACCCCCATCATCTTCATCATCATAATCATCATCATCATCAACATCATCATCATTACCACCACCATCGGCATCATCATCATCATCAGCATCATCAGCATAATCGTCATCATAACCATCACCAACATCGTCACCATCCTCACCATCATCATCACCAGCATGTTCAGCATCACCATCATCACCATCATCACCATCATCAGCATCATCAGTATCATCACCATCATCATCATCATCATCATCATCATCGTCATCATCGTCATCATCGTCATAATCATCGTCATCATCACAATCATCATCATCATCATCATCCTTTGGCGTCGCCCTCCTCCTCCTCCTCCTCCTCCTCCTCCTCCTCCTCCTCCTCTCTGGCATCGTCATCCTTCTCCTCCTCCTCCTCCTGCTGCTCCTCCTCCTCCTGCTGCGGCCCCTCCTCCTCCTCCTCACACTCCTCCTCCTCCTCCTCCTCCTCCTCTTCCTCCTCCTCTTCCTCCTCCCCGCGCCTCCGCGCTCCTCCCTGCTCCTCCTCCTCCTCCTCCTCCTCCCCGTCCTCATTATCTACCTCTTCCCCCTCTACCATGTTCTTTCCTCAGCAAGTGAGCGGCGGGGGCGCGGCCAGGGAGGGCCCTCCTCCGCAAGGGCGGCCTGCAGCGCCTGCAAGGCCTGCGTGAGGCCCTCGGAGCCGCGCAGCGCGAGCTCCTCGGGCTGGCGGGCCCCGCGGGGGGCGCCTTCGGCCAGCGATGCCAGGCCAGGCCCTCGACAATGGATTCCGCCGAACCCCCCAATCCCCCAGACCCCCGACGTCGTGATTTGTTTAGGGGGCCCACAAAGGACGTACGCCCCCAGCGATGTACATGAACACGGCCCCTCGATCTGTGAGACTGGCCGCGTGATACGAACATTCGGGTAATGCGTACTCTCGAAACAGCGTGGATTCATGTACGTGTACGTCCTTCTGTCGCTCCTGATTTTTCACATCGTCGACCCCCAGATGTCTGGACCCCTTCCCGGGGCCCGGTTGTTCATCCTGAATCGTTTGTGGACGGTCCAGGTGGCCAGGTAGGGGCCCCTGGGCGCCGAAAATAGCGAAAACCTCCCGTCGTGATTTGTGTCGCAGCGCGAGGGGGTCTGGGACCCCCCACATCCCCTCTCACCCCTTTTTACCCCATTTGCATTCCCTTGCCCTCCATCCCCTCCTCTCCCTCCCTCCCCTCCCCTCCCTCCCTCCCCTCCCCTCCCTCCCGCCCTCTCTCCCCCACCACTTCCACACCCCTCCCCTCCCCTCCCCTTCCCTTCGCCTTACCCTCCCCTCATCTCCACTGTCCCCTGACCTCCCCTCCTCTCCCTCGTCCCTCACTCATTTTCTCCAGCCCCCACCTCCCTCCCATTCCCTCCCTCCCTCTATTCGTCTCCATATCCAAAGATGGGGTTATCGTTCCAGTCTTGTGAGTTCAAAGCCCAGATAGCGGAGCGACATAATCTGGGAAGGAACTTCGGAAGGAACTCCTGGAGAGCTTGTCGGCACACGTATTACGAAACACATAAAAAAGACTTCAGGGGCAAACTGCCGGCTCGCAAGAATGTGTCTGGAGATTCCTGCCGAAGCCGAAACGAGTCCAGGGGCTACCCTGCGGCGCCGGCTTCCCGATACTCCTAAGATGGGGTTCTTATTGTTACTTAGTCGCATCCGACTCCTCAGGAAGGAAGAAATACCTTTCCCCCCTCCCTCTCCTCACACAGACTTACTCATACTCAGACTCGCTCACACTGAGACTCACTCACGCTCAGAATCACTCACACTCATACTTGTTCATACCCAGACTCACTCACACTAGAGTCACGCATACTCGCACTCACCCTCATCAAACACAGTCACTCTTCTCCATCAACCAAACACACTCACCATCATCACTCGTACTCTTCTCCCTCATTCAAACGCGCCCTCACTCTTCCACGCTCAGACTCAGTCACACCACTTTCTCACATAACCACTCTGACACAAAGATTGCGAGGATCTCTCAGGCGAGGCGCTGTACTTCTACTCAGACATACTCGTAGTCGTCCTCTGACACTGAGACTCACCCACACCCAAAATTGATCATACCGCGACTCAAGCTCAGATCACCAACGCTCGAATTCCCTGAATCCTCTGTTTCGGAGGTCCAATGCTCCCTCGCTCGTCCACTTGTACTTCCCTCATTTCTCCGAGAAGATGCCCAGATGAGGAGGAGGACGTTACTGGCGTCGTCGCTGTCGTCGTCGTCGTTGTTTCGCAGTCGTCTGCGCCGACTCGCTCTCACACCCAGCCCAGATACTCAAAGACAGAGTTTCTCAGCGAGACGTGACTGAAGTATGACATGCACGTACAGGATTCTCCGCGTCGAGTAATCCCCATCCATCCATCATCTTTCCCTCCCTCCCTCTGCCCCTCTCTCCCACACACCCCCAGCTCCCTCCTACAACCTCGCCCCAGCGGCCAACGGGGGAGACCAATGCGAAACACTTTGACGATGTCCGCGCGCCACACGTTGGCGCCGCCTACAAAAAGTGTGATATCCAATGTCGGAGGAGGAGGTGGAGGAGGAGGAAGAGGAGCATGGAGGAGGGAGGAGGAGGAGGCGCAGGAGGAGGAGGAAGAGAGAGAGGAGGACAGAGGAAGGGGAGGAGAAGGAGGCAAAGGAGGAGGAGGAGGAAGAGGAGGAGGAGGAGGAGGAGGAGGGAGGAGAAAGGAAGCGGGAGGAGGGAGGAGGGAGGAACGGGAAGGAGGAGAGAGGAGAAATGAGGAGGAGGAGGAGGAGGAGGAGGAGGAGGAGGAGGAGGCGAGGAGGAGGAGGAGGAGGACGGAGGAGGGGAGGAGGAGGAGGAGGAGGAGGAGGAGGAGCAGCAGGCGGAGAAGAATGAAGAGGAGGAGGAGGAGGAGGAGGAGAAGGAGGAGGAGGGAGGAGGACGGGAAGCAGGGGGGGAGGAGGAGGAGGAGGAGGAGGAGGAGGAGGAGGAGGAGGAGGGAGGAGGAGGAGGGAGGAGGAGGAGGAGGAGGAGGAGGGAGGGCGGGAGGGCGGAGGAGGCGGAGGAGGAGGAGGAGGAGGAAGAGGAGGAGGAGGAGGAGGAGGAGGAGGATCGACGCGGCTGAGGAGGGTCGCGACAGGCCACGACCCCCCAGCGGCGCCCGCGCGCGCCAGGAGCCCCCAGAGGGGCACCTCGGCGTGTGGGTGGCACGTCGGGGCTCCTGGGGGAACTGAAATCCGCCAAAACGTCGCCTTCGCAAGGGCGGCGCGGCGGGCCAGGGGCGTTGGTGCCCTGGCGGGCCTGGGACGGCCCCCTGACTCTGCCGGCTGGCCCCCGCGTGGAGTCGGTCTGCCGTCCCAGGCCCCTTGGGGACACGACGTTCTGGGGCCGCGTGGGTAGCCCCCCAGGGCTGGCGCGGACTGGTTCCCCAGTCTGCGTCGGCAGCTGTGCGGGGGTTGGCACTGGCCACTGTTGGGGCCCGCCCCTGACGTCGGGGCGTCGGGTGTGGCCAAAGGGGTCGACTCTCAAGGAGAGTACGGCTCAAGACGTGTACTGCCTGGCCCCCCTTGGGCTGAGGGGGCCTGTGGGGGCGGGCCAGGTTACACATGTACGGTAACGCGCGCCGTGTGCCCCTCACGGTGACGTGAGATAACCTGTGCCCCCCTGGCGCAGGTAGAGCCTGGGAGGCATGGGGGCCGCCCGCCATCGGCGGGTCGGTGGAGCTCATGGAGCTCCACGTGGTGAGCCTGGCGCCTGTCTTTTTCTTTTCTTATCTTTCTTCCTTTTTTCTCCCTCGGGCCCCGCCAGGAGAGCGCGGCCCCTGGTTTCAGGGGGTCGCCGGGCGGCGGGTTTGCCCCGCCCCACATCGGTGGCTAGGACTGACCGGTTCGTCCAGAACCCCCGCGCGCGGAGGCGTCGCGCCCCCGTGCCCAGTTGCCGGTTCGTCCGAGGCCGGCGCAGGGCGGGCCGCGCGCTTGTTGTCGCGGGTAACGTTCGAAAGCGCCGCTAACTGCAGCGGTTTCGGGCCTCTCCGCTGTCTCCGGAGGGCGTCAGGTAAGCCACCTGACGGGGACACCCGCCCTGCGGTGGGGCGAACGCATCGCGTCCGCCTCCCCTGCTGTGGCCAGGAGGAGGAGAAGGAGGAGGAGGAGGAGGAGGAGGAAGAGGAGGAGGAGGAGGATGAGGAGGAGGTAGAGGAAAGGTGAGGAGGAGGTGAGGAGGAGGGAGGAGGAGGAGGAGGAGGAGGAGGAGGAGGAGGAGGAGGAGGAGGAGGAGGAGGAGGAGGAGGAGGAGGAGGAGGAGGAGGAGGACGAAGAGGAGGAGGAGGTGGAGGAGGAGGAGGAGGAGCAGGACGGGGAGAGGGGGAGGAGGAGGAGGAGGAGGAGGGGGGAGGAGGAGGAGGAGGAGGAGGAGGACGAGGGCGAGGAGAGGGAGAGGAGGAGGAGGAGGAGGAGGAGGAGGAGGAGGAGGAGGAGGAGGAAGAGGAGGAGGAGGAGGAGGAGGAGGAGGAGGAGGACGGAGGAGGAGGAGAAGGAGGAGGAGGAAGCGGAGGCGGAGGGCGGAGGGAGGAGGAGAGGAGGAGGAGGAGGAGGAGGAGGAGGAGGGGAGGATGGAGGGGGGGGAGGAGGGAGGAGGAGGAGGAGGAGGAGGAGGAGGAGGAGGAGGAGGAGGAGGAGGACGGAGGAGGAGGAGGAGGAGGAGGAGGAGGAGGGAGGAGGAGGGGAGGACGAGGAGAGGGAGGAGGAGGAAGAAGAGGAGGAGGATGGCGGAGGAGGAGGAGGAAGAGGGGGTAGAAAGGGGAGGAGGAGGAAGAGGATTGAAGGGGGGAGGAGGAGGAGGAGGAGGGAGGAGGAGGAGGAGGAGGGAGAGGAGGAGGACGAGGACGAGGACGCGGACGAGGAGGAGGAGGAGGAGGAGGAGGAGGAGGAGGAGGAGGGAGGAGGAGGAGGAGGAGGAGGAGGAGGAGGAGCAGGAACAGGAGAAGGAGGAGGAAGAGGAGGAGGAGAGGGGCGGAGGCGGAGGAAGAGGAGGATGATGAGGAGGAGGAGGCGGAGGAGGAAGAACATGTTTTGAGCTCAACACTCCGCTGCCGCAGGATTCGAGCACTAGGGGCAGGGCCCAGTGCAAGGCAGAGCCCAGGCGGCCCTGCAGGCCTCAGAAGAGAACCGCTACTGTGGAACACGCCGATCTCCGCGACAAGCCCAAGCCTACGCGGAACTATACAACGGGGGTGCCGCGACCACCCCCGCCCCCGCCCAGCTCGAGGTCGAGGAGGAGAAGGAAGAGGAGGGAGAGGAGGATGAGGGAGGAAGGAGGAGGGAGGAGGGATGATGAGAAGGAGGAAGAAAAGAAGGAGGAGGATGAAGAGGAGGAGGACGGAGGAGGGAGGATGATTTGTTTGCCATCAACGGCAAGATGCAGCCCCATACGCCACAAGCGGGGGGGCGAGACCTGCCAGGGGAACAAGAAAAGAACAGAAAAGCACAACGAATGAAATTTAGTCGGACCCTGATTCGCTGCCAACCACACGAGGCGCCGACCGACTCGAGCTGGCACCCGATGCCGCGGCCAGGAGGCGCAAAAACTTCGCCACCACTCGCAGCTCTCGGGCGCCCGCCGCATCCTCCTCCGAAGCGGGGGGGGGGCTCAGAAGGAGAAGCGGGGACCTCCTCCTCCTCCTTATCAGCATAGGCCCACGGGCCAACCACCAGCGAGACATCCGCCTTCTTCGGATGCCAACCCGTGGAGACCTGCTTCCAAGCGCGCTCACGCCCCTGAGCGCCAGTCCGGGGAAGGGGCTTGCATCCTGCCGAAGCCCCGGACCTGGCCACCGCAGGTGTAAAACTTGCAACCTAAGCAAATGTAGACGAAACTGCCGTCACTAGCGTCGAGGAACAACATATCATGCCCCAAAGCAGCGAGCCTCGGAGCATCATGGCCTCGAATCCCGACGCCAACGCCTCCGCGGCAAACTCCCACGGCTGGTTTCGCAAGAAAGCGGGCCTGACGAAAGCAGTTCGGACATTGCCAAAACCTTCCCTGGTCCAGGCCCGGGAGTGTCCGGGGCGAGGGGGCCTGAAAGCACCGGGGCCAGGCCGAGGAGGAGGAGGAGGCACACGGGCAACATTGGGGCCCATGTCTAGTTTCGGCCACAACGGCAGCAGTTTAGCGGCGAGCACGGCCACGGCGAGACACACCTTGCACTGATCGTCAAGCCGCTCGACGGCCACGCGATCAAACTCAGAGTGAAGCTCAACGACCAACTTCGCAGAGCGGTCAACAACAATGTTGCCTTCCCGTAAGTATCGCGCCCATTCGTCTTCGCCGTCGGTCTCAGGCTGGTGGGCACGCGCCTTTGAAACCGAGCACTAGTGGGAAAAACCTTGATAGAACTGGGCCACTCCAGCATGGGTGCGTTTCGGCGAGCATTGAGCGCGAAATGGCAGACCGTGGAATTCTACACAACTATGGCAATCTAAAAATAAAGTCGACGGGCCTACGCTCCATTGTTGCGCAACGCTGTAAGCGAAAAATTCCGCAGCCCGGGGAGTCTGCGGCGCCGGGCCCCAGACTCGGCCCCGGACACGGACCGCCTCGAGACCTGTAACTCGATCCCAAAGCGAGAAGGCCCAGCCAGCCCGATTGAGCTCTGTCACCAGTCGTCAAGTGCAGGACCCATCGCCAAAGATATATCTTTAAACCGGTGTGGCCAAGTACCCAACTTGGCCATTTGCCCATTCAACCACAATGCCACCAGAGCTGGCTGGCGCAGGAAAGATCCCCGGGATGAGGAAACACACCGTCGCAAGCAAAGGCATCATCAGCAGCGGCAGCGAGTCTGCGGACATCGGGCTTGACTAGATCAGCTCGCTCATCTTCGACCGCGGTGCACTCCCACAGCCGGTGCCTTATAATGTCCCGAGCTTCTTTGCAATGGTCACAGAGGTCGGCGATATCGTAACCTATGAGCTGGCAGCACGAGCCCTCGTATAGATAGCATCGCAAAACAACGAGCGAACACACCCATGCTGGAACGGGCTGAATTTGTTGGACCTCAAAGAAAACAGGATGCCATCCACACAAGCCCGGGACGGCACATTGAGACGGGCGCCGAGGTCCCACTCCAGACCCCGCAGAACAGCTTTCTTCAAAGGGCGCTTTAACCAGACGCGGCGAATACTCAGTGAGCCTCACAATCTGGCCCTGGTCGGTAAGAAGCTCCGCAAAGGAAGGCACGCTCCACAAGATCACCCCACAGCTTTTCCTGAGGGCCGACGCAGGCCCCGCCACATTGCGCCACAGCGGGGATTCGCCGTCGAAGCTGCCCGCCCAGGCCTTCCGAAGCTCAGTGAGAGAGATGGAGTAAGGGTAAAAGTGGAGGTGAGAGATCCACACTTCCTTGGCCCATCGAACGATGGGTGCGACAGCCGCGAGCCAGCAAGGGCCCTGATGTGCCAGGAGCAAGCGCGCGAGGCTACGACCTCGGGCCGACGGTGTGAGCACCGTCCCAGCCTGTCGCCCGAGAAGAAGGAGCTCGTAGTCAGTGACCCCGCGGATGTCGGCCCCGAAAAGATTAGAAACCATAGCTCCGGAAGCAAAAACCTTCTGCGCAACGCGGCCCCCCACAGTTTGCCGAAGCCTGGCCAACCTGGACACGAATGCGCGAGATCGCTGAGCACGAGCTTTGGCCTTGGACGAACGCCCCTTCCGCCTCCAGGACTTCCCCGCAGCATCACCCACACCTAGGTTGCCCGCTGAACTAACAAGGGGGCCGGCCAAACCACCGAGGCGCTGTGCCAGCTGCCGACCTACGTCGAGGGAAAAACAAATCAAGGACCGTCTCCCAGGGCCATTCGAAATCTGAGCCCCCACCCCAACCTCCAGAGCATGATGCAGGGCCTCCACCGAAGGAGGGAGATGAATAAGAATATAAGTCTTGGATCCCGTGGCCGACAAACCGGAATCGTCGATGCATAGCTTGAAATGGACCTAGGCGGGGAACCGCAAAGCATCGAGCGCCATCAAAGTATGCGCACGAATCAGACTGGTCGCGAAACTGCATCCAGCCACAATCCCGCGGCCAGCCCAATGAAGACCGAAGACGAATCCAGCTGGAACCACCTGGACTGAAGACACATCGACGCCGCGAGGCGAGCGATCCCGACCGGGAGCTCGAGCCGCCGACACCTGTAAAGAAGTTCTTTCAAGTCAATGGTTTCGAAATACTTCAAGAGATCGAGCAACACCGTCGCCGCCTCCTCGTTGGCCGCAACGCTGGATTCAGCCCTCAAGGCCCGGCGCCAGACCACGTCCTGGGCCCCTTCGAAGGGACCAGCCGCAAAAAAAGGCCGAGCACGTTTCGCTTCCCAGCTCTGGGCCAATGGGCGGCGGAGACGGCCGTGGGCCCGATAGACGGAGCAAAAATTGCCGATCGGTCGGAATCCAATCGACGCCTTCGGAATGAGGCACAGCAAAATGATCGCCAGCTGTCTGGGAACTAAAGCCGCCTGTTCCATCATGCAAACATTTGAGCGAGGTCCAACAACAAATGACCACTCATCATATGGAAACGACGCATGTGGAACCCATCAGTGGCCACCGCGGTGTCTTCCTTGAACGCCCTGGAAAAAACTAGAATTGATCCACGTGGATCGGGGGAAGCTCCGGAAAGAGCTCCCCATGCTCGAACCAGACGAAAACCCTGCCGCCACCCCATGAATTGGCGAAGCGACGGCTCTCCGCTTGCAAGAGCGACAGCGGATCGCACACAATGGCGCCATCGACCGACCACGTCGTGGTCGGATGCCATTTCGCGGCCCCCTTCGCAACAAGGTGGACCCCCCTGGCCCCCCCGTCTGACTGATTAAGGAGCCGCGAGCGAAACTCCGGGGAAGATTTCTTTCGAGCTTGGGCTTGAACAACCGCCAAAGCAGAGCTGACATAATCAAAAAACGAAGAAACTTGTCCTGCCACGCCCCTCCCCATGGGCTCGCGCATCGGCAGGTCGAGGACGAGGGCCTCCAGCTGGTCCAAAAAACGGCGACGCTGCCCTAAGCCCGAGGCAACCTGATGAGGCGGACGCTGCAAGGAGACCAGCACTGGCTTGATCCCACGCTCTCAGCCTGTGGCCCAATGGCCCTTGAAATCGCCGAAATGGTTGAACAGCCACCTGCGCGCATAGAGCTCTGACACGTCCGGCCTAACAGGAGGCAGAATGGGTTTCCAAAACAACTGGGGACCCTTGCCCCTACCACCCCAGCAAGCAAGCTGAGCCCCAGTGGCTGAAGCCACTTCCAACTCCGCAGCATTGCCCACAGCTTGTAAGCCTTGTCCAATTTGGCCTGGGTGGCCTCGACGAGGCAACGCCTCGCCGAGAGCTTAGCCGAATCCAGGAGGGACGGGAGGCACGTCACTGGCTGCACCACAGGCACGGCCACGACAGGCGGTGCCGCCCTGCACGGGAGCGGGGGAGGGCGCCGAAAGGCTAAACACTTCAACTTGCCCAGCTGCGGGTGCAGGGAGGCAGGCCTGCACGGGGCAGTGGGGGCTGAGGTTGGTGTTCCTGATGGGCAGGACACTGGCAACGCCTTTAAACGTGCCGCTACTAGCCAGGAAAAAATCGCACTCTCGAAGACCCGCCGTGGAACGGCACGCATGCTCCCCCGTGGCCAAAATACGAACCTTCACCGAATCGTGGCCCAGAATCCCAAACTCAGCAAGAAGGCCCGGTTCGAAGTCAAAATCACCCCCGACCAAAAACTGCATCCCCAGGACGGGCCCAAAGGAAACACACGAAGAGAGGATGAAGGCGTTTCTATCCGATAAGTCCTCGCAGTCGCGCAAGTAGGCAGAGATGGCCAAGGAAGGAGGGGCTCCAGGCAATTCAACCACACCTGCTACTGCTCGAGCTCGAACGAGCTCTTGTCCAGCGTGAGGGGCCCGCAAGCCGTGGCAATTACGAACGAGCACCGCCGTGCCCCTTGAGGCGCCTCCACCAACGCCTGGGACGGCAGCGGTCCACGTGCTCTTCCAGCCGTTCCGAATAGCCCAGCTGGACGCCGACGCGGTCTGATGCTCGAAGAGTTTGTGCACCTGTAGAAGAACCACATGCGCTTTCGTCGTTCCCAACCAGGCTCGGCCAGACCCGCGCCCAGACACGTTACCAGTCTCGGCGATGGGTGAAAAAGCTTCGACTGGAAAAGAGCTCGCATCAATGGGTCGGGTGATGGGGAACATCCCGATCTGGCTCTAAACAACCCCGCGGGGCCGAGGGGGCCCTCAGGGACATTTTGACAGGCTCGGGAGGCACTCCGAATTGCAGGGCCGCCTTGGCCCTAGAAAAGACGCGCCTCAGAGTGTCAAAGAACTGGCCCCTGAGAGCGAACCGTAACCTCACTAAAGACTCGTCCACGCAAGTGACTGGAGCAGATGGCGATGCCGAGAACTCGAAGGAGGAAGGCCCCGAGCGACCTCGACCCTCCAGCGAGCAACAATCGGCGGCGGGTGCCCCAGCACCAGTTCCAGGCACGAGCGACTCTAAACCAAAGACTGGCAAAAAGGTGAGACCCCTGGAGGCCCTCCCGAGCAAGCCGAAACTGCCCCGGCCTCGCCGGGGAGAAAAAGCCCCTCGCAGAACACAGAAGGGGAGAGGGGGGCGGGGGGGGGGGGGGGGAGACAACGAGGGGAAAACAAAACGCAAGGAGTTAAAGCTGCGACTCAGAAACACCACCCCCGAGAGGTCGTAGTCCGACGCGTCGAGAGACTCGAAGTGGATGCCGATCTCTTCGCCAGCGATGCTAGATTCCACAGACAGCGATGGCCCGGCTGGGGCAGGCGGGGCAGGCGGCGAAACCTCCGCGTGAAGGCGCTCCACCAGCTCCGCGCGCAGTGCCTCGGCCTCTGCGAGCTCCTCCGACAAAGTCTTGACCCGAGAACGCTGCTCCTCCAGCTGCTTGGCGGTTGTCTCGAAAACGCCAACGGCCTTCGACGACCTCTGCTCGATCGCGCGCGCGCCATGGAAGGCCCGATTGACCTGCCGTTCGAGCGGGGGGGCCCGGCGCAGGGCGGCGACCCCCGCCTGCTTTTGAGCCAGCTTCGCCCGATACTTGGCCGCGCCCTCGGTGTCACCGACCGAGCCCAGCTGCGAGATGAGGTTCTGGAAAACCGTGAGCTCGTCGGCGGGGCCGTCGGCAACAATGACTGGCGCGGCGCCCTGCCCAACTCCTGCACCTCCACTGGCCCCGGCCGCCAAAAACTGCGGGCCAGGGCGGACAGGAAGAGCAAGAAGGCCATTCGGCGTAGCCCACTGGCCTGGGGGAGGCGCCCTCCAAACTCCACCTGGCGCACGAGGGGGCACCAGTGTGGAGTCGGCCCTTGGCGCGCCGCAGTTCTTGCACTGGGTCCAGCTGGCCTTGTTCTTCTTGCAGCCGCATCCTGGGCAGTGCCACTTGCCCCCTCCTGCGCGGGGGCCGCCGGCCCCTGCTCCGAGCTGCGGCCCCTTGCCCCACCACGGCGCATTGCCCCGAAGAAGAGGAGGTTGATGATGCGACGCGCGGCTGGGCAAGGCGCGCGCCCGATGGGAGAGGGGGCGAAAGGCCGGGCGGGCGTCGTACTGGATCGCGCGAGGATCCACGACTCACGCCGCCGCCTGGCCTAGCCCCCAAAGCGAAAAAGGCCCGGGGCCTTCCCCCCTGCGGGGGGCCCCTCGAAGAAGAAGGGGCCGACGAGCCCAGGGCCCGCCGCCCATGGGGCTCTGGCCCTGTGGTCGAGGCTCCGGCGGCGCCCCCGCCTGGCGCGGGCCTCGCGCCGATTGGCTTCGATCCGAGCTGCAGCTCCTCGGGCAAGACTGCCGGGGGGGGGGGGCAGACGACGGCGTCGACGACGGGTCGGAAGGAACGGAGGGAGCGAGATGAGCGGGGCTGGCCAAGATGGCCAAAGCATCCACGCCCTGAATATCACGATATGACTGTTCATCATCCGCTTCAATCAAATATTGCTCATCGGGCCTCGGAGCAAGACTGTGGTCAGCGCCGACGGTGTCCTCCTGATAAGGGGCATCGGCAGCGCCTGACAGAAATCTGCGAAGCTCTGGATCGACAACTGGCGGCAAAATCGGGTGAAACCTGAGACCTCTTGCCGGCTCCCGTGATGCACGGAACCTAGAAATCCTTGAGACCTTCGATGACTTCCAGAGAATCTGGCGGGCAATCCGCACCCGGGTCCTCGTCGGGGCTGGGAAAGAAAAACAAAACCGATGAATGGGCAGCACGGGCAGTGGCCTGGCACAGGCCCTCAGCATACACCTTGTTGCAAGCTGTTTTGAAACGGTGCGCCCGCCGATTCCAGGGGCGGTCTTCAGCTGGGCAGGGACTTCAGGCATTCTGATACGTACAATGCGGGTGGGAACTCGGCCAACAGCGGTCCAGTTAGTCTCGGGGGCCATGTGCTCACAGTGATCGAATTCCGTAGCCGTCGAACGAGCGGCAGAAACTAACGCAATGAGAGGAGGCCAACGGAAGGAGGAAGGAGCCATGGGGGGGCCAATCTGGAGGAATTGGGGCGCCCACCACACCCTGGCGCACCGCGCGCAAGTGTTCGGCTAGAAGAGCGACAAGCGCAAACAGCAACTGGGATTCAACTTGCAACTGTTCGCCTTGACGGGGGGGTACAGTCGGGAGCACCCCTGACATGAGTGGTGGTCCTGAGAGGATGGGGGCCCCCCTCGCACCACATAGAAGCCGGCCGAGTCTCGCAGGGGGACCCCCCATCCAGAGTTAACAATCCCCCTAGGACGCATGTGCTCAACCCAGACGCCGAGGGCGCTCTCGCTGGTCAAATCCCCGCGGGTAGCATCTATAGGGATGCCCAGCGAAAAACAACTCAAGTCAAGTCACCCCGCTCGCACGAGGGCGGGCCCATATAGGGCGCGAGGGAAAACAAGTTACAGTGCAAGCAGGAAGCGGTGGGCGTGCTCGCTCGCAGAAATCCGAGAAGTTCTCCGTCATGTCTGCCCAGGCAGCGTCGTCTTGCGCTGCTTCTTGCCATGATCCTAAGTGATTTTTTCTGCAAAAAAAGCCACCAGCTTCTCTTCCCACGACATGAGAGGACGACCCTGCGAGCGCGACCCAGGCGGTGTCCAGCGCAAGGCGCTCTGCACCCATCGCTCCGGAGGTAACTTCGCAACATAACATGCAAAACCCCAATCTTTCTGCAGGGATTCTCCCGACCACGCGCGAATGCAATGTTGGGTCGATGCTTCATTGAGCCGCTCCTGCCAGAGGTGTAAGATTTAATGCCGGAGCGAAAAACAAAAAAAGCTCGGAACGAGATTCAGCGTGAGCACATTCAAACTTCCATTGGATATCTCCGGAGCGCCTTAGACCCGAAAAAAATGTTCTATGCAAAAGCGGTCGAGCGCCTGATTGTGCACAGCGAGCTAAGAGCAGCAACGCCTGGGAAATCCCGGTGCCTGAACGACCAGAATACGTCGCCCGGGGCCTCGGGGCCGGCGGCGGCCACAGCGCCAGAGGCATCAGGGTCCGAAAGGGCAATCATGGCCCCAGCGGCTCCATCCAAAAAAACGCAGTCCGACTCGACAAGGATGACGCGGGCCTCAGAACCGCTCAAGTGAAGAAGAGCCTGCTGCTTAAATTCTCTGAAGTTGGTCTGCTCGGGGGGCCCTTGAAGGCTGAATGCTCATGTCTCCATCTTCCTAGTCTTGCATCGCGGTGCGCCGCTGCGTCTGCCGCGGCCCCTGCGTTCTGAGCGGCAATGTCGTCTGCGCCGGCGCCGGGCCCGCGCGCCGGAACTGCAACTGCACGCGCGGGGAAATCCTTAGCTAGGTGCCCCACAAGACCGCGGCGATTGGCGAAAACCATGTGGCAATAAGTGCATGCCGTACAGATGCGCACATGCAATGTGTTGACGGAGCCCGCGAACCATGGAGAAAACCGGAGGGCACCACATACGCGTGCACTGGTATACTGGGGAGCTTTCTGGGCCTCTATAAACACCTGCATCACGTGATATCTTTTAAATCGCGTCCTTGGCGTTCTCCGCCATTGATGTTGCGTCGGCGGCATGCAATAGCACTGGCCAGAGCGGCTCGGATCACCCGCTTCCACTTAGCTAGCGGACGGTGGACAACAACACCCCATGCCACATGGTTATCCCTGGGATCTGGTAAATCCTGAACCGTTTTGGTACACCTGCGGAGCCGCACTAGATCCTCGACCACTTGCCTGACCAATGAGTGCTGGATAGAATGGGACTCTCGGTAAACAGCACCTGCTAATGCCATGAGACGAAGAAGGGCAATTGCACAACAATCTGCCGAGTAAACGAAGTCGATGGGCTGCTCATGTCCAATGACGGTCTCGAAACCAAGCCAAGTACCTGCGCATTGCCATTGCTAACGGCAGCGTCGTCGGTGCGCGGCTTTCGTATGACTGCTCGATGCGCGCGCGCGAAGTCGTCTGCAAGACTGGCGCGTTGCGCTGTAGTGAGCGGCGGCCAGGCAACCGAATTGTAAATGCGGCCCGATCAAATCAGAGAGCCCACTAACACAAACCCGGTATGTTGCTCAAGCGTGGGCCCCCTGAGAACCTCATGTAGCGTAGACCAGGAACCCGGGGGGCACCAAAGGGCCAGTTTGGCACGCTGGGAACCAGGACCACGAAATTGAACAACAAGAACAGACTTGCCTTTCACCCGCGTGTAGCCGCATGCCCTTCTCAGCGAAAAATCGAAAATGGCGTTGATAACGAACGGGGCGACCTTGCCCATAAACATGAAAAGGAATCGTCAAAAAGGCCATGTCCATACTGTGCTCGGTATCACACCTGTGCTGTCAACTTGCTGAGCAATGGAATGAGACTGAGCGGCGGGACTACGCTTAAGAGGTGCAGCGGGAGGCAAACTGTGGAGAATAAGTGCATGGAATAAGTGTGAGAAAATTGTGAAATCGCGAAGCGGGCGAAGTATGAGTGTGAAAACGCAAAGAGACCAATGTGTGAAATTAGATGCGCCCAAAGAGAGAAGTGTGACTTCGGCGAACAGCCGAAGTACAAGTGTGACTTCAACGAACAGCCGAAGTACAATCTCGCAGTAACGTTCACGTTCTCAGCCGCGGCATTTTACCGCAATGGCGCGAACGGCACGCGCTGAAAGCACTCAACGCCCATGGTGTCCAATGCGCGCCTATCCTGAGTCGCAAATTCACGTGTTGGCGCGCGCGACGCCCCCGGGCAAACATGAAGGGGCCGCGTCGCAATCCGTCGGGTTGCGCGCGCCCGCGTCGATCGAGGCCGATTTCTCCGCGCCCGCCCGCCTTTGCCCTGCGTTCGCCTTGCTCGTGAAACGCGCACATGCAGCGGTCCATTGTTCATGGGGCCAGGAAGGCCCCATGCCGAACAATTCGCTCCACCGCGCCCCCGATGCACGCCTGAAGAGGGCGAATCCGAGGCCGGTGAATCGACCAAACTTGCTCCGCGCGGGCGCGCGGAAGGAGGCCGCCCAGAAGTCGTCAACGACGCAGTCCCGATCTTGGGAACCGGCCGCCATGACAGCGAAAGGGCTGGAAACGCGCGAGGCGATATCAGCGCGCATGCATGCGCGCGGCCGCCTCTTGGTCTCAGGCGCGTCTCCACGCCGGGGCGCAGGACAAGCGAACCCCCGACGCGGCGGGGGGGGCGCTCGAGCCAAAAACGCAACGGAAAAGGCGCCGAGGGAAGAAAAAGGGGCGGGGGCGGAGAAGAAGAGAGAAACACGACTTGGGAGGGTGGGGGGAAAGAAAAAGGGAGCGGAGGAAAGACGGAAGGGCGGGACGAGAGAACGCGAGCGCCAGGACAAGGGAGGAGAGCCCGGGCGGGCAGACGACGAGCACCATGGACCAACAACCTGCTGGAAACAGACACACGGAAGAAATGCGCCCAGTGGAGGGATGAGGGTAAGTTGAACGTGAAAGCATAACTAAAGGACCCGAGTGCGCGGGTGCGTCGGGGGCGGGGGGCAAGCCGCGCGCTGCGCGCCCTGCTCTTGCCGCGGCGAACTCGGCGCAGGAATCGCGCTCGGCGGTCTACGTCAGGCCCGACTGAGGACACAGCGCGCGAAGCGCGCTGAACGGTTTGGGCGGTTTACAGCTCGGCGCGCGAAGCGCGCAAGACAATGTGCAACGTTGACAGCTCGGCGCGCGAAGCGCGCAAAACGGTTTACAATATCTACACCTCGACGAAGCGCCCGAGGGCGATGGACACTCACCCTGCGTTTGCGTCGTCGCCCAGCCAGGCCGGAGCGGCCCCGCCGAGTGCGCGGGTGTCGGGGGCGGGGGGCAAGCCGCGCGCTGCGTGCCCTGCTCTTGCCGCGGTAAACTCGGCGCAGGAATCGCGCTCGGCGGTCTACGCCATGCCCGACTCAGCGCGCTGAACGGCTTGGCCGGTTTACAGCTCGCCGCGCGAAGCGCGCAAGACAATTTACAACGTTGACAGCTCGGCGCGCGAAGCGCGCAAAACGGTTTACAATATCTACACCTCGACGAAGCGCCTGAGGGCGATGGACACTCCCCCCTGCATTTGCGTCGTCGCCCAGCCAGGCCGGAGCGGCCCCGCCGAGTACGCGGGTGTCGGGGGCGGGGGGGAAGCCGCGCGCTGCGTGCCCTGCTCTTGCCGCGGTAAACTCGGCGCAAGAATCGCGCTCGGCGGTCTACGCCATGCCCGTTTCAGCGCGCGAAGCGCGCTGAACGGTTTGCGGGATTTACACTGCGCCGCGCAAAACGCTGGACGGTTAACGACGTTCTCAAGTCGGCGCGCGAAGCGCGCTGAACGGTTTGCAACCCGTGCAGCTCGGCGCGCGGAGCGCGCGGAACTGTTTGCATTATCTCCGCCCCCGCGAGCGGGCCCGCGGGCAGTGAACGACAAACCTCTGCTGTTGGGGCGCCGCGGGGCGGGCCGGGGGGAGGGCCGAGCGGGCGCGGCCCAGCGTCTGCGACGGGGGGGCATCGAAAGCGTGGGCCCAGGGAGGAGCTCCTGGAGGCGCCCCTCGATGAGCCTCTGGAGGAGCCCCTGGGGAATTCGGCCGCCGTCGGCCCCCCCCGGACGCGGCCCCGGGCTGGCGCCAGCGGGGCAGGGGGGCGGGCCTCCCGGCCGCCCGCCAAACAACGCCTGGAGCGCGCGAGCGTCGCCAGGACGGGAAGCCGAGCCCCGGCCCGGGGGCCCTCGCGGGAAGCCCAGCCTGCGCGAGTCGCCAGGACGGTGCGCCGCTCGACCCTGTGCCCGCGGCGAAGAACCGCGCATTGGGCACTGGGTGCTGCCGGCGCAGGGCAGCGCCCGCGCCTGCGCGTCGGCGCGCGCTTGGCCCCGTCGCCGGGCGCGCGCGCACACGGCGAGGGCCCGCGCCCCAGAGTCTTGACGCCCGCAAGCATGGGCGCGGAGCCCGCGCCCGATGCCTTCAGGGCCCCGGCCCACCAGGGCTGGGGCCGAGCAGCGGCCCCTGGGCCTGGATTTAGAAGTTTGAAAGAAGTTGGAAAAAAATTGAAAAAAGTTCGCCCGGATTTAGAAGTTTGATAAAAGCTTGAACGAAGTTAGAAAAATATTGTTTATATAGAAAATTGGAAGTTAGAAAAAACTTTGAAACAGTTTGCACAAGTTTTTTCAAGGTTGGCCAAACGTTTGGAAAAGAGTTTGGGCCGATTTGGAAGTTTGAAAAAATAGACAAAGTTTGAAAACAATTTACCATGCTTTAGAAGTGTGAAAAAATGTGAACAAGTTTGAAAAACAGTTCAAACTTTGGAAAAATGTGAAAAAAGATACGTAAAAAATGTGCCTGGATTTGGAAGTTTGGAAAACATAAACAAAGTGCGAGAAAATGTGAAAAATGTGAACAATGGAGAAAGTTTGAAAAGCGTGGGCCGATTTGGAAGTTTGAAAGAGGTTGAAACAAGTTTGGATATATATATATATATATATATATATATATATATTGTTTTAAATTATAATTTTTAATATAAAATTATGTTTAAAAATCATTTTTGTGAGAAATAAAGTTTGCCTGCATTCAGAAATTTGGCGCCCCCGCGCGAACGCGCCGGCGGGCGCCCGGCCTGTCGGGGGGCGGGGGCGCGGGCCCCGGGCCGAGGCCCGGGCCCAACTGGCCGCGAGCCACGGCCGCGCATGCTCGGAATCTGCTCGGCTGGGGCACTCGCGCCAGGGGCCGCGGAACTCCGGGGCGCAGGGCCCAGCCCCCATTGCACGGGCCCCGAAAGCCCGCGGTTAAAAAAAGTCGCTTCGGCGGCGGCCTTCGGCCCGCGGCTCGCCCATGCACCCGGCCATTGGCGAGTGGCGCCAAGCGTCGGGCGGTGCGAAAGCGGGGGCGGTGCCCCCGCCGCGCCTCGCCCCGCCCGCCCACCACCCTGCGCGACGCCCCCGCGCATCGCGCCCGTGCGCGGCGCGGCCTGGCGGGCCCGCGGGGCACAGGGCGCGGACCTGGTTCGCGAACGCCCGGCAAATTGCCCACGCAGAAAATCGGTCGGCTTCCGCCGACGATGGAAAGAAGCGCACGCTGCAATTTTCCGGGAAAGAAACAACGGCGCGCTCCGCGCCCGCGCCCCCGGCGGAAACGCGCGCGCGCGCTGAGCGCGCGCCTGCCGAGGGGCGCGCCCTCGCGGCCGCAATCGCTGCTCCTCCCCGGCTCCGCGACAATCGCCGCCCGCGTCGCCCGGAAATTCGCCCTCGCGCTGCGCGGGATCGCGGCGCGGGGCCCCTGCCAACGCCCGGCCATCGCCACTATGGCGTCGCGACCCGGGCTCGTCGAAAGCTGCCGGATGTCGGCTCAACGCCCGTCGCGCCAAATCGGCGGCAACTCGGGCGAAGATTAATGGCGAGCTGGTGCAAATCATGATTGGAAACAGCATTGCTCATCTCTCGGGAAGGTCGCCACCGGAAGAATGATCATCATCAACTTGTCATAAAACAAGTTTTCCCATAGCAGAAGACCAGCGGACTTGCGCAGCAATACTTCTGGACGGCCCCACCGGCCTCCGCGACGAAGTGCGGGGGCGGGGCGACTGCAGCGCGGAACTACATTACCGCAGGCGGGAATGCAGTGCTGCAGCGGCGTTGGCGGTTCCTCTGGGGATGGCTTGGGCAGCGCTTTTCTCTAACCTGAACGCGGGGCCCGCCGCCGCCTGCCGACTCCACTCGCGTCACTACGCGTTAACATCAAAATCCCATCGGTCACCGTTAAGGGTTCACTTTGCTTTCCCGGACAATATGGCGATATGCCGAACCCGCCGAGCGCGCGAGCGAAAAGAGTTCTGCGTTGCCCCGCGCAGATTCCATTCGCGCACACCCGGTTGAACTTCAAAATCCATTCGGTTTAGTTGCCCAGGCAACGTGGCGACTTTTCTATTGCGGACAAAGCAACCGCAGCGCGCGCGCGTTGCCCATGCCCGACTCAAATCACGTCCCCACATGTTAATTTCAAAATCAAGTCGGACACCGTCAGGCCGACAAGGCGACTTTTCCTGCGTGGGCAATACAGAACTCGCCGAGCGCGCGAACGGAGTTCTGCGTTGCCCATCACAGATTCCATGCACGCACGCGGGTTAACTTCAAAGTCCAACCGGTCACCGTTAAGGGTCAACTTTAGTTTCCATGTTGGAAAAACAGGCCGCAACGCGCGCGTGCGTTGCCCATGCCCGACTCCATTCACGTCATCACACGTTAACTTCGAAATCCAATCGGTCACCGTTAAGGGCTCATTTTGCTTTCCGGGCCAACATGGCGACTTTTCCATTGTGGACAATACAGAACACGCCGAGCGCGCGCGAAAGAAGTTCTGCGTTGCCCAATCCAGACTCCATTCAGGCACACCCGGTAAATTTCAAGGTCCAGTCGGTCGCCGTTAAGGGTCCACTTTGGTTGCCCAGGCCAACATGGCGACTGTTCCACTGTGGTCAAAACAAGCCGCAGCGCGCGCGCGTGGTGCCTATGCCCGACTCCGTTCACGTCATCACACGTTAACTTCAAAATCCAATCGGTCGCTGTCATGGATTGACTGTACTTTCCAGGCCAACATGGCGACTTTTCCATTGTGGACAAAACAGAACCCTCCGAGCGCGCGCGCGCGAAAGGAGTTCTGCGTTGCCCATCGCAGATTCCATTCACGCACACCCGGATTAACTTCAAATCCCATCGGTCGCCGTTAAGGGCCCACTTTCATTGCCAGGCCAACATAGCGACTTTTCCATTATGGGCAAACACAGAACTCTCCGATCGCGCGCGGGCGCGCGCGAAAGGAGTTCTGTGTTGCCCACCACAGACTCCATTCACGCACACCCATGTTAAC
>CAUYUJ010001858.1:229547-247047 GCA_963575745.1 Prorocentrum cordatum | reverse complement strand
CCACCTTCCTCGGCTCTTGATCTCGGCGCGGGTTCGATCCTTCATGGCGGCGTCGATTGAGGCGCCTGAGTGCCCTGCCTGATATGGGCTCGATCTGGCCGCGCAAAACGGCCCCGAGGTGGAACTCGGACCATCTCGCGCGCGACGCCAAATCGTCGGGCAGCTTGTCGACGCTTTTTTGATACATTGGTCTTGCTGTCGCAGCGCAGCGCTGGCTTGCCCGCCTTGCACTTTCCTCGGCGGCCCTTGATCTCGGCGCGGGTTCGACACCTCGTGGCGGCGTCGATCGAGGCGCCCGAGCGCCTTGTCTGATATGGGGCGGCGGTCGCGCCCGGCACCTGGCAGGCGAGCTCGAGCTGGCGCGCGCAGGCACTGCAGGGCAAGTCGAACACCTCGTCCTTCGCGTTCCCCGCCCGCATCGCTGCAGTCACCGTCGAGAGAAACGGCGCCCGCCAGCAGCTGAGGTCGACGCTTTCGCCCGCCGCGGAAGACGACCTCTCTCCCGCCGGAAGGCGAAGCAGATCCGCGAGGCAGAGAGTCCGCGCGCGGGCGCCGACAAGTTCTCCCCCAGGAGTTCCGCGCGCACGTCGCAAGCTCGAGCACCGCGCGCGCCGCCGCGCCGCCACTAGTTAGCCCGGCAGAACTCCCAAAGTATGGCCGCCCAGATAATTACTTGGCGCGCAGATCGGTTATACAGCATATAACATGAGTTGCTGTCCACTTAAGGACTTACACTTCACCCGCATATAATCTGACTTGTAGAACTGCCACAACCTGATGTTGTATGTCGAAGGTTAGGTGGCCTGTTGTGTAACTGTTTTATAACTGCTTCTAACTATTTCTAACTGTTTCTAACTATTTCTAACTGTTTCTAACTATTCCTAACTGTTTCTAACTGTTTTGGGCGTTCTGCGTCGGCGACCGTCTTGGAGGCATTTTGGGCCAGCTTGAATGCATGTTGGAACCATCATGGGCTCTCTTGTGACCCTCTTGGGAGCTATATTGAAAGACGGGAGCGCTCACCAGACACTTGCGCTGCCGCCGCGGTTTGCCTTCTTCGTCCATTCTCTGTTCCCACCCTCCCCCCTTCAGCTCTCTTTCCCTCCACCCTTCTCTCCTCCCCTCACCCCCTGAACAGGGCAGGCAAGGCAAGCCGAGCCCCGACGACCCTCATCGACGCCGATTCGGAGGGGCGGGGCGGGCCGCGGACAGGAAAGGGAGCAGCACGTTTTCTGTTTTTTCTCGGCAAGCGCCAGACTGTACATGCGCGCCGCGTGAGGGGCGCGATGGGGCCAGCAGAGCGTTGCGGCAGCATTTCAAGCAAAACTCATGACGAGGGGGGGGAGGAGGAAATGGAGGAGGGGAAAGATGAGGAGGGAGAGAAGGGAGAGGAGTCGTAGTAGTAGCAGTAGTAGGAAGAGTAGGGAGGAGGAGGAGGAGGTGGAGGAGGAGGAGGAGGAAGATGCGGAGGAGGATGGGAAGGAGGGGCTGAGGAGTTGGAAGGATTGCTACGCTATGCGCATGGCTCAGTGAAGCCTGCGCTCGAAATTTACGCCTGCTCGAGCTCTACAGCGGGGCGAACGCGATCGATCCAAACGAAACTCTGCAGTGAAACGGGATCCCTTATCAGCGTTGCCTCGACGGCCTCGGGAATGAAACCGCCAAAAAGCTTCGCGGCCTCTTCTGGCGTTACCCAAATGCAATCAACAGGAGGCTCGGGGATGAGATCTGGGAGCATCAAGTCGGGCAAGTGCATCGCCACATCAACCATGGGGGGCGCATCAGCCGCGGGATTCTGGTGGATCTGCAATGTGTCCCAGATGAGCTGCACTAACCCATCGCCATACATATGCATGCCGTGCTGGAAAACTTGCTGCTTGCCCCCCGCCCCGAGCCGCCGGTGCAAGGCGAACACCTCCGGGCGGGAGGTCCGCAGGCGATACAATCGCATGCGGAGCCTCTCGCATGGTCGGCACCGCCAGATGCATACACCTGCGCGGTTGCGTGCCATGCGATCCGCTGCGCGCGCATGCACCAAGTTCGTCTCGGACGGGTCGGCGCAGCGGCTGCACACAGCCATCGCGGAGCCCGGGTTGATGGGGTCTGAGGGCCTGAGTTGACGGGGTCAGAGGTTCGCGCCGCGTCGGCGTCGAGAAAATCAAACCCCGCATCGGGCGGCGATGCGTCGTCGACGCAGCGCGAACCTCCGACCCAATCAACTCAGGCCCCAGATGGGTGGCTGCGAGAACGAACGCAGCCTGAAACTGGGCTTCGAAAATGAACGCAGCCTGGAACTGGCTTGACACAGACAGGCTACGTTAACAACTTGTTTGGGGGGTGGGGCATCTCGAGCGCTTCATTTTTCCTACCGCCTTCTTCCCCTTTCGGGAGGTTTGCGCCATCCTTGCAACGGCGCCTTGCAACTCATCGGGCTCACGCTAGATGGGGGGCATTCACTGCAATTGATTCCTCGATGGCCTCCAAGATGGCACCAAGCCTGCGCCCACAAATGATCCCAATGGCATTCCAAAAGACGCCAACCAATCCCCGATCTGCCCCAAGAGGGTTCTAAAAGGCTTTAACCTTCCCACGGGGCTCCGAGGACCTGCCTCACAAAGGCTTCCGTTCAAACGGGCCCCTGCGTTCTCAAAATGATGTCGCCCTCCCCCGATAACAGCACGTCCTCGGGGGTCGCTCCTTGATGGGCTGGTGGAGACACGCGAAGCGCCAGGACTTGGGAGAGGGTGAGCGATACATGCGATAGCGCAGCAGCGCCAAGAGGGGGGGGATGACGAGGATAATGATGACGAAGACTTGCCTACTCCGTTTGCCACATTGCCTTCCCTTCTGATCTAGCAGTCCGACAGTCATTGTTCATGTCCACGCTGTGTTTAACCGAACTAGCTCCCCAAACAGAACTTGCATTGCAATGTTGGCCACCGTCCGGGCAGTTGTTTGTGAAGTCGCATCCGAAGTTATTGGAACAGCTATGGAATTCAAACTTGAACGCTGGACATCGAGAGCTCTGGATTTCCTGGGGAACCTCTTGGGTTCGAGAGCATTGGGTCAACGGCAAGTCCAGGGCCAGGTGGGAAAGTCGGCGCGCGGCCGCGAACATTCTCCAACGCGACGTCTTTCAGTGAGCAAGTGACCGAGCGGGAGATGGAGGACAGGGAGGTGGAGGGGGACGGAGGGGAGGAGGCTGCATGCATTTTGTCGCATCGCAGTCCGAGCTGAGGCTAGCCTTCAGCTCTGACAGAGCGCAAACAAACAAACGTACGTAGCGCCCTGGGCAAACCAAGAGCTCAAAAAGCTGATGCTGCAACTGAGCGATGGTTAAGCTGGGACTCCTCCGCATCGCGCGCCGAGGCTAGCCGTCAAAGCTCGGCGAAACGGAGATCTCAACACGAGGCAACCGCACAAATCTGTACCGCGCGTGCCAAGGTTATGATTTGTTGTGAGCACCAGCTGGACACCTCGCAATCAAAATCAGGAGTTGCTGAGGCAATGCTTGACGAGCAGGCTCCACGTCTCTTCGGGATTGTTGAAACGCTTGCAATTGAACCTCTGATCGACGCGCTCGCCCCTCTCGAGAACGCGCCAGGCAAAAGTACGCGGATCTGTGTACACGCCGAATTGGCCGATACACATGGCTGTTTTTTTTTCTTGGTGGGGGGGCCAGGGTAGGGGTGCTTGCTGCTGGATGCCGTGCCTGCGCCATGACTCGTGGCGCGGCCCCTGCCGCGGCCCTTGCCCTTCCCCTGGCCGCGGCCCCTGCCCTTCCCCTGCCCGCGGCCCCTGCCGCGGGCATCTGCATAAACAGGCGATGACTCAGCAGCGGGCCGACGCAAAACACGTTTAGCAGCGGGCGCAGCAGCGGGCCTCCCCAGGTGACTGGAGGTCTCATCCTCGTCGGCAGTCTCCTCGGAGCCCCCCGTGTCCTCCGCCTTCGCTGCGCGCGCCTTGCCGAGCTTCGCCTGCAGCCGACTGGCGACGTCCTCGGCAGACGCACTCGCTGCAGGGCGCGGCGCCTCTGCAGGCGAACACGCGTTGGACGGCAGTGCAAGCTGAAGGCCCGGGCTGCCCGACGACTCGCTCGTCGGCGATGCCGATGGCGACGCGGCGGCCGCCCCGCCCATGAGCGCGAACCCGCCCGACCCAGCGCGGCCAACTGGCAGCCTGGACTGGCCGACGTCGGGGAGCCCGGGCGCCTGCTGCGGGCGCGCGAAGATCTGCAAGCCAGGAATGCCAGGCTGCTGCCCATGCTGCATCGCGTTCATCCAGTTGGAAGCGAGCGCCTCGGGAGGCCCAACCCCTTGCCTCCTGTAGCCCCAACCCTCCTCCTCCAGTATCGTGCCCAAACGGTTTTCCTGAAAACTGTGTTTCCAAAGCTGTCCGAGCTTCCCCATCCCCGCGACCCCCGAAAGGACCTTTCGGGGGGTTGGATCCTCCTTCTCCTTCTCCTCCTCCTCCTCCTCCTCCTCCTTTCTCCTCCTCCTCCTCCTCCTCCTCCTCTCCTCCTCCTCCTCCTCCTCCTCCTCCTCCTCCTGCACCTCCTCCTCCTCCTCCTTCTCCTCCTCCTCTTCCCCCTCTTCCTCCTCCTTCTCCCCCTCCTCTCCTCCCGCGCGTCCCCCCATGCGAGCCTGAAGGAAAGCGTGCTGGGATGCCGCGGGGGCAACGCGAGCCCGTTTCGCCCCCGCGGCCACCGCGTGTGGCTCTGTCTGGCAGGCAACGTCCTCTGAAAAAGACCGAGCTGGACCGAGTCCACCTTCGACGCCACTGGGTGCTTCTCACCGTAGGCGGCCTCGAAGAGCTGCGGGTGAGCAATGCGAAGATCATTCGGGTTCTGGCCCCACGTGACGATGAATGGCAATGCCCGAGGGGGCGTGACTCCGCGCCAGTACCTCACGGACGTCGTCACGTCCCTCAGGGTGGCCATGGGGTCGATGGACGCAGGCCCACTGGCGTCTCCTGTGGCGAAGGCAAGCAACGCGACGACGTGCACCTTCGTCGGCTCCGATGGGTACATCACGTTGAGCGCCCGCATGCGGAGCATGATGACCTCGAGCTTGCGGCCCATGGCTGTTGCAGGGTCGAGAAGCACTGCCCAATCGTCCTCCGTGAGGTAGTGGTGAATGTGAAGGAACGTTTGGAGTTGTTGCCGATGCGCTGGTGCCACCCCTGTCGTCTGTGCAGCGTTGACGGCCCTGGCGATCGCAGCGCGATCTGCGTCCGGGAAGAGGCTGTTCGCGAGGTCGTTCAAGGCGTCTGCGGCGGCAGCGGTGTCAATGGCACCTTGAGTGGCAATCGCCCTGTCGATGAGAAGGCGCTGCTGCTGAACCGCCGCCTGGAAATCTCGCGATCCAACCGCCATCCCGTTTGCCGCGCTCGCCGCCAGATACCTGCTGGCAGCAGCAATCGCCGCTTGCACTGCCATGGCCAAAGCCTCGAAGGTGCAAGCTCGATGGGCAGGGCAGTCGGCGCTCCAAGAGATGTTCGAGCATGAATGTTACCAAAAAAGGGAGGAGGAGGAGGGGGAGTAGGAGAAGGAGGAAGAGGAGGAGGAGGAGGAGGAGGAGGAGGAGGAGGATAATCACTTGGAAGATGGCAGGAGGAAGTGGAGCAAGACGCGGCCCAACGATAAGGGCCCGACAAGAGTGCCCCACAAGCCGTCTGAAACGGACCACATCTGATATTCATGTTCTTTGTCGGGGGTCTCGAGAGGCCCATTGAGTTGTTCTAGTTTCGTGCGCAACATGTTTTGGAAACGAACCCCGTAGGGAATTTGGTTTAGAAGCAAGTCCCTTGCTGGGTGCTGGGCCTTCTTGGGGGCTCCTGGGTGGGGCACCGAGGCAGAAGGTACCAAGCGCGGCACAGTGACTAGGGGCCGCTCCCATGGGGGGCCTTCCCGCCCCTCCATTATACGCATTTGCGTTCTCCTTCCGCTCTCCTCGTCGTCCTCCTCCCAGTCGTTCTCTGCTTCCTGTGTTTCCCTTCTCCCTCCCGCTCCTCCTCTCCTCCCATCCTCCTCCTGCCGTCCATACATGGGCTTTTTGTTTTGCTGCAAAAAATGATCTCGATTGCATATACCTCGCGAGGCTAGCCTTCGGCGAAGCAAGACAGAAAGCGGGAGAGCACCTGTCACTTGTAGCGGCATTGATCTATGATAAACACACGCTGACAACCAAACAATGCTTGCTCGAAACGGTTTTCTGGTGGTACTTTAGCTTGCTAAGTGTGGTTTCGACTGCGCGCTAGGCTATGTGATCAGGTGGCTCTCTTTCCAACTAGACGCACGCATCAGAACTCCTGTACATCCCATGTGTGATCAGCAAAGATACGAGATACACATCGACCCCTTTCGATGATTCGCAAATTGCGAACTGGTATCTGCAAGGCCAGTGCCCTTCTGGCTGCGACCTTCCCAAGGATAATCATGCGATGCGGTGTGCGAAAAAAAGGCACTGTCACCCTAGCTTGGCCGAGTGAACTGGGAAATGAGCTTGCGTGCTCTCTTGACCTCAGCGTTGGCACGCTGCTGCTGCTCTCTGCGTGAAAGCGGCTTGCCTCCGCCCGGGGATTTCCCTGCAGATTCGAAGAGGGCGCGGGCGCGCTTGGCCTCCGACACAGAGGCAGCGCAGTCCCCGGGCGGCAAAAGAACAGAAGACTCTGCCAAATCCGCCTGCCACCGTCAGGCAGGTACATGAGCCCAAGCAGGAACATGCCGCCCAAGCGGGCATACCTTTTATAAGTTTCAAGCATTTGAATGTAGCACATACAAGTAACCACGATTGGGCGGCGGATCTGCGAAGCATTGGGATCACCGTGAAGCTCGCGAGCTTTAGTTAAAAGCGGGGCGACTGCTGCAATGACCATCGGCGCGGGGCACGCATTTCCCGACGCCTCCAGGGCCAGGGACTCAGACGGCAAATCCTTGACACTGTTCAGGGGTAGCCCTTGTAGCCCAAACCGCTCCACAGGGGTCAGCAACCTTGGGAACCAAAGCGGGGCCCAGACGAACGCACGTAACTGACCTGAGCTACTCACCATTTCAAAAGCGGTGTACATATCCTCCTTCCTCTTCTCCATTTCCTCCCCCTCCTCATTATCTTCCCCCGTCTCATTTGCATCCTCCTTCCCCTTATCAACTTCCTTCTCTCCATCCTCGCTCTTCTTCCTTCTGTTCGTTCTTCGCTCGTCGGCCAGACTGGTTCAGGGATGGGGCATGCGTTTCGAATCGGTCCTGAAGCGCTGGCGGTTCGCGCAAGGGAGGCGTGCGTCGCCAGCCTTGAGTGCCCAGATGCATCGGTTCTTAGTGGTCAATGTGGGGCACCTATCGACGAGCATGTCCTTCCCCCAAGCCCCGTTCTGGGAGCGGTCGACGTTGAAACAGCAGATGCTCGACTCCGAAACGAGCCCCTGGACCAGGAGGCGGCGCACCCTCTTTTCGTAATACATTAAGCTTCTCCTCATCATCGGCGCGAGCGCCTCCAGGTCGCCCGGGGGCAGCTGGGCCAGGAAATCCTACCAGCGCGAGAAGAGGGCCGAGGAGGAACACGAGAAGAGGTGGAGCAGGAGGAGGAGGAGGAGCAGGGGCAGGACGAGGATGAGGAGGAGGATAAGGAGAAGGAGGAGGAAAGGGAGGAATGGGGGACGACGGGGAAGATGAGAACAAGAAGGAGTGCAGGGAGGGTGGCGACGACGAAATGGCCGCTTCCTGCAGCGGGCGTGTCTCGAACGGCTGGAGAGGTGGAGGCATGGGCCCAGAGGCCGCGCGGAGGCCTCTGAGCCATGCGCGGCGCCTCTGCTGCACCGAACCGTAATCAATCGAGTCAAGGCTGACGGCGTCCCATTGGAACTCCTTGACCTCCTTGCGGAGGACACCCAGGACCGAGTCCAGGAGATCTGCAATGCCTAGGGCCGACAAAACACCAGGCGAGGCGGCCAGACCAAACCACGGCAAAGCTGACCAAGCCCGGGGCCAACCCAGGACGTGGGCCCCGATTGGGGCCCCGAGCGATCCAAGCGAACCGACCGAGCCGATGCCAATTGGGCTCCCAACGTGCCAGGCACATTCTCGAGCAGCGTGAACAGAGCGACACCATCCTTTAGGAGGCATGCCATCACCCCCTCCCCCAGGAACAAGTAGCGAGGTAAGGTGGGAGGGGAGGTGTTGGAAACGGAGGGGGGGGGGTGGCATGGGAGGTCGAGGATGAGTATCAGCAGGAGGAGGAGGAGGAGGAGGAGGAGGAGAAGGAGGAGGAGGAAGGGAAGGAGGACGAGAAGGAAAAGGAAGATCGCAACGTTTGGGGATGGGTTGATGCATCGCTTGGAACCGCCCAAATAGATCCTTGATGAGCTTGATTGCCATCGTGAGCACTTGAAAGTATATGTCAGAACGGGGGTCATCTCGACCCTTCTTGAGGCCAACGGTCGACCAGGGGGGGCACGGTGGACCGCTCACCTTGCGCGAGAGCAAGGGCGTGGTTACGAATGGCGCGTTGGGGTTAGCCTTGAGCGCTTGGCCAAACGCGCCAGCGCTCAGCCGACCCCGAAGCACCATTCGTGGCCCACCCTTGCTCTCGCACTATCACCAACCCATCGCATCCATAGACTGATTCGAGCTGAATCTGCGTGACGTCGCCGCTGCCCTCCCCGAGCGACGCGACGCCTCTGTGGGCGGAGGATGGATTGTCTTGCGGGGGCGTGTTCTCGAAGCCTGGGGAGGGTGAGCTTTCCGAGCCTGCAGGGGAGGGGGATTCGTTTGGGCCCGGGGGGGAGCCTGGACCAAAATGGCCCTCCAAAATTTTGTCATATGACGTCTCAATGTCCATCGCATTACGGCCGACCACAGAGACGTTCATGAGAGAGAACGCAGCGCCGCACCCGTCGGCCCCAACGCAGGGCAGGCAGATCCGAAGCGGGCGCTGGAAG
This sequence comes from Prorocentrum cordatum, assembly GCA_963575745.1. Lineage (NCBI taxonomy): Eukaryota > Dinophyceae > Prorocentrales > Prorocentraceae > Prorocentrum > Prorocentrum cordatum. Next base: position 238,113 of record CAUYUJ010001858.1, on the reverse strand, counting down.
CAGTTAGCGAAGTCCTGGCCATGCCTGAAATCGACCTGCGGCGCAAGGGCGATCAGTTCCTTGCATCGTTTCCCCCAGGACTCCAGAGCCGTCTGACTCCGACGTGTTGCAGCCTGATCAGGGGCCTCCTTTTCCTCCTCCTCCTCCTTCTGCTCCTCCTCCTCCTACCCCTCCTTTCCCTCATCGTCCTTTTGCCTACCTCCTCCTCCTCCTCCTCCTCCTCCCCCTCCTCTCCTTCCTTCCCCCCTCCTCCTCGCAAGTCGCTCCTTCGACCTCCTCTGCTTCCTTCCTCCTCGCCCCCCCCCCCCCATCCGAAGCCTTCGATCGAGCGGCAGGCATGGTGGGGGCGAGAATGTAAGTAAAGATCTGTATCTTCAAATTCTGATTGCAGCTGTGGGCTCACGGGCTAGCCTCGTTGAGCCCGAAGCTGCGGGGAGGGGCAGGGGCGATCGCCATGGCACGCTTGCCGAGAAGGGCAGGGGAGGCACCTCGACGTCTCCCAACGCATCGATCGAATCGGCGGGCAGGGGGGGCCGCGCCACCCCCTGGGGACGCTGAGCAGTGAGCAGAGTCAGGGAGAGGAGGAGGAGGAGGAGGAGGAGGAGGACGAGAAGGAGGATGAGGAGGGTCAGGACTTGCTAGATTGCGTCGGAGCCTCGCGGATCAGGACTTGCAAGATTGCGTAAGGAGGAGGAGGGGGACGGTCAGGACTTGCTAGATTGCGTCGGACCCTCGCGGGTCAAGACTTGCTAGATTGCGTCGGACCTTCGCGGGTCAGGACTTGCTCGATTGCGTCGGACCCTCGCGGGTCAGGAGGAGAAACACCAGCTGAGGAGGAGGGGCGACGTCCCGTGTACGCCCCGTGTACGCCCCGTGTACGCCCCGTGTACGCCCCGTGCACGCCCCGTGCACGCTGTGCGTCGGGGGGTCATGGGCGTGCACGGGGCGTGCACGGGGCGTACACGGGGCGCGCACGGGGCGTGCGCGGGAACAGGGGGGGTGACAGTTGAGACGTGCATGGGCAGACGCAGCCGACGTGATCAGTTGGACCCTCGATCCCGTATCTCAGAACATTCTGGATGGTGGTCGGACGGGGAGGGAGAGCGCGAGGGCAGCAGAGATTGGAGGCAGAGAACATACACACGCAGGGCGATACATGTGTGCAGGAGAAAGAAGTCTAGTAGAGGAGGAGTGGAGGTCACGTGACGACGCGCATGGCATACGCCTTTGAGGCAGAATCACTTGCTCGCAAGAACAAACTTGAGCTTCGAGGGGCTAGCCTCCTCGCGTATCGGCCCATCGCCCTCTGTGCCCGGGCCTGAACATGAGGCCGCGAGGCTGGGCCTCAGGGCAATGCACATTGAAAAGGCAAGCATGTCACAACACCTGTAGAGCTCTCACGGAGTCGGCTCCTGTGGGCTCATGCCCACGCGCGGCAGGGACGTAGCGATCAGGACGTTACTCCACATCACCGTGGTCGGCATCACCTTCCTCGCCCTCAGCGCCTTCCCCTAGGTCATCCTCAGCCTCCTGCTTGAAGGACGTCAGCTTCTTCGTCGAGGTCGTCACCAAGTCCAAAGCGGCCTTCACGACGCCCGCCAAGTTCTTCATGAAGTCCGCCTGAGGAGCCTTCTTGGTATCGAGCGCCGTCTTCATCATCGTCTGGAGAACTGCGAGGGACTCCAAGGTTCTCTCAGCCGCCGTCATGTGTCTGGTCTGCACGTACTCACTCATCGAAGGGTCCGAGCACTCCTGGAATAGCTTGTCCAACTCATCAGCCTTGCCCACGATCTTGTCGTAGGCCGTCTGGACCCGCTTCAGCTGCTTCTCGGTGAAGAGGCCCTTGTCAGGATTAGCCCCCCCATCATCCGAAGGCTTCGCCTGATCCTGCTTCACCTTTTTCGGCGCTTTCTTGGTCTCCTCCGCCTCGGCCTTGCGCTTCAAGACCTCCTTGTCCTCGGTGGCGTCCACGGTCTTCGTCTTGTAGCGGAACACCTCCCACTCCACTTCCCCTGTAGTTGAGTTCAGGAGTTTGCGGGCGTTCGCTTTGACGTGTGCCACCACATGCGGCTTGAAGTTCTTATTGAGCTCGTCCTCGGTATGCCAGAACGCCTCGCCCTCGTAAGATGCTGACTTCGTCGTAGTCCTGATTTTCTCAAGCGTCTGGGCAACGAACAACTTCAGGTTGGGGCCGTATAATTCAGCGGCCCTCTGGAAGAACATTTTTTTCATCATCAGGCTGATTGTTGAAGTCCAACCTGTCCTCGACGACCATGGCGCGCCTGAGACGGGCCTTGAGCGCGACGCATTTCTGGCAACGCCAATACGCCTTGCTGCTCTTGCCCTCGCCTGGGTTGAAGATCGCCGAGCACTTTCCGCCGTCAGGGATGCACAAGTGGCAGGTGGTGCACTTTTTCGGAGTCGCTTGCTCGCTGACTCCGCCGAGACTGCTTCCACAACGGGCGCTGCAGCAGCGGCCATGATTGCGCAGCGAGCTGCAAATGCAAGTCGGACGTGAGAGCGCAAGCTGACGGCGCTGAACAGCTGGAGCCAAAATTCGGCTACTGATCTTGTCATGAGATCGCGCACCCCAAACAGTGTCTGTAGACCAGCAACGCGTGCGAAGCTTTTTCGGAGGGGCCAATCCAAGCCCGACATCTGTTTGTTCAAACAATTTCAGCAGGCCAATCCAAGCCCTAGTCCTGTCGCGCATGCACTGTTTGGGAACGACGGCCATTGTGACAGCGTTGGAGATGTCAAGCGGTTGCGATCAGTGAGGGCAGGGCTTTCGGACCCGGGCAGGTGCCAGCGCGTTCGACATCTTCGGCTTCGTCAAGCGAGGGGGAGGGGCGCCACTCGGCCTTGAATGTCGGAGGGCCCCTGGGGCATGCACAGGCGGGCCCTTTACAGCATTTAGAACCCTCTCGGGCGCCTCCAGGAACGGTTTCATGGTTGTCGCCCTCCCAATCGTTTTCCTCATATGCTTCCTAACATTATCTTTCTTTGCGGCCTCTTGAATCCTTCCAAGTACACGAGCTTCCCCTTTAGTTTCTCACTCTCTCTCTCTCTCGGTCATAATCTCTATCCCTCTCCCAGTGTCCCTCGCTCTCCCTCTCTCTCTCTCTCTTTCTCTTTCTCTCTCTCTCTCTCTCTCTCTCTCTCTCTCTCTCTCTCTCTCTCTCTCTCTCTCTCTTCTCTCTATTCTCTCTCTGCTCTCTCCTCTCTCTCTCACTCTCCCTCTCTCTCTCTCTCGCTCTCTCTCTCTCTTCTCTTCTCTTCTCTTCTCTTCTCTTCTCTCTCTTCTCTCTCTTCTCTCTCTTCTCTCTCTCTCTCTCTCTCTCTCTCTCTCTCTCTCTCTCTCTCTCTCTCTCTCTCTCCCAGTGCAGACATCAATCACGTTCCCCCCCAGTTTGCTGGTTGGGGTCTTCAGAGTCCTCGAGGAGGGCTGCCCGGGAATATTTTGAAGCCTCGCTGGGGGGCTCATAAGGGCCGCTTTGTGGCGGCGCGGGCTCTTAGGGGCACTTCGGGGCGCCTGCTTCACCGACGCCTTCGGCGAACGAGGAGGAGGAGGAAGAGGGGGATCAAGAGGAGGAGGCAGAGAAGTTGGAGGAGGAGGTGAAGGAGGAGGTGGACGTGATTGGCACTCGCACAGTTGACAGTGCAGTAGAACTGTACACCACCAGCAACAGGCAAGCGATGCCACGTGGCACTGTACATCGCCAGCGACAGACAAGCGCACCTAGTTGACAACTGAACGATGCCATCAGAAACTATGCAGTCGGGACCGATCCGCGTCGGTTTCCATATATGTGGCCTCTTCCTCTTCCTCCCCCTCATCCTCATCCTCCTCCTCTCCCTCCTCTTCCTCGTCATCCTCCCTCGTTCTCCCCGCCTTTCTTCTTGTATTATCCTCTTCCTCCTTCTCGCATTGCTGCGCGCCTCAAGCTTAGAGCTCGATCGGCAATTTTGGGAAAAGGGGCCGAATCGATTGCCCCGGCATTCTCGCGAAAGCGAGGGTGCCCCCCAGCTCCGAGACTGGAAGGAAAGCTGGGCCCTTCCCGCTTGGGCGGTACAGGGAATCACCGCCCTTCTCAAATGCATCTGCCAACGCTGCGAATGTTGAATTCACTTCAATGAACATTACTGGCCTGGCTACTATCAGCTGGCCCCCTTGCACAAACCACAGCAAGTCGGAGAGATGCAACGTGCCTCGGGGCGTTCCCATGCTGGTCGACGCCCACATGTTGATCTCGTGTCGGTGAAGACCCATCAGTTCTGAGATCCTCGGGGAAACGCGCGTGCTTCCTCCTCGTCTTTCTCCTTCTCCTTCTCCTCCTCCTCCTCCTCCTCCTTCTCCCCCCCTTGGCCTCCATCCTCTGCGCTCTGCGCTGCCTTCCCTTTCCTCCTCCTACTCTTCTCTCCCCGGGGCCTTCGTCATCCCCTGGGTTGGCAACGGCCATGTCTCCTGAATCGGCCCGCGCGGGCCCCGAGTCCCCAAGAACCTCGAAGGCCACTTGGGCCCTAGCAGAACGAGCGCTTTCTGCCAGCCCAAAGTCCAGCTACTAATGTCCCCCAGGCTCCGAGCTCGGTGCAGGTAGGTGCCCATGAACGTCTTGGGCTCCATCAGCCCGTGGATGTGCAAGAACACAAGTTTCTTGATGGGGTGCGTGGCTGTGTTGTGATCTGCAAATGTATGTTCAACGACCGATTTCGTTACCTTGTGGCGCCGCTCTGGTGCGAAGCACGTGAGGTTAATGCCGTGCTTGGCCACGGTGCCAGGGGTATGTTGTAAGTAGTGCAATTTCGGCCTTTCGATCGAGGGATGCAGTTTCGTGGGCATATCCAGGTACCTGTCTAATATATCAGTCAACGTCCGGCAGTGCCGCAACAAGACCGACCCGTGGCCAATCACGCACCAATCAACGACCTGGCCCAACAAGCACATGCGCACGACGTGATCGTCCAGGATGCGCCGAGGAGCCAGAACAACTTCGCAACACAACACGAGCATTGACACAATTGTGATCACCTCACCTGCGAACCCCTTACAGTGTGAAGTCTCGTTGCGCACGATGCGGCTGGGAAAAATGATGCGGGGGGCTTCGAATGCGATCGGGGAACAACCACTGTCGACATGAACTCATCGAGATCGGCAGTTGTGATGGCCGTCTCTCGCAAAACTGTGTTAATGAACCCATTTACCTGATACTGCGCGAGGCCTCCCGACGCCTGAATGTTGTGCATGTTGTCAAACATGACGCACTCTGGCGGCTGTACTATCTTCCTGCAACGTGCATCCTGAAGAAGGCCAAAAGGGACGTGCTTGAAACCGTGTAGTTTAAAGCAATCCTTGCATCTCTGGCGCATGTTCCCATTCGGCAAGGGGGGGCAGCGCTCGTAACATTGCTTTGCGGCATCTAGGACGCCCTGCGACCGCTGCCTCACATTTCAAGGCGCCGGGCTTGCTATAGCTTCCCCGTTTTTCGGCGCATGATTATGCATGATTGAAGTGCGGTTGTGCATCTTCGTGCGTGCTCTCAACCACGTGTGGATGTATGCGTCCTGGCATGCGGGCCCATCGGGGGTCGTCGGCGGAATTTGGGCCAGAGGCTTCGTTATCGAGGCTCGGTCGTGTAAGTCTAAATCCCTCGCTCTGGCAGCCCCGACTGATGCGAAATACTCATCTTCAATCCCAGCCCAGGCCGCGACTACATTTCTACACAGGAGGCAAGGCTTAAGCCCCGCTGATCCAATGGCCCCGAAAGCAGCCTTCATCGCTTTCTCGTCCTGGCAGATGATTTTGAACTGCATTCGAAAGTGAAACTCGCCACCCCTACCTGGCAACACGATGCCAGTTCGATCAAAACAGAAGCCCTCTGGCGGGAAGAATCGCTTCAATGTGGAAGCCGTCGCGACGCTCATCCCGCCAACCACGCGTGCTAAATGTTTTGTTTCAAGCGTGCTGAAGACAAACCAACCGTTGATCTGGGCCCTGAAGTCTGGTGGGAACTCCTATGTGTGAGCAGAAAGGTGCCGAACCAGGCGATTAGCCTCGATCCCGCCGCCAATCTGCGTCTTGTGCACTAACAAATCCTCCTCCCCCCCTCCTCCTCCGTCTCCTCCTCCTCCTCCTCCTCCTCCCTCCTTCGTCCTCCTTCCCTCCTCCTTCTCCTCCTTCTCCCCCCCTCCTCCTCATCCCCTTCGTGTTCTCGCCTGCCCCTGCCTTCGCCCTCTTATTCAGTTGCTGCTGCTCCTGCGCCTGATTTTACGGTGGGGGTGGGCCGTGCCCGCTGGCCCGTTCATTCGATCCTAACGCAGAGGGCGGCGGGCGGGCCAAGCGCCCAGGGGCACATTTCGCTCTCGTGTCCTTAAGGGTGAAGTACTGACACATGACGCTGCGCCCATGGTCTGGCCGCTGTTGGTTCCCGGGCGTGCATTCGTCTTGGTAGAGAATCAGGGGCCCTGCGAGACCTCGAACGTGTCGGCGCAAATAGTCTGAAAATTCTGTGTCGTCCTGACACGCCTTCCACAAATACGCCATAGGGTTGCAGTAATACATTTCCACATCTGGCCCAGGGGATGCTGCCAAAACCAGTTTATCGATCAGAGGTCCGTATGGCGTCACGCTGGACGCAAACCCATTCAGACAGCCCCGGATGTCACGTTTCGCCCGATCGATGTCCGACGCCTCCTGGGAGTCCAACTGGGGTCTGAGTAGATGGGGTCGGAGGATGGCTGCCGCGTGGCAGATGCGCCGCCGATGCGTCGGCAACGTCGTCGATTCGTCGAGTCATCGTCGCAGTCAGCGTTGGAGAAATCGGGCCCCACATCGCGTCGCAGCATCGCCGATTCATCGCGATGCGGTGCGATCCTCCGACCCGATCTACTGCGGCCTCATTTGGGAGACCTGATCCTCGTCGTCGTCTACGAACTCTCCGCCGTCGGCTCCGACATGTCCGACCAGCACCGATGCCAGTGCCGAAATCGACGAGGAGGGCGACGCAGCGAGCAGAGGTCGCCTGCGTCTCTTGATCGCCGAGTCGCGGCCGACGATCGCCCCATCCGCCATGGGCTGGCCTGCGGGGCGCCCGGGGCGGCGGGGCAGCGAGAGAGAGAGAGAGAGAGAGAGAGAGAGAGAGAGAGAGAGAGAGAGAGAGAGAGAGAGAGAGAGAGAGAGAAGAGGGCAGAGAGAGAGAGAGAGAGGAGAGAGAGAGAGAGAGGAGAGAGAGAGAGAGAGGGAGAGAGAAGAGATAGAGAAGAAAAAAAAAAAAAAAAAAAAAAAAAAAAAAAAAAAAAAAAAAAAAAAAAAAAAAAAAAAAAAAAAAAAAAAAAAAAAAAGAAGGGGGAGAGAGAGAGAGAGAGAGAAATAGACAGAGAGAGAGAGAGAGGAGAGAGAAGAAGAGAGAAGAGAGAGAGAGAGAGAGAGAGAGAGAGAGAGAGAGAGAGAGAGAGAGAGAGAGAGAGGAGGGAAGCGAGAGACGGAGGGAGCGATGCGGGGGAGAGAAGAGAGAGAGAGAGAGAGAGAGAGAGAGAGAGAGAGAGAGGAAAGAGGAGAGAGAGAGAGAAGAGAGAGAGAGAGAGAGAGAGAGAAGAGAGAGAGAGAGAGAGAGAGGAGAGAGGAGAGAGAGATAGAGAAGAGAGAGATTAGCAAGAGAGGAGAAGAAAACTATAGGAGAGAGAGAGAGAGAGCGAGAGAGAGAGAGAGAGAGAGAGAGAGAGAGCGTGTGTGAGAGAGAAGGCTAGAATGGTGAACGCTTTGCGCTTCCCCATCCAGAGGCTCCCATTCTTCCTCCTCCTCTTCCTCGTCTTCCTCCTCTTCCACCATCGTCGTTCTCCTCTTCATCCTCCTCCTCCTCCTCCTTCTCGTGCTCCTCCTCCTCGTACTCCTCCTCCTCCTCCTCCTCCTCGTGCTCCTCCTCCTCGTACTCCGCCTCCTCCTCCACCTCCTCCTCCTCCTACTCCTACTTCTCCTCCTCCTCCTGGTCCGTCTTCCCTCGGAGAGCTCCAAGTCGACCGCGGGTGGCTTTCAGGCGAGATCCAGGCGCGCCACCCTCGTCCCCAGGGGAGCCAACGCAACGCAGAAACAAAATAGTGATGCCAGCTGGTCTGCTTGGAGCCCTATTGGGGGGGGCTCGCTTCGGGCTTCTAAGGCCTCTTTCGGGGCTGGCCTGATCTCAGGCGGGACTGAGGCGGCCCCTGAGCGAGGCCTCGCATTGCGAACCCGAAAGCAAGCTAGCGCAAGCTAGCCACGAGAGGGGCTGAAGAGGTCCCAACTGAGCCAACGCTACGTACTCTGAGTTCGACTGCAGCCCACGCAGGGAACTCTGAGCGCTTTCGATGGGCCTCTTGCGTGCACCTGGCGAGTAGGCTCGAGAAGGCCCGAGGGGGCCGCGAGGAAACTCCAACGAGCGCAAGAGGACGCAGGGCGAGGGGGGCGAAGAGAAGTATAATCACCAGGGGAATGAGGGCTGGGGAAGGAGGACGCGCCATGGGTAAAGACAGGACGCGTCAGCTAGACTAAGGCACCCCCGTCCCAAGCACGCTCTCCCTCTCTCTCTCTCTCTCT